>PVKZ01000790.1:0-605259 GCA_004027375.1 Macroglossus sobrinus | reverse complement strand
TATTTGTTTCAGGTAACTGCTATAACTGACCTTGTAGCTTACTCCTTTAGCTATGCTCATTCTTCACCCTGTGTTCATTTTAGTAAAAGCTTGTACTAACATTTTTACTTAATTTAAATGTTCTATTTATTCAAGATGACAAATTGTTTTTTCTATCTGTCATTTCATGACATTTTAAAAATAATTTCTAACATAATGGGCATGATATCTTTGTTTATTGAGGACATTAAATACATTTATATCGGGGCCTATACAGATAACTCTAATATTCCTAGCACTCCAGCATAAGTGTTATCTTTTGTAGGAGTGTTTCTCCCATGGCATTGGTCTTACTTTGACAATTGGTATTTCAGGCCTAAACACTTACTTTCCAGTGAGAATTTTTTCTCCTGCTTCTTTGTATGCATCCTGAATGGTGACTGCCTCCAAGCCACATTATTTGCATCAGCTCCAGCATTAGGGCATCGCATTGGCCCTGTTTCTCAGGGGGACATCAATTCCTGCTAGTGTAACTGCTTTGGTTTCATGGTTACTTTTTATTGTGTTTATAGAGATACTCTTCCATTTTTCTTTCTTGTTTTGAAAACAACTATATGTGTAAATGTGTGTATAATATATAAAGTATTTATAATATTAATGCAAGCAGAGAAAATTAAATGTCTGTGCATTAAAAACTTGAACTGTGTCATTTTTGATATAACTACGTTGTCATTTTAATCAGACTTCAGTCTAGAATGGCATGCCAAGTTCTGTGGCTTGTATAATTTTTAAAAAGTTATTATTCATAACAGCACTCATGTCAATTTTTTTCTTCTTAATTTCCTTGTAGCTGCATCTCTACCAAAATGAAAATTCCTCTCTAGTTTGTATTCATTTTTTCTAGTCATAGTTTTGACATTATCAAATTATGGAACATTAACTAATTATTAATTTCCTTATCCTTAAAACTGGGAAAGTATAACTCTGTCATCAATTTCTGAGATCATTTTGATTTCTAATGCCAGTTTGCTATAAGGAAGTTCTTATCCTAGCTAAAATACATTTAGGTCCCCAACTGGTGAATAGGCCAAAAATCATGAGTCTTTTTAAGGACCCTCTTGAAGAAAGTTGGGGCCTAGTAATTTTTACTGACTTCTTTGCTTCTTAAGTTGGGTTCTGAAGTAACCAATCAAGAATCAGTGAGTCTGAAAAGAGTAACCTATGTTGAAAATAGCAATGAATGCAATGAGAGCTTATGATATCTAATAAACATGAGTTTGTATTATAAATCTACTTATAACTTCTACATTACTTTAGGTAAATTACTATTTCTATGCTTTATCTACCTCATAAATTCTCAGTGAGATCAAATTATGCTTCAAGTTTAAAATCTTAAGACAATTGATGAATTTCACTTCTCTTCTTTCCTGTTAAATTGACTGGATTTAATGTTCACGAGCTTTTCTTATTTAGTATCAAGTATCCCTGCTGTATATTTTTTGGCATCTGATGAGATAGATAAGATATCTGACAGCAATTTTATTAATTTTATTTTTTAAGGGCCATGTTTTTTTCATTTATATGGAAACATTTAAAGATTTATCTTTATTCTTATGGTTCTAACATTTCATCACTATGTGTCTCAGGGTGGATAGTTTTCATTCATCCATTGCCATCCAGCTCTCTATTGTTCAGTTAAATTTTAAGGTGCAGGCCTGTTTTCAGGTCTGGAAAATTGTCTTCCATGATTTAGTGATTTTCTTCTTCACATTTCTTCTAGCTTTTCCCTCTGGATACCTAACTAGAAAAATATTGGCACACATGGACCAACATATTTTGCCAAGGTTCAATTTTTTTCGTTCACTTAACAGCATATACTCATTCAACCTGCTGTGAAAAAGAGACTTTGGTTCAGTGTTATTTTATATTCACTCCTTAGTGGAGTCTACTATGCTATTTAGCTATGAACTATTAAGTGTCTTTCTCTACTTTGGAGTAGATGGGAGTGTTAAATCTAGCATTTTACTCTCTATAGTAATTGTTTACCTCAGATATTTGATAATTTGTATTTATGTGCTCAGCATTCATTTTGAGCACCTCTGTTCTGCCTAATCTGTTTGCCACAATTTCTATTCTGGCTGAATGAAGGGAAGAGGAAGATGCTACTTCTGGGAGTGTCTTCTCTCTATGAGAGATCCTATGCTTCTCCTGGTTGTCTAATAGCAATCTGAGCTTTCCTTTTCCTCTCCAGACTCAGTATTCAGATCCATTGCTTTAGCCTGCATCTTGCTGCCAGGTGCTTTGCGTAAATAAATGAGGGGGAGGGTAAAAATAAACATAGCTCTCCAAACAAAGTTTCCTAATTAAATGTCCTGATGTACACTTCAGGACCCTTTTCTATTCCTGCATGATTCTGAGCTTGCAGGTATCACAGAACTAGTCTCACCTGTAAACTACTTCTTTGCATATATTTAGATCTGATATCTTTAGTCAATATCATTAGACCTACTTGGCACAATTAGGACTCTCTCAACATTTCTGGGCAATTTTGGTATTTTACCTTAAATTCCACTGTTTTAATGATTTTTTTTTCCCCTGCAAGGCTTCTCTCCCCATTTCTTGAAAATGCATTTGAGTAGAAAGTTAGAAATGTATGCCCAGTTTACATTCTTGTTCTAAACACCCATTAGTCTATTATGAGATAATTTTTTGCAGTCTCTTTACTGCTCCACATGCACTGGCAACTTGGCAATTTCTTCCCATAATTGGTAAATATGTTCCAATAACAGATAATGTGTTGGGTAATACTGCTAAAGCTCACTTTACTCAGAATGCCTAGAAAATAATGCCTGTCAAAACTCCCTATTCACAGCCCACCAGGACAGTTCTTAACATATGACTAATTGGTATTGGGGTATAAGTGCCACAGCTCCAGCATTTCATAGCCAGGATAATGTGGAGACATGTGTTTTCTAATCTTTTTGAGGGTTTCCCTGAAAGAATCATCTCTCGTTGTCCATTGTGGTAGCTGACATAAGAACACATCCATTTTCCCTTCCCTGTCTCATATCCCTATGCTCCTGTTCATGTTCCCTGTCCCTCCAAAACAACTGCTTGTACTTAAATCTTTGACTTTGTGAAAAATAAAACTAAGCAATCACCATGCACCAAATTGTGTTAAGAAATGTGTTCAATTAGCCTCTATTTAAGTATTATTTGATTAAAATAGTAAACCAGATATGCACATACAGAGTAATTATGTATTTTCTCTCATGTATCATGTTTATTTGAATCTGAAAATAAAAACAACATATATTACAAGAAGTTTTGTTATATAGCATACAGTAGAACACTCAAATTGTATTTTACAGCATTATAGTCTAGTGAAATGTTTAGGTAATAAAAGATTTTGTGATCATATTATTTTGAGAAATACTATATACTTATATTGTTTTCTTAGAGATTTGCAGTTGATGTTAGAAATGAAAAATAAAAGAAAGTCTACAATAAAAATAAAATAAAACAAAACTCTGTCTTCATTTGAAGTTAATATTTCTCAAACTAATTTGACCAGAGAAACTCTTCATAACATAATTTATATCCATCCAGTGAAATCAGTGTTTTTTTTAAAAAAACGTAATTCTTATCAGTAACAGTAAAAAATATAATGTATTTATCTATGGAAAACTAACTGACCTATACAATTATAAAAGCTGTAATGTAATCTTGATTTCATTAGACCCATAATCTTACCAATTACATGAAACTGCTAAGACATTAGTATTTATTAAATCTATTGAATACATTTAAAATAAAATTGTTTAAAATAATCCATTTTAAATTAGATTTTTCCCTTTTTTTAAAGTTGAGGTGACATTGATTATTAAATTCAATAAGTTTCAGGTATACACCTCAACAATTAGACATAGATATATTGCACTGTGTGTTCACAACCAATAGTTAGATTACATTCCATCACCACATATTTAACCCCTTTTATCCCATCTACTTCTCCTCTCCCCCACTTTCCTCTGGTAACCTCTAGTCTATTGACCATGTCCATGAGTCTCCGTTTGTCTGTCATGTTCATTTGTCGCTTTTAGATTTATATCGCACATGTAAGTGATGTCATGTGGTTTTCAACTTTTTCTGTCTGGCTTATTTCACTTAGCATGATTATCGCAAGATCCATTCATCCATGTTGTTGCAAATGGCATTATTTCATCTCAATATCGCTAGCTATTAGAGAAATACAAATCAAAACCACAATGAAATACCATCTCACATCTGTTAGAATGGCTATAATCAACAGGGCAAGTAATAACAAATGCTGAAAAGGATGTGGAAAAAAAGGAACCGTTATACACTGCTGGTGGGACTGCAACTTGGTACAGCCACTATGGAAAACAGTATGGAAGTTCTTCAAAAAACGAAGAATTGATCTACCATATGATCCAGCAATTCCTCTCCTGGGTATTTACCCCAAAGACTTTAAAAAATCATATTCATAAAGGTATTTGCACACCAATGTTCATAGCAGCATTATTCACAGTGGTTAGGACATGAAAGCAACCAAAGTAGCCAATAGATAATTGGCTAAAGAATTTGTGGTAGATATATACAATGGAATATTATTCAGCCATAAGAAGGGGTGAAATACTGCCATTTGTGACCACATGGATGGAACTCGAGATAATCATGATAAGCGAAATAAGGCAGACAGAAAAAGTTGAAAATAACATAATATCACTTACATGTGGGATATAAACCTAAAAGCAACAAATGAACAGGACAAACAGAGACTTATGGACATGGACTATAGACTAGAGGGTACGGGATGGGGGATGCAGGGGAAGGTAGATGGGGTAAAGGGAGTCAAATATAGAGAAATAGGGGAGGTTGAATTGGATAAAGGGGATCATATATATGGTAGCTGAAGCAAACTGGACTTTGAGTGGTAAACACACAATAGAATATACAGATGTTAAAATATAATGTACATTATGTATATAATGAAATTATATAATTGTATTAACCAATATTACCCCAATAAACTTAATTTAAAAAAATAAAATATACGATTCTCAATTATTGTGTCAATTTTCATTCAAGATGCATTTAACATCTAGTTTTATTTCCTCATGATGGGATTATTTAATACTCTCCATTTCTTCATACTTATGTCAGTAGCTGTCTTCAAAATACAGTCCTAATTATGTTACCTCCTCACTCAAAAATCTTTGTTATTTTGATGCCATTAAGCTATTCTCCAAATATGTTTATAACATTCCCACCCATTTTCAAGAACACCCAGTTCAAATGCCTCTTCATTAATGAAACAGGTCTTGAATTTCACCCCACTGGTATTCTCTTCCTTTCTCTGGGTTCTTATATAATATAGTGTCTATGAGCATATGGCTTCACCTCCCTGACTTTTTAAAAATATATGAAAATAATAACAACAACATCACTGTTTGTTATATGCAATAAGTAAGTTGAAGCATATGAAATACCAAGCATGGTTTGGCAGATATTAAAACTCAATAAATTGAAGCCATTATTATATCTTATTATTATATCATGCAATCTATTTTTTGTTAGTTATTTGTGAACAAACATGTCTCTGACTATTAGCATTTAAACTCTTCAGATATTATGCCTTCAAGGGCAGATATTATGCCTAAATTGATCTTAATATCTCCCAAGGTATTAAGCACTTCTCTGGCAATCATTGTTTGTTTATTTTACTTTTAATCCATAGTAACTTAATGTAAAAATAAACATGCAAATTTATACATAGTACCTCTATCTTGCAATAAGCAGAACAAATACAGTTTTAGGTTCATAAATTTACTGAACTTATACCATGTAGTTATCACATTATAGGCTCTATAAGCAATATTGGAGTAGAATCATCTGTGGCCAAGTAATATCTCAAAATATTTACTTATGTAAATATGTGTGTGTGTCTGTGTTCATCTCCCTATCATAGTTTTGTCTCCACCATTGTTTGTGACTGCTCAAACTAGATTTAACTATTACAGCTGAATGGAATGAAAGCCATGATAGTAATTTAACTAGAAACTCCTTGCCTGGGGAAGAGGAGCAGAGTCAGAAAAGAGTACATACAGTAAATGCTGGAGTGAGTTTCTGAGAAGGAATATTCCAGTATGTTTCACTCAAGGCACATCTAAGTTTTGTTGTGGGTGAAAGGGGAATAAATTCTAAAAGAGGTTTAAAATTTTAAAGTAGATGGAATCTGTGCTCATTTTTTCATATGACACAAAGACCTTCAAGATCCCAGCATTTTTTACACTTCATCATGGTGCAAGAACAGATGAAGATAGACAAGGAGATGAGGTTTGGCTAGGCAGGTCAATCTGGTCTGAGACAGTTCATGGAGCTTATTGTGGCTCCAGAGTGGTAAAGAAGAGAAGCCAGATTTTCCTCTGCTCTCCAGAAAGGCACACAAAGTACACACACACACACACACACACACACACACACACACACACACAAAGAGAGACTGCAAACACGCAGGATAGTTAGCTGGCAGACCCTAAGGGTCTCGTTGTTGAAATAAGGGGATGGTACAGCAAAAGAAGCATGAATCTTATAACTAGGAATTCAGAGAGAGCATGATTACCTTAGTGGAGGTCAGGACAGAAAATGCTTACAACAAGAACAAGACAGAGCAATAGATATACCAAAGAATGCATGTGATGAACCCATGAGAATCTAGAACCAGATCACCCCTCCCCTCACACTTTCATATTTCTACATAAGCATTCCACATGCACCCTAAATTAAATATCACCTAATGGAAAAGGAAAGGGCAAGACAATTCTTTATGTAGAAAATTCTGAATTGAATGAAAAAATACTTGATTAACTGTTTTACAGAAATGACTAGGTTCAGTTGCATCCTACCAAGTTGAAGAAGGACTCTATGGAGAGAGAATCATGAATTATAGAAACAAAAAATTGTCTACCTGAGTTATGTGCTGTAAAATTTGTATCTGGAATGTATAACTATGTCTTTAAAAAGTGTCATTCAAAAAATTGATTTTTTCAACAATTATAAGTTTGGAGAAAATTATGATGCTGAAAAAACATTACACACACACATGCACGTGTATGCACACATGCATGCAATCAATAAGTAACAATACAAAGTAGTCTAACATTCATAAAAATGAGAGATGTAGGTCCACAGTTTTTACTATTCCAAGTGTAAAACAATATTTTTATTTTTAATTCTTAAAAATAAAAAATTACACTTATTTAAGGCTTGCAACATGATTTGATATACATATAAACAGTGAAATGATTTCTATAATCAAGCTAATTAACATATCTCCTCACACAGTTACCATTTATTCTGTGTGTGATGAGAGCACCTGAAATCTACTCTTAGCAAATTTCTAGTGTTGAATACAGTCTTATTAACTATAATTATCATTCTGTATATTAAATTTTAAGACTTATTCATTCTATATAACTGCAACTTTGTACCCTTTGACCAACATCTCCCCATTTGCCTCACCTCTCTGCTCCTGGTGACTTATTTTTAATAATGAAATATATATTATATAGACTCTTTTCTCAGCTTTTTTGAGATATAATTGATATATAACATTGTGTAAATTTGAGGTATATAATGTGATGATTTGATATATGTAAAAATTGAAAATGATTACCATTAACACCTCCATCACCTCATATAATTGCCATTGTTTTGGCATGGTGAAACCTTCACAATTTACTCTCTTAGCAACTTTCAAATATACAATATATTGTTACCTATAATCACCATGCTGTATATTATATATCTAGGACTTATTCATCTTATTACTGGAAGTCTGTACCCTTTGAGAACCTTCATCCATTTTGCTTACCTGTCCACTTCAGGCAACTACCAATCTACTTTCTTTCTATGGTTGTGGCTCTTTTTTTTAGATTCCACATATAAGTGAGATCATATAGCATTTGTCTTTTTCCCTCTGATTCACTTAATTTAGCATAATTCCCTCAAGGTTCATCAATGTTTTTTCAAAGGGCAGAATTTCTTTATTTAATGTCTGAATAATATTCCTTTGTATATATTCATCACATCTTTTTTATTCATCTTTCAATGGATACCTAGGTTGTTTCCATGTCTTGGCTATTGTAAATAGGCTACAGTGCACATAGGGTGTAGATATTACCTCAAAATCGTGATTTCATTATATATATATATATATATATATATATATATATATATATATATATATGAAGTTAGGAAACTTCATACTGTTTTCCATGTGGTTGTACCAATTTACATTCCCACCAACAGTGTGCCAGGGTTCCGTTTTCTCCACCTCCTTGACAACACTTTTGATTTCTTGTCTTTTTTATAATAGCCATTCTAATGGGCGAACAATCATATATCATTGTAGTTTGATTTGAATTTCCCTGATGAGTAGTGATATTGAGCACTTTTTCATGTACCGTTTAGCTATTTGTATATCTTCTTTGAAAAAAAGTCTATTCAGTTCCTCTGCCCATTTTAATGGAATTTTAAAATCTTTTTATTTTATTCTTACACTGTACAATTAAACTCTTTCCCATAGGTCCTGTCTTAGTCAGCTCAGGCTACCATAACAAAATAGCATAGAGTAGGTAACTTAAACAACGTTTGTTTACTTCTCACAGTTCTAAAAGCTGGGAAATCTAAGTTCAAGGTACCAGAAGATTCACTGTCTGATGACAGTCTTCTTCCTGGCTTTCAGGAGGCTTCCTTCTTGCTGTCTTCACATGGCAGAAAGAGATCCATTCCTGTCTCTTCCTCTTCTAATAAGGACACTAATCCCATCATGAGGAATCTACCCTCATAACATCATCAAACTCTAATTATTTCCCAAAAATTCCATTCTAAATACCATCACATTGATGGTTGAGACTTTGAATTGTTTTTTAGTTATTGAGTTATAAGAGTTCCTTGTATATTTTGTATATTAGTTCCTTATCAGATATGTGGTTAGCAAATATTTTCTCTCATTTATTCAGTAGGTTTTCTTTTCGTTGTTCTTTTTGCTGTGTAGAAGCTTTTTAGTTTGATGTAGTCCCACTTGTTTATTTTTGCTTTTGGTGTCCTATTTAAAAAATCGTTGTCAAGATCAATATCAAGGAGTTTTCTCTATGTTTTCTTCTAGTAGTCTTACAGTTTCAGGTTTTACATTTATATCCTTAATTCATTTTGACTTAATATTTGTGAATGGTGTAAGACAGGGGTCCAGTTTCATTCCTTTGTGTGCTAATGTCCAATTTTCCCAACAACACTTATTGTCCTTTTCTCATTGAATATTCTTGGCTTCTTTATCAGATCTTAGTTTACCATACATATGTGGGTTTGTTTCTAAGGTCTTGTCCTTTATCGTTGTTCTATGATTCTGTTTGTTCCAGTACCATGTTCTTCTGAGTACTATTTCTTTGTGATATAGTTTGAAATCAGGACGTGTGATGCATCCAACTTTATTCTGCTTATAAAATCCTTTCTAATATAGAAGGAGGAGTGATGATTTGGGGGAAGATCATTAGTTCTGTTATAGTCATAGAATCAAAATTTTAGTCAAAGAAAGTATTTTATTGATCATTTGGTCCATTCTAATCATTTCAAAGATTACAATGCATTTATTCATTTAATAAATATCTTGGAAATCTTCTTGTATGACAAGCAGTCAAAATAATAGCATACCCTGCCCTCACTGAGCTTACACTCCATTGAAAGAAAAACAAGAAAATAAACAAATTCATTCACCATATAGATATTTCATACTGATAAGTTCTAAAAGACAACAAATGCAGAAATGCCAGGGTGAAGATGAGGCGAGGGAAACCTTTTAATCCTTACCCTGTTTGGAAAAACAAACAAACAAACAAACAAACATGCAGCTCAACGCCAGTGTTAATTTAATATCATCTGTAGGAATGCAACGATTTCTAGGATTTGACATTTTAAGTGATCAAGAATTACTGTATTTCGTAAATGGAAATACCACTACTAAAAACAGAATGCTGTAAATAGAATGGTGGTATTTGTTTCCAAAGGGTATACATATACTAGAGCAATGTGAAAATAATAATAAAAGTGAGATATTTCATGGCAAACTTTGGGAGGTAAGGTTGGGACTCTAACTTGCGAGTTATCTCAGGGTAAATGCTGCAGCTGCAGGCACCGCCAGTGAGTATTCTCAGGGCAAACAAGAAATAGGTTAAACAGGATGGAAAAAGAAGGGCCCTTTATAATGTGAGATAGAAAAATAATATAGTGTTTGTGAGAATAAAAAATTCTAATAACTTATATGAAAAATGCAATCAAGATGCTACATTTATACTTAAGGAAATGAAGAAATGTGATAAATGAGAATGAAAGGGTATCATTTATATTGCCATAAATCATTTGCTTTGATTTACTGTAAACCAAAATAATTAAAAGTATGGAATACTGTTGTGCAAGCATTAAATGTCCATGAGTCTTTGGAATAAGATTATGTGACATTAAAAATAACAAGAGAAACTATTGATACATTATTCTACTCAGTATTTCAGCTAATATATCAGACAAGTGTTAAAAATGTCTCTCAAACAACTAACAATAACAATGATAAGTTTTACATACACCCACATTCTGAAAGTATGAAAAGATTATAAAATGTCAAAAAATGGCTTTAATTAAAAAAAAAAAGAACAGAAAAGACAAAGAAAATCCCTTTAAATAAATTACAATCAAGCATACCATGGGATATGAGGAAGTAAGCCATGAAAAAGAGGCAGTCAAAGTGCAAAGTCTGAGATAAGAACATTCTTGGGATGTTATAAATAAAGTTTAAGTTATTTGTTTAAAAGCCTAATTCAAGTCAGAGGCAGAGACAAATCATGACTACAGTTCTTAGATTCCCAGTAAAATGTTCTTTCCTTCCTATGCTAACCAGCTTTTGGTGTTGTGAAAGTCAGTGTGAAATGGTCTAGAAGGCAATTAGTGAACTAGTCTTAGAACTGTACATTTAGAAATTACAACAGTAAATGAGTGAAAAAAATTGGTAGAATGGGTGAGCTCTCTTTGACAGGTAAATGCCTTCTTTGACTAGTTAATATCTATTAATTTCCATCTAGAACTTGGTGAAAGGTTTTACAACTTGGATAATTTCCATCCAATCTTGAATATTGGCTCCCAGATTTTTTTTTTGCAACACCAGAATGACAGAATAATTTGGCATGGACCTAAACATAACTCTTCTCTTGCTAAAATTAAAAAATTCACAATACAGTTACAATAATAGCACAATAATCTGGAAGATTTATTTATTTTTTCCTTTATTTAAAAATGTAGTATAGTTTTGACATTAAAAAGGTATTATATACCCAATGTCATGAAGCAACTAGAACTTTCATCTACTGCTGGTGGTAGTTTAAATTGGCACAAGAAATTTGGAAAGTTGGTAGCATTTGTTAAAGATGAATATATGCAACCTATTACTCGTAATTCTATTCCTCTCTCTATACACAAGAGTGCATATATTCACCAAAAGAAATGTACAGAAATGTTCATGGCAGCACTATTCATAGCAGCCCCAAATTGGAAATTGCCCAGGTACCTAATGGATAACTAAATTGTGGTATTTTTAGAAAAAGAAAATATAAAGCAATGGAAAAGCTTACTACAACTCCAAATTTATACAAACTTCATTTCATCCCTACCACAATTCATTCTATAAACCCTCTCATGCTTTATTTTCTATTTATTACACATCATCCGTCAACACCTATACATTTAGCATATTATCACTTTACCCCATTGAAGTGTAAGTTCAATGTAAAGAAATACAATTTTAATTCACTTCTCTGTCTTAGAATACAGAAGAATGTCTGGCACAAAGAAAACTCTCAATAAATACTTCTTAAATGAATGAATAATGTTTTCATATTTCTAAAGAATCTAGACACAAGAGTAGAAACTACATGAATTCATTCATATAAAGTTCAATAACAGTCAAATCTACTTTATGGGTTTAAAAGTTAGAAAATAGTGCTGGGTGAGTGAGGACTGAAAAGGAGCATGATGAGAGCTTCTGAGTTGCTGGTAATATTCTGTTTCTTAATTTATGTGCTCACGTTGCAGTTGTTCTGTTTGTAAAGATAGGTCAGGACTATACTTAATTAGCAGTATAAATCTAGAGTAAATATAGAGTTGTGTAAATTTTTCAAAAAAATTAAATAGATATATAAAACATAATCCAATAACTACCACATACCCATCAACTAGTTTAAGACATAAAACATTATTACACTATAGATAAAGGTTCCTCTCTTTTTTGAAATATTAGCCTTTCTATCCTCCCTTCCTCTGCTAAGAGTTAAGAGTGTGGTGTGAAGCCAGCCTCCTTTGGTTCAAATGCAAGTTCTAACACCACTGTGACCATAATTATCTCTTTTGTGCTTCAGTTTCCTCATCTATAAAATGGGAATAATGGTGTTTAATTCATAAAATTGGAGTAATGATGGAAGAATTGATTGTATGTATATAGAGGTCTTAGACTAGCCTTACATGAAATAACTATAAGTTCTATTACTAACATGAAGTAGGTGTTTTTCATTGTTCATTCCCAAGCAGCCTTTATCCTTTATAAGTATGTATCCATAAAGCTATATGTGTGCACATGTGCACATACACAGACAGATATTATCATGTTTACATGGCTTAGAACTTAATAACATTAGAAAAAAATGAAACTTTATAAATAGTACATAAAATATGAATTTTTATGCAACTTCTTAAAACAATATTATGTTTGTGGCATTTCACCCAAATTGTTACACTTAACTTTAGTTCATAAACCAAAATTTATTTAAACATTAAAAATTAATTTAAAAGTTTTATTAATATACATATCTAGGATTAAAATTGGCATTATATCTACTGGGTAATGTCATTTTTCTCCCTAAAGTAGTTGTCTCAATTTATATTCCAGCAAACAATTAATAAGATTTCCTATTGCTCCACATTCTTGTCAACACTTGATATTATCAGACTAAAATTTTGCGATTTTCACAGGTGTGAAATAGTATCTCACACTTTTAATTTTGTATCTCCAATTATATGAGAGGTTGATTATATTTTTATATGTTTATGGCTTTTTTCTTTTCCTTATCTTGTGAATTGTTTAATCAACTTTATTGTCCATTTTCCCATTTGTTTATATACATATTTTTTCATTAAAAATTATTGGGGTGACATTCAAAAAATCAAATAAGTTTCAAGTGTACAATTGAACAGTATTTCATATATGTAGTGCATTGTGAGTTCACCACCCAAAGTTTGATTTCTTCTTTAACTAAGTATTTGATCCCTTTTATCCCAATCTATCTCCCTCACCTCTTCTTTCCCTCTCTGGTAACCACTAATCCACTGTCCATGTCTATGAGTATCTGTTTTTTTGTCATTTTTGTTAATTGCTTTCAGTTTTATATTCCACATATAAGTGAAGTCATATGGTTTTCAACTTTTTCTGACTTATTTTGCTTAGCGTGATTATCTCAAGATCTATCCATGTGCTCACAAATGGTATTATTTCATCTTTTCCTATGGCTGAGTAATATTCCACCATATGTATGTATCACATCTTCTTCATCCATTCATCTGTCAATGTACATTTTGGTTGCTTCCATGTTCTGGCCACTGTGACTAATGCTGCTATAAACATCGATGTGCAAATATCTTTTCAGATAAATGTTTCCAGTTTTTTGGGTAAATACTCAGAATAGGGACTGCTGGATCACATGGTAATTCAATTCTAAGATTTTTGAGGAACCTCCATAGTGTTTCCCATAGTGATTACATCAATTCGCAGTCCCACCAGCAGTGTACGAGGGTTCCTTTTTCCCCACAACCTCTCCAGTGATTGCTGTTACTTGTCTTGTTGATGATCATCATTCCAACAGGTGTGGGATGATAGCTCATTGTGGTTTTCATTTCCATTTCCTAATAGTTCATAAAGTTGAACATCTTTTCTTATGTCTGTTGGCCATTTGTATATCTTCTTAGGAGAAGTGTCTGCTCAGATCCTCTGCCCATTTTTTAATTCAATTTTTTTATTCTTAAGTTGTATGAGTTCTTTATATATTTTCAACATTAGGCTCTTATCGAAGATGTTTTTTTGCAAATACATTCTTCTATTTGGTTGGTTGCTGCTTTGCCTTATTGATGATTTCTTCTGTTGCGCAGAAGCTTTGCAGTTTAATATAATCTCATTCATTTATTTTTGCTTTTACTTCCCTTATCTCTGAGGTCAAATTCATGAAATCCTCTCTGAATCAAGGTTCATGAGTTTAGTACTTATGTTCTCATCTATGCAATTTATTGTTTCAGGTCTTATACTGAGGTCTTTAATCAATTTTGAGTTAATTTTGGTGTGTGGTGATAGACAGTAGTCTAATTTCATTCTTTTGCATGTGGCTTTTCAGTTTTTGCAGCACTATTTATTGAAGAGGCTTTCCTTTCACTACTGTATGTTTTTGGCTCCTTTGTTGAAAATTACTTGCCTGTATAAACAAGGGGTTTACTTCTGGACTCTCAATTCTCTTCTGTTAGTCTGTGTGTCTGTTTTTCTGCCAGTACCATGCTGTTGTTGGTTAATAATTTAAAGAAGAAAAATATCTTTATGTGAACTGTAAAATTTATAAAGGAACTAAGAGATATTTGTACACACATGTTAATTGCAGCATTATTCACAATAGCCAAGAAGTAGAAGCAATCCTAATGTCTGTCCAACAATTGATGAATAGGTAAAGAAAATGTAGTATTAATGTACAATGAAATATTATTCGGCTTTAAAATGATAGGAAATCCTGTCATATGCTAAACATGGATGAATCTTGAGGATTTTATGCTAAATGAAATAAACCCATCACAGAAATACAAGTACTGCATGATAACAATTATATAAGGCCTCTAAAATTTCAAACTCCTAGAAACAGATGGTAGTCACAAAGGGCAGAGGGGAGAGAGAGGTGGCAATTTGTTGTTTGGTAGGGGTAGAGTTTCAGTCACGTAGAATGAGGGGTGTGTGGAATCCATTCTAACACTAATATGCATGCATTTGATATTATTGTACTGTACTCTAGGAATTGTTGGGAAGGTAAATTTTATGTTATGTGTTTCCTTGCCAAGATAAAAAAAAATAAAATAATGTGTGTTATGAACACACATTATTTTGGCAGGCTATATCTGTGGTGTGCGCTGTGACAAGGGCTGTTGCAGTGATTTGCATTTTCACTTTTTCCTTCACACATTTCTGAACATTTTAATATTTTAGAGAAAGAATTTCTTTAGAACAAAAATTCAGACAAAAATTTTAAAAAAGAAATGTGTCAGAAATGTTTTTTATATGGATAAAACAAAGATAAGGCATTTACAGATATCTAGCTAGAAACCTTTTTTATAGTTCAAATAGCTGAATGAATACATATGAGTCTTAGCCATATGTAATTGAACAAAAATTCTAAAGAAAGAAGAAAATGTGTCCTAACACAACAAGATAAAAACAAGTGTTGTCGAATCAAGTATTGTAAAAGGCAATATTAAGAAAATACTTTCATCTGAACTAAGCTGAAGAAGACAAGAACATAATTAAAATGAGACTTACTCCAAGAATATTAATGTACAATGTGAAGTTCAACTGTGTGGGTGCTGAAGCATTTGATTCTGGCTGCTTTGGTCTGCATAATATTCCATGTCAGCAGATGCAATTATTTAATGCTAATTTTTTATCTTAATACTATAACATAGGAAACTGCTAATGGGGTGAAAATTTTAGAGTTACTTTGGAGTTAGCTCAAAGAGAAATACTTACTTGGAGTTAAATGTGATGTCAGAAAACATAGTCATATTTAGCAACTTTTCTGTAAAGACATTCTTTGCTTAGTCATAGAATAAAGAGTCAAGGGTTCCCAGATCAGAGAATATGGATGATGGACAATTAATTATGATAACAGCTAACATTTCATGAGCATTTACTTGTATCAGGTAAATTCTACTTTGTCTAATGTACTCCTAAAAACAAATCCTCTATCTTATTTATGGATGAAGATTCGTGGAATAAAGAAGTAAAGTAACTTCCCTTAGGTTATTTATCCAGGTAACCCTGTAGCAGGATTGAACATCGATGTGCATGGTAATTTGTGTCATAAAGACCTGGTTTTGTATCCTTTACCAGAGAATCACTAAATAAATTATCCTAACTGCTCTGTGCCTTATTTTTCTCATCTGTCAAATGGCAATAAAAATATCACCTATGTGTAATGTGATTGTAAGGAATCAATATAATAATGTAGGTGACAGGCACACAGTGAGCACTCAGTAAACAGATATATTGATGTTTCTTGCTGAGCTCAACAACAGTTTTAAGAGTCTCCAAGGACTTTTGACATCAAGTTGACACAAACTGAAAAGGCTCTCTGTGGCCACAAATAAATCTAACATTTTCTTGAAAATAATGAACTTTAAAAGTAAGTTAATTTAAAAAATAAAATCTAAAATGTATAAATTAGTGTTAATTTGTTAAAATTTAGTGAAAAATACTTGGAAAATGCAAAATTTATTTTAAATACATACCATAAATTTACATGTAGTTTTTTTTGCATGTATGTTTTAGCTATTGACGTACAAATGATTCTGTTTATATGGAAAATAACTAAATAAAACTTGTAAATCATTATTCTTTTCTAATGTTCACTCCTGAAATAGGGACTGAGACTCCTGGAATTTCCCTATGATAATATTGTTTGTGAGAAGAGATTGGACTAATAAATGAGAACCATTTTTCTTTAAAAAGTTTGTTGGGCCCTTTCTCAAAAATAAGCTGCATATCAAAAAACAAAAATGGCATAGATGATAAAGGCTCTGTTCGTACCTTCTAGTGACCAAATCAAAGTTGTGACAGAAACTAGGGGCAAACAGCAAGGAAAAATCACCTGGAATCTAGATGAACAAGCCATACAAATAGGGAGAAATCCAAGAAAGCACCCTGCAAGGGTAGAAGGTAGGATGGGGTGAAGACCGGTCTCAAGCAGCTGAGTGGGACAGAGGCTGTGGCAGTGGCAGCAGCAGCTACAGATGCCTCTTAAAGAGGCCGTGTCTGCAAATGAACTTTCGTGCTGATGGACTCACTCACTCTGAGCACCAGTGCCAGATTGGCTGCTCAGGGAGTTTCCAGGGACCTAAAGGAGTCACTGAGTTGTCAGAGTGAGGGCAAGAGGTGAGGCTTTCTCCCCAACAGAAGTACCAGTGGTATCCACTATTCCTCTGTTGAGCCCTCTCTCCTCCCAGTATGTGGATGCTGCACCACCATAGCCAAGAGGTCATCAAACTGGATAACAGAGGCCGCTCTGCCCAGAGGATTCCCTGAAACTCTGCCTTTCCCAACTCACAGCCCCACCCAAATCACATCCAGGTGTGTCCTCACTTAGTCAGGTGCCCCTTGCCGAGCAACTCCTAGGCTCAGACTGGTGGCAGCTGACCTTGATTTCTGGTGTGACCTTTTGAGGCAACTATAAGCACAGCATCTGTGGGTTGCTTGCTGAATCTTAACAGATGCCTCTAAAGAGGCACAGGCTGGGGCTAAATATGGCCTGCAGCTGAACCCCTCTCAGGTCTGTGACACTGGACACCTACCATACAAACCTGCACTAATAAGACTGAGAGACTTAAGAGCTTTGCTTAGTACATAGAAACAGACACAGAAAGTCAGCCAAAATGGGAAGACAAAGAAGCAGAAATCATATGAGAGAACAGAATAGATATCCAGAAATAATGGAGTCAGGCAATCTAATAAATGCAAAGTTCAAAACACTGGTTATAAAGATGCTCAATGAACTTATGGGAAATGTAGATGAATTCAGTGAGAATTTCAACAAAGAGATAAAAAACATAAAAATGGAAATGGAAATTATAAAAGGAAACCAGTCAGAAATGAAGACATTATCTGAGATTTAAATGGAATAAACAGAGTGAATAAAGAACAGGATCAAATAACCTATATAGAGGATGGGAAAGCCAAGGACACTCAATTATAATGGCAAGAAAAAAGAAGCCAAGACTATAATTATAATTTAAGGAGCATATGGAACACTATTAAAGATAAAAATATATGTCTCATCGGTGTACTGGAAGGAAAACAAGATTTTGAAGAAATAATGATGGAAAACTTCCCTCATCTAGTGAAGGAAATAGATATACAACCCCAGGTAGCTCAGAGAGTCTCCAAAACCAAGAATCTAAAGAGACCCACACCAAGGCACATCATAATTAAAATTCCAAAGGTTAAATACAAAGAGAGAATTTTAAAAGCAGCAAGAGAAAAGTAGTTTGTTACCTACAAGGGAGCACCCTTGAGACTGGCAGCTGATTTCTCAAAAGAAACTACGCAAGACAGAGGGCTTGGCACAAAATATTCAACATGATAAAAACCCAGGATCTACAACCAGGAACACTTTATCCAGCAAAGCTATCATTTAGAGTTGAAGGACTGATAGTTTCCCAGACAAAAATAAAATAAAGAAATTTATCAATACCAACGAGTATTACAGGAAATGTTGGAGAGACTTATTTAAGAAGAGAAAACATGTTCAAAAACAGGAATAAAGAGTGGTGGTAACTACATTACTTTCAACAAGTACCTCAAATAGAAAAGAATTAAGTGCTCCAACCAAAAGATAGAGTGGCTGAATGGGTAAGAAAACAAGACCCCTATATATGCTGCTTACAAGATACTCATTTCAGATTAAAAGACACACAGAGACTAAAAGGAAGGGAATGGGAAAAGATATTGCCTTGACAGACCTAGAGGGTATTGCGCTGAATGAAATGGGTTGGATAGAGAAAGACAAATAACTCTCAATTTCACATACGTGTAGAATCTAAAGAACAAAATAAACAACAACAATGAAAGCAGAAATAAACTCTTAGATATAGAGAACATTTAGAGGAATACTAGATGGGAGGGGAGTTTGGGGGAACAAAAAAAGGCAAAGGGATTAAGAGGTACAAATGGATAGTTGCAGAATAGACATGGAGATGTAAAGTGTAGCATGGGAAGATGGTTAATAATGTAATAAATATGTAAAGGGGAAGAGGGTTACTCCATAAAGTGGGGTATTTGCTTTGCGAGTCACGTGGATCTCTGAGCACTATGCTATACAACTGAAACTGGTATTTATTGTATGCCAACTATAATTGAAAAAATCCTCATTGAATTGTACAATGTATATACAAGCAACTAATTGTCTATTTCAATAAAAACAAAAAAAGAAATGTAAAAACATTCATTCAAAATGAATAAATAAATGTGGCAAAATGTTAAAAAAAAGGTAAGCTGCATATCTAGGTTGAGTGAAAATAATTGACATTTCCATACTATTTGCTTAGTTTAGGAATTCAGAACCTTTTATCTATGGTAGAAAAATCTCCATATAGAGAAACATCAAGGAAACATGTGTCTCTTTGTATCTCAAATAAGGTAAAATGGACTGTCACTGTATTTAATCATAGAGCCATGATTTCTGCCTCAGGAAAAAAGTAGGAAAAAGCAGTTAGAATACGTTCACCCTTTGATGAAACAATTTCTATATTTTCTCTACAGAAATTGTCTATAGGCCAAAAGATTTCATTACTCACACCTGGTCTTTCAGTGAGGCAAGCGGCTCTGAGGATCAAAATAGTTTTGACTATTAAAGATTCCCACCTTCAGGTGGTGACATTTATGGTCTATAGACAGTACCTGCATATTACTTTCCATGGATTAGATTTGAAATAATGACTCTGTAAAAGCCTTTAACTGTTCTTGGCATCCTGAAACTTCTGCCTCTTTATCATTAAAAGGAATCAAAGTATGGGCTGGTACAAAAAGAGAAAAGGATTCACCAAGCCTTGAAAATATTCAGTATTTGTATTGGCAAAAAAAGAAAGACATGAATAAAGTCTATATCCCAGCAGACTTTTTTTGACAAAGTTGCAGTGCTCACTTCACTGCTGCATGGGACAAAGAAGAAAGATTCTGGTAGCTAAGAAATAAAAATAAATGGGTTTCAAGATTTTATATTTAGAATAAAATAAAAAAATGTTTAGTATAGTTAGTGTTGAATGAAAATATCATACTGAGCTGGTGGTTTTAAAAGCCTACCTTAAAACCATTAAAGTAACCTACATTTTTTCTTGCCGGACAAGTACTCATACAAAATAACTTGTTGAGCACCACAAGCACATAATATTTTTTTCTTCACTAGGTTTGCTAAAATGAAAGACTCCTTGTGTATTAGTTTTTCTAGGGATACTGTTACAAAGTATCACAAAGTGGGTGCCTTAAAAAGAGAGATTTATTCTTTCACAGTTCTGGAAACTTGAAGTCTGTGATCAAGATGTCAGTAGGATTGTTCTTATTTGAGGTTCTGTGGAGGATTTGTTTCATTCTTTTGCCCTTGTTTCTAGTGGGTTTTTTTTACTATCCTTGGTGTTCCTTGGCTTGTAGAATTGTCACCCCAGTCTCTTTCTTCATTTTCACATGGGTATTCCCTCCATGTGTTTGTATCCAAATTTTCCCTTTTAATAAGGACACTAGTCATATTGAATTAGGGCTCACTCTAACGACCTCATTTTAACTTAATTACTTCTGTAAAGATCCTACTACCAAGTAAGGTCACATTCTGAGGTCCTATGCATTAGAACTCCAACATATCAGTTTTTGGAGGGGACATAATTTAACCGATAACACCTTGGGATGTAGCTGGTGTTATTTCTGGGGGGTAATTGAAGATCAACATGGGCCAGAATATCTAGTTATTTACAAAGAGCATGAATAGTTTTAGAGATGAATAAGACAGTAACAATAATATAGTGACAATAATAATTGGTAAATTTAGGGGCATTTACCAAGTCACATTGCAAATTAATCCTTAATCAAGGGCTTTATTCTATAGCAGTGGTCCCCAACCTTTTTGGAACCAGGGATCAGTGCTTCTATGAGAATCTAACACCTGATGATCTGAGGTAGAGCTGAGGCAGTAATGTTAGCACTGGGGAGTGGCTGCAAACACAGATGAAGCTTTGCTCATTTGCTCACCGCTCACCTCCTGCTGTGTGGCCTGATTCCTAACAGGCCACGGACCGATACCAGTACATGGCCTGGGGGCTGAGGACCCCTGTTCTGTTGTACCGAAGGAGGCACACCTTTCATGGTCAAATTGGACTAAGCTCTGAGATTTGATTATGAAATAATCTGAATAGAGGTTTTGTTACATGCCACTTGGGATTATTAGGGATGTCTGGACCCTTTACATTATCAGAAGAATAGTGCAGTGCATGGGATCTTCATATAGAACTTGATTTCAGAAGGTCAAAATAACATGCTGAAGTACTGTCTTGGAAGTTTATAGTCTGGACAATTGTGATTTGAGGAGAATTACCTTAACCTAGAAATAAGGAATCTTTTTTCTTTACCCATTGTCTTTTTACGAAGTCTGCTATAAGCTGAGTATCTTCTGAGTCAAAAAGGACAAACCCTTTTTTAATTATGTTTGCATTCTGAAGAGTTCCAAGAAGCCAACTTAAAAGTATTCCTACTGTATAAACGATGAAAAGCTGAGCATCTAAATAAATAAATAAATGAAACTAGATATAGCCAATTGAAACTAATGTAATCTTTAAATAGAACTATGACTTTATGATGAGTTTTGAAAGAGAAAAAAATTTCCACAAAATACCAAGCAAGTCCACTATATTGATGATATGTTAATCCAATCTGGTGAACATGAACTACAATTATCCTATATTCCATGCCCACATTTCACCACTAACAAAGAGACTCAGTGATTGCTGGGCCTATTTGGATTTGGAAGGCAGCATATATCACATTTGTAAATACTGCTCTATTTTTTGGGTGACTTGGAAGGTCATCAATTTCAATAAGATCTAGGGAAAGAGAGGACTCTCCTGGAGGCTTAGGGTGTGGTTCCAAGCTGTCTTGCCACTTCAGCCATATGATCGAATAGTGCCAGATGTATACATATACATTTTCTGTATGGAGTCCTTTAATGGCCTATATCAGCGAGATGTAGTACACTTCTAAAATAATGCTATACTTTTCTTGACAGAGAATTAATCTTCATTTGAAAAATTGGAAATATGGAGCACCTTACTATGGAACACCAAATAATTAAGCAATCTCACTTATCCATTTAAAGGTCACTGTTATCTTTCTCACAAAGCAGATATCAAACTATCGCCCTATAGGACAAATCTTACCTTCCACTTGTTTATGCAAAAATATTTTACTAGAACTCAGTCATATAAATTTGTTTCCATATTGTTAGTGGTTGTTTTCAGTCTGTAATACCAATTGATTAGTTGCAACAGAGACCGTATGGCCCACAAAGTCTAAAATATTTAGTCTCTGGCCCTTTATAGGCAAAAAATATTGCTGATCCTGGCACTAAGGCATAATGTCAGGCACTGCAATCACAATCCATTGTAAGGTGGAAATTTTACATTATGGGCTTGAATTGAGAATGATAAGAAGACCCATGAACAAGCAGTACAGACACAGGGCCCCCGGCCTTGTTCTAGCAATGTTTCTTCTTCAGCCAATATCCTTGTCTCAAGGGGAGTTGGATGGTTCATTTAACCATCTGCTGGAAAATAAAGTACTTTAGCCTGGTTCATAAAATATCAATGCATCTGTGACAGTGGGTAAACAACAAGTTGTTTTTTGCATCTCACATAAATTGTAACCAGAAAGCATCCACTGCGGAAAAGTTTCTCAACTATCAGGTGAACAGTATGATTCATACTACTCCCCTTGATTCTTGGTTGCATAATGGGTACTTGGCCGTGAAAACAGAGATGGAGGGTTTGCATTAGTCCCAAAGCATGAGCTTCCTCTCAGCATAATCGATATGGGTTTTACTGCTACTGAGAGCTCAATCGCTGGGCAGCAGAGATTGTTACTGGGTCTTTGATAAGATAAACTGTTCCTCAAAGAGATAAGTTGGATTCTTGTTGGTAGTTAGATTATATCAAATCTCTTCCTCCTTAGAGAGCTCATTGGTTAACCTTTATTTAATTTAATACATAATTCAGAAATAAATTTGCTTTTCCTGTCTAAGTGTTTATAGCAGCATCACACTGTGAAGGTTTATATAATTCCTCATTTGTTGACATTGTATACTACTCAACACAGTCTTGAACAAAAAAAGACAAAGGAATTGCAAGAATGGGCTCATGACCAGGAGATTTACTGGTTTTACCATGTAATTTTTTCATCCAAAAGCATCTGGTCTGATAGAATATTGCGTAGAATAGTGACTTACTTATGGCTCAATTAAAATCACCAGTAACAGTAATTTCGATTTTGTAGTGCTGTCCTACAGGTTCTGGTTTATGTATTGAACTACTGACTGATATATGGTAATGTGGCCTCAATAATTATAACAAATATGTTTAGAAACAAAGGGGTAAAAGTGAGCGTGTTTCCTATCAACAATGCTTCCAATAACTCCTTGAAGAATTTGAGCTTCTCATATTCACATACTCAAACTGTGCTGAGATAGAAATTTTGGTTTCTGGAGGCAAGATAGAGACAGAAAATATTTTGTTCAGGGGATTCAGTGAGGGTTATTTTATACTGGAATCTATGACTAATATCTAATCTTTAGGGACAATAAACCAACAGACACAAGAAAGATTTACTGTACTAGCTGAGGTAATTGACCTTGATAACCAGTAGGATGAAGGTTTGCTTATTCACAATGAGGGCAAAGCATACCATATCTGAAATGTTGAGATTCACTGAAGCATCTCAGCATTTTTTCTTGCTTGAGTGGGATAAGGAGTCCTTCTACCCAATCAAAGTTTCTCTACTTCTGTGGTTTTCACCACTCTGCAGACCTCTCAGGGCCTTAAGATATTTTTTTTTCTCCTGGATCTTCTAGCCAGTATCTGATTTATCTTTTCCTTCATAGTTACATTTCTTAAGTGAATTGTATTCCCTGTGTACATCTTATTTTATTTTATTTACACTCCAACCCACTGCTTTTTATCAAGTTTATAATGATTTCTTATATATGTGTATGACAGACATATTTAAGGCTTTCTCTTACTTGAAACCATTTACCAATCCCTCCTTCCTGCAACTCTCAGGTTTTCCTAACATCAAAGTTTTCTGGATTTTTTTCCTTGTTCTTAGGTATGCCTGGTAACCAACCAGCACATAACAGGCATGCTGTAAAATTTAAATAAATGATTATATTATGCCATTTGGCTAAGTTGTCAATGATGTAATCACTTATATGTTCTCTACTTTTTTTTTATTCATATAAAGCATGATCTATCTATATCTAGTTACCAGAGTTTTCCTTGGAATTCTCAATATGGATAGGATGCAAAAAATTCAAATGATTCCATGGTGATATGTGAAAGATACATACATTTGGTTGCAAGAATTTATCTATATCTATATTGAATTGTTAACTAAGTCAAGAAAGTACTCTAAATATATTTCTACATGATCTAGTACTTTAGATATATGTTTAGAATTAGTAGGATATTCATCTTGTATTTTTAACTTTCTAAGCTATAGATTCATCTCTATAACTGCAATTGATTATAATTAATTAATATTTAAATGAGATTTAATAAACTGCATCATTTAAAAAAGTCTATATATACAAATAGATATAGATATATATGAAAACTTATATAATGTACATTTAAGTACCATTTATAATCCCATAGATAACCTCTTTTCATTCTTATAAACACAGAAGTTTATCCTCCATAGAAAGAAGATTCTATAAACCCCACAGATATTGTAAGTGGAGAAAAACAATCTGAAATTTTTGAGAAACTTTTCATGTTAATAGCAAGGCAACAACTGAAAATGGCTCTCCACCAGCACAGATTATGATATTCCACTTCATCTCTCTTCTACAAACAGTACATTAACAACCAGTTGCTATAAAAGACCTAAACACATTTTTAAAACAATAGACCTAAACATATTTTTAAAACAGTTGGAACACTTTGGGAAGCTGCTGCAGCTACCATTAGCAGTAAGATAATAGCCTACCAGCATTCCACAGCAACAAAAGGCACCCCAGCATGTAACTCATGGTCTAATTTCATCATGGAGATGGAAGAGCATGCATTTCTGAACCAGATTTAAGAAAATGAAGCTTTTTATGGAACTACCATATTAATTCTGGGAGAAATTTGTGTTTCTCCACATTGTTTCTTTTCAGGTTAATGATTTTCAAAACTTATCAAATAACTTAACTATAGCATTAAACTAATGGGTCATTTATTTCGGAACATGGATTTACTAATTCTGATGACTTGAGATTAGTCTCCAAGAAGCCACAAAAATGTACCTCATCCAAAGATTGACCTAGAAGTGATTAAAAGTAAATACAATAAACACCAGTTTTAGACAGAAATGACATTCAAGATAGTATTAGCAAAGGCAAAGAACCAAGAGGCCTTCAAACTGAAATGAATCCAAGTTCAGAAAATTTGACCTCTAAAGTATAACTTACAATGGATTCCTTCCAAAATTTTTGGCTTGGTCTAATGTAGTCAGGATACTAAATCAAAATCTGTTCAAAGGTTCTTATAATAGATTTTCTGTCCTTTCAACCTACATATTGTAATTTAGAAGTGAAAATCTTTTGAAACTACTACATAGTTTAAATTTTCTCTATGTGTAAGCCTAGATCTTTTTCTACTATACAAAAACTGCCATTTGTTTTAGTAAAAGATAAAGGTGAGATTATTCAAAGATTTACAATTTAACAATTTTTGTGTTTATCCTAAGGATGATGGAATTAACAATAAATGTTTGCTGATAACTCACTTCATGCCAAGCATTATGTTGAATTATGTGGATTGCTGTATTTAATTCTCACAACCTTATAAGACAGGTACTATTATTAGTCTGTTTTACAGATGAGGAAAGAAAGATTAATTCATGTTAAGAAACTTGCATAAAGTCATATAACCAGTGAGTGAGTGGTCAAGTGCAGTTTGAGTCTTGGTTATCTAAATTTGCAAACAATACTCTATTAGTAAAATTTTTATGCACTTATATTATATATGCAATATTTCACAATATAAATTATAAAAAGATTACTTTAGATTGGTCCCTTTATAATATACATTGTTATTGAATTGAATTATAAATGTAAAGCTATTCATATGAAAGTCCCAATGGGTATTTTTTTCTAATTAGCAAATTATTCTAGGTTTATATGGCATAATAAATAGGTACAAAGAGCTACTGTTACTTAGAAAAAGATCAACAATAAATAAGATGTTCCCTTTAAAGAAACAAAACACATTATAAAGCTAAAATAATTACAATATTATGTTAAGGCCAAAAGAATTAATAGCAATGTAAATAAAACAGTGAAAAATCAAAAAAGTCTCATGTTGGTGATATTTTACATGCGTATGTATTTGAACATTTATCTGCACATTTATTACATAGAGTGTAAAAAAATGCTTTTACAAAGAGATTGAATTCAGGTATCTCAAACTTTTTGGAAAATAGAAAGTATATTCTCAGAAGAGAGTTTGCTTTGTTTTCTTTTAGTCTGAGCTAATATCTTATTGGATCTTTTCTGTTTAAAAGAGAATAACCTTTCTCCTTCTCAACCAACAATAGCATAGAATGTAAAAAAAGTAAATCAGAGAAAGGGTTAATGTGGCATATTTTAGAAAATGACAGAAATTTGAGAATTGTTTTTGAGTAACTGAGGAGAAAGATGCCCATAAATGGAGAATAACAATATTAGGTAGGTTAATTTATAGTGAAAAGAAGATCTTAGATCATGGTGGGAAGTTAGGTAATTAGAAATGATCACAGCCAATGAACCTCCATGGCAGGTATAGGTTGCTAATTGTCTGTGGAAACTGAAGACTGAAATTGTATGTTAAATTTCTATTATCAGGTAATAATCACCCTATAATACCCAAAATATTCATTGAAACTCTGGTAACTTTGGTTGTATTTGGTCAGTGGCATTTTGCAGAAGAGAATGGGGGTAATATCTTGCATAGATCAAAATGATGCAATGATGGATAATTGATTCTTTCAGTTAATGAAAATATAGTGTTGGGAACATTAACTTGATTTTTAATTTTTTTTTAATTTTTAAATTACAGTTGGCATACAATATATTAGTTTATGTTGTACAAAATAGTGATTAAGACTTTAATATAACCTACAAAGTGGTGATTCCAATAAGTCTAGTATTCATCTGACACCATACATAGTTATTACAATATTATTTACTATATTTCTTATGGTATACTTTACATATCAATGACTATTTTGTAAGTCTTAATCCCTTCCTTTCATTCACCTATTACCCCATTCCCCCTCCCATCTGGCAACTCTCAAAATGCTCTCTATATCTATGAGTTTGTTTCTGTTTTATTTGTTTATTTTGTTCCTTAGGTTCTGCATATAAGTGAAATCATATGGCATTTGTCTTTCTCTGTCTGCCTTACTCTACTCACAATACCCTCTAGGTCTATCCATGTTATTGCAGATGGCAAGATTTCATATGTTTTATAGCTGACTAATATTCTATTGTATATATGTACCACCTCTTCTTTATCCATTGTTAGTACTTAGATGCGAACATTAAGTTTTTATGGACTACCTGGAATCAATTCCCAGCTTTTTGTTTATTAATTGTGTGACTTTAAGCAAATTATTCAACCTCAATGCGCTCAGTATCCTCATCTCCAAAATAGGGGTGATAATAAGGCTATATGACCATGTGTAAATTGATTCATACAAATAATTTAGAAAATGCCTGTCACATAGAAAGCAACTATTAAATGATAGCTATTACCACTATGGCTAGAGCCAAGAGCAATGAAAGGAGACAGAAGGCAGAAGGCAGAAAAAGAGCAAAGAAGAAATGACTCAAGACTAAACCTGATGAGACAAACTATGTTCCCCAGATACACTGGAGGGAGGTGGTCCTGAAAAGTTAGGAAAAGGAAGCAACACTTGGTATGGTGCAACCCATGCTGTGTGTTCATAAACCCACTTTCTTTTCTCCATGGTCACAGAGGAAAGTATATTTCTCTGTCTTCTGCTGCAGGTTGGATTCTCTGGAAGCTTTCCCCACTGTCTTAGCCATTAGTCCCACGGGTCAAGCACCCAATGTAGAAATTATGCTAACTCCCAAGTACATTAGTCCCTTTTATACATTCAAATTCAAGAGAAATGACCACCAGGTGGTTTGGTGGACCCAGTGCACCCTCTGTAAGCCAAACCTTAGGCAAGACTCTACAAGTGACCCTTTAACAACATGGTTAGAACTACATGGGTCTACTTATATGAAGATTACTTTCAATAAATATATTGAAATATTTTGAAGTTTTCTTTACTACCATAAAGTAATTATACTGATTATAGTAGGCTACCATAAAACAATCATAGTGCCGCTTCTTTATTATCAATGTATGAATTGTTCTACCTGTAAATAAATATGAATTTTTTCATATTAGCTTTTTTTTATTTTTGATGTGTAGTACAAGAAATATGTCCAACATCTACAGTGTGTTGTATCATATAAGGCAATATTAATATAGCACTAACAGATGATTCATATTATAAACAGACAATGTAAACATATCAATGAATAGAGTACAGTACTATAAGTGTATTTTCCCTTCCTTATGTATATAATACATATAACATACAAAATATGTGTTAATTAATTGTTTATGTTATTGGTAAGGCTTCTAGTCAACAGTTAAGTGTTTAGGAATTATAATAGAATTTTTTTGACTGTGTGGGAATGGGTTCCTCTAACTCCAAGTTGTTCAAGGGTCATCTGTATTACTTATTCCCCATAGCCTCCACTCTTATGGGAGAAGAGTGCATAATTTTACTTAGAGCCTCTCTCTCTCTCTCTCTCTCTCTCTCTCTCTCTCTCTCTATCTATCTATCTATATGATCTTCTCAAGGTATTGAAGAGGTTTTTTGTTTTTCTTTCCTCCTGGAGATCATGACTTCTTTTCAGTCAATATATTCCAAGTCTAAAAATAGCTTATGTTTTGGAGCTAGGCAATGGATCTTGATTTTTTTTCTTTTGATTGTACAAACTGAGTAATACTCAAGTTGGCTGCCCATATATATTTTCCCCCCAGGTGCTTGTGCTCTATTAACCATCTCCAAAGTTCAGTTAGGTCATCTTGTTTGCCACTCTTACCCTCCTATCATGTGAAAATCATATCCATCTGTTTCTAGCAGTTAAATGCTGAAACCTAACTTTATTGCTCCCATTCCTATCATGTCCATTGCTATGCAAAAAAAAAAAGTGAGGAGGGACACAGCTAAATATAGAATGGTAATGAAAAAAGGCAATTTGAAAAGTGGTATCCAGGAGGTACCTAAGGATTTTCAAAAGGATGTAAGGATATAGATAATTTTAAGCAAAGCAATTTTTACATCCTCAACTACCATGTATATTCTATTCCAAAACTGATTTGTGTGAGGATGAGTATCAGGGTCAGGCATCATCATCTTGGTTCCCTACTTCCTCTTCACCTTCACCCTTCTCTTACTTTACAAAAGAAAGGTTTTCCTGTCATTCATTATATTAGGGTTGTCCAGTGATGTAAATACCTATATGTTTAACAATGGAACAATTTTCAATGTTGCTCTAAATGTTAACTAAATTCCATTAATGACTACATATCAACTTGTTTTGAAATTTAGGTGATTTTCAATTCTTTGCTTTTGACAGAACTGAAGCTGCCTTAATCTAGTTATCAAATAACTCAGAAGGAGTACAAAGACTTGAGAGATTTACTATAATGTAACTGAATTGTATCTATTTATGTTCATGAAGAAATTTACTCAGCACTCATATCTATAAAATGAGACAAAGAAATAGAAATGATATCATGTTTGACTCATGCTACAGATACATAAACCAAATGAAGAAGCAAAATAACATAATTTATTCATTTCATTTAGGAATATACTTCTGATAATTTTTTATACTTTAGGTTAATTGATTCTTTTATCAAGATTTATAAAGTATTGATTGATTAATTACTACTAATATTTATAATTGGTAACAAAACAAGAAAATTTAGCATTTAGAGTTTTATGACAACAGAAAATTTATAAAAATAATGTCAATACTGATAAATATTATTTTGTTGCAGAAACATACATTACTGTGATTAATAAAAGACTTTCAAATATATCTCTCGCTATGCTAGGATTATGTGGAAGAAGTATAATATTAATATGATTTCAAGGAGAAAATGGTTATACAAAATTTCTGATTGCTAAATAAGAACTTTATTTATCTATTATTTTCCACAGTGGTGTGGTTGTATCAGATCATTATGGCATTTGGATCATATATTTTAAAAGACAGATGTAACTATTTTATCTTAAAGTGTTGGTGTATGTAATATGCCAGAAATTATCATTTGCAGCTGCCTAAACTTAGATTTAGAAAAAAAATGTTAAGATGTTATAAATGTGCAAAGACTAAAAAGTTTTTCAAAATCTCTTTAGAGGGAATATGAACAAAAGGTTTGAATACCACTGAAACAGACAGGCTAAGCTATCAGTAAAAAAGAAAGTGTATTTCCATCTATTTTCCCATCATTGAAAGTGTTTGAAAAGCCATTAAAATACTTCAACCTCTCTGCTTTCATATCTTCTTTTTTCCATAATATAATTCACTGTTCATTATTCAATGTTAGTATATGTTCAGTCCAGTGGAGAAACATAGACACTTCCTTACTGTTAGCTTTTATGGGTCAATGTTGCAGATAAAATTTAACAGTATTCAAAGTATAAAAAGTTGAAAAACAGTGGACATACTGACACTTACTGGAATATTTTTAAATGTAGATATCTTTCATTTAGAAAAAGAGAACAAACAAATGGAACTATAATAGTTTACTTATTAAAAATTCCATACGTAAATTAAAAATTCTATGCATAAATAAGTTGCATGTGTTATACTGCTTATAAGCATCTCTGTGAATCTATGTGTGCATATGTGTATGCATGTGTACACTTGCCTGCCTATAATATTGTCTATTTTATCTATTCACTATGAAAGAAAAAAATGAATATCTGTTTCAATATTTATACATTTTCTTGAGATTTTCATATGTTTTTTAAGATTTATACTTGAAACAGAAGGCAGTACTCCAAATCTTTGTTTTAAACGTAGCAATCGAATTTACTATATTTCAAATTTGTGTTTAATATACTATGTGCTCGTGTGAAAGAGGCTAATATATCTGTCTCATTTCAGTCTTATATTCACTGCAAGTTTCCCTACTCTCTATATGTGTCTTTGCAACTGACTTTTATTTCAATATGTCTGTGAAGAGGTAACAACATTTAGGCTAGCTCACCATTAACATATAATGCTTCTTCAGAAACTACTTCCAAGTCATCCATATCTTTTCTTTGTTTATAAACCAATTAATTTTTTAAAAATTCAAGTCAGTCCTAAACATTTTAGTTTTTAAAAGTATCTATTGACATGAATTTCAGCTATATTCCTGATAACTTTACTAAGCAAAACTATAAATTATTTAGTAAATCATTTATTTTTATTACATATTTTTGTGCTGCTTCTGATTTCTTTGTGTATCCTCAAACTTATTCAAATGAAAAGCCTGGTTCTCATGATTATACCACTTGTTTCATCATGGAATATCCTGCTGCCATGACTTTTGTCCAAAAGTTTCCTAGTCTATATGCTATCACCTTCCATCAAGCTTTTCTTGGTACTCTGCTCTGCTCATAACCACCCATAGCTGAAAATAATACTTCCTTTGTACTCTACAGCTGAAAATAGTTTTTCTCTGAACTCTCAAAGCCCTAATTTTTATTTTTTATTGAAACATTACTTTCTACACAGAATTATAATATTTAGACATGCATTCCATATATTGGTCTATTAAGTTTTAAAGGCAGAATTAATGCCGAACTCATCTGTATTCCCCAGAGCCCCATAGTATACTGTCATGTACTGACACTAAATAATTATTAATGGATCAATAAAACTGAAGAGATGGATGAATGATTTCAGTTCTTTGAAATCTCAATGTTCCCTAATAGTTTTTCAATTGTTAAATGCTAATTATAAGAATACATGCTTATCTTTTTTTCTTATTTCAAAGAATCAATACTTATTCTTTATTTTTTTTATTGAAATATATAATTTCCCTCTCAGATATTTATTATCAATTGTTTAAGTGCTGGCCCAGATCCAGACAAATTTGTAAAGAAAGTAATGCTCAAGTTGCCTAGAGTAGCCATAAAACTTGTTTTAGTTATTGCCCTCTTGTAGAAATCTAGCATAATTCTCTTTCCAGCTGGCTTCATTAAAAACAAAAACAAAAGCAGCTGTTTCATTCAAAATGAAATATTATCACTAAATAAAATGTCATAAGTTTTCCAGTAAGTTTATTAAATAATTAATTACTGAAGTTCAAGAAGCAAAAAAAAATTATATAATAGCCTGACTGATATTATTACCAATAATACAATTAGTAAGAATGTACTATTTATAAGGCATTACGTTAAATGCTTTATGCAAATTATCTAATTTAATACTCATAGCAATCCCAAGAACTATTACCATCTCCAATTTCAATAGAAAGATATAGGTTCACAATGCCAAAAATTTTCTCTCTTTTCTCTGATTTTTATGAGAAGAGTTTCTCTATATGTACTCTCTGGCCTTCTGTCCATCTCTTTTGCCTCTACACAGTGAAGGAAATGAGTTATCAGGTAAGAAAAGATAGATATTTGTTTGAATTTATAAATTGGGTGATGCTAATCTATCAAAATTTCTAAAGTTCAAGAATATACACTCTTTCCACCCTGTTTCTCATCATCTTCCCTCAGAGAGAAACAGCAATCCTAAATGAGTCCTTTCTGAAGACTCAAACTTTCCCTTGAGTGAGCTGTGCCAAAATCTAAACCTGTGTGATCAGGAGTATCATGTAGTTCATTAGTGCTACACATTTAATCCATATTCTCCAGCCCAGATTTTACCAGTAATTAAGCTGATATATTGATCTCCATCTGCCTGACTCCTGACTCTCAATTATTATTTATGAGTACTCATAAAACTAAAAACATTATAGATAGCAACTAGCAGAACCAATACTTAGCCTCAATGATTCTGAGCCTAGAGACTGTGCTCTTCATGGCTTCATGCTTATAGGGATGTTATCTCCTAAGTAAGTAGGAGTTAGCAGAAACCTGAAAATTTATCATTGCACCTACACTATGATTGGATTTCCATGAGAAACTTCTTTTTGGACTATTTTCTTAAGTATGGTACTTCTTAAACCATTCTGCTTCAAAATTAATGTTCTATTTTGTCTTGATTTTGAATGTAAAAGAAAAAAAAAGAATCCAGCAAACAAAATACAAAAGGAGATAGGAAATCTTCCAAATGTCTGAAAAGATGTTAACAGTTTTTAAAATAACCACGAAACTACTTATTAATTGTGATAAGCCAAAATACTATGAAATAAGTACTCTAAAATATGTAAATATATACCTGATCAAATTAGAGGTTTATTTCACACTCTTATTAAGTGTCCAATGGCCAGGTGGCTCTCTTCACTAAGAGCCAATGAACAAGGCACTTTCTACCTTGTGTCTCTACCATTATCTGAGCCAGTGCTATTCAATAGCGTGTTCTGCAATGATGAAAATATAGCTACTAAACTGTTGAAATGTGGCTATTAAGAGTGAGAAGGTTAATTTTCAATTGTTTTTCATTTTACTTATTTTAGATTTAGATAGCCACGTATGGATAGTGGCTATTTGTATCAGACAGTACATCTCCTAGGTCTTATTATTTTAAATATCTAGGCAATGGAAAGAGAAAAAAGGAAAAGAAGAGGTAATTTTTTTTTCAAAGTCTTGACCCAGAAGTGGTCCTCATTTTCCCACTTGAGTTCCATTAATGAAAACGAGTTCCTGGTCACACCTAGATGGTTATATGCAAATGTAGACTTATTCTGGCCAGCTGCTTCTCAGTTAGGGCTATATACTATGAAGGAGAAAATTGATTTTATTGGCCAGTGTAATTCTCTATGACACTTGTTAAAAGTTATTTACACAGTGTTTTTATTTAAAAATATTAATAATAAAATCAAATGGAAAAAATAGAAGTAGGGAATTAGAATAGTGACAAAGTTATGGATGGTGATGGCTATGGGTTTTCTTTACCTTTCTGCTCTGAATAAGAAAGAAAGTTAGAATATATATGAGAAGAGAGAATTAGTATAAAGTTCCAAGTGGAAATGGCATCTAGGGTTTTCTGGATCTCATTTATGAACCCTATAAGGTGAATTAATCCCATTTCTGTCATAAGCTGCAAACAGATGGTTGAAGACATTTGCTGCTGCTGAATTCACTAAGTAGTCATGAAGTTGCAGAACTGACAGAAGTTGTGCTTAAGCAAAGAGACCCAGTAGTATTGATATCCCAACAATACATAGTACAAAAGTAGATGTTTTCACAAAGGAAGAAGAAATAGCAGAGACAAGAAAAGAGTCGGGGAAGTTTAAAACACAAGTTTAAAGAAAGAAGACTGCATATTAGGCTATCTGGCTATTCTTGGATTGTTCACTAACTAGTAGAATGGTCTGGGGTAATAGTCTTCAGCACAATTATCTTTTGTATAATTAAGGTATTAATTTGCCCATTAATCAGGGTTCTTTCAGTTACACATGATAGAAAATCAGCTAAGTTTAACAAAGAAGGTAATTTATGAGTTTATGCAACTGTACAAAGCCAGCCTGAAGTATTCACCAAATTTAAAATGTGTTATTGGGATGCTTTCTCTTCCTCAGCATTCAAATTGATGAGTGTGGCTGACCAAGTCTGGGTTATGTGGCTATTCCAGTGATCAAGGGGCAGTTTATTGTAATTTGTAGCTCAATGAGAACCATGCTGGGAAAAGATGAGAGTAAAAGATTAAAATAAGACAAAACTAAAAAGAATGTGTAGTAAACTAAACAATTGTTAATTTTTTTAAAATAATTATAAAATTCTGAACTTGTGATACAATTTTACCAGTTAAATTTTCTCAAGCAAAAGTACTGGTCATGTTAACAGGTGTTCACTTTCTTTAATCCAGCTCTACATGACATCTATTTGTTATGTCAATCAAAGGAATTGTCTCATTAAACTCTAATTTTCAGCTTTAAAAGATTCTTACTTTATATCTCTTGCCCTAAATATCCTAACTTTCAGATAATGATAATTTCCTAGTATGAATAATTTAATATCTATGCTTTATTAAAATATTAAGATTCTAAGATACCTCTATAAAACATATGATCTTATTTTACTTGACAAATAAGCAGGTAAAGAGGTATATTTATGAGTGGTATAGGCAGTATGATATATTCATTGGGATCAAATTTGTCATAATACAGCAGCCCCTGAGATGTAATTTAAAGACCCTGTCTATAATGCTAGAAGTTTAGCTACTATAAATTCATTTTTAAAGCTAGAATATCATCTCCTATATTAATTCATTCATTTAATAAATGTGTTTTGACCATCTGACAATGCCCTACTTGTTCAAAGACAGCATTGAACAAACCTAAGAGAAATCTTTCCTCCTGTGGAGCTTACATTTTAGTGAGATAAGGGAAAGAGTAATAATATACTGTTACCACTCAAAGAGTTGTACACCCAAATTGCTACAGAAAACATGTAAAAAAGACACAAATTAAATAGAATTCAATATAAGGTACAGTTAGTGGTGGGCCTATGGCTAAAATGGAGAGTGCATGTCTCAACTCAAATAAATTTCATTTTTGAAGCATTGTGCCAGGCAAACAAAGCATAACTACCTCTGAAATCAGATAACGGGTGACCAGATTTAGATTCCTGCTTTATATCTGAATGTAAATTGTAGCATCTCAATGCAGGCTCTCTTTGGTCAGGAAAACAGATGTCATTTATTCTGATCTTCTCCAATGTAGCATCTTAATTTGCCACTCCGCTTTCTCTAAATATTTTCTCTCATGTGAGGTCAAGCTTCCTTTATTTTTCAAATTAACTAAAAAAACACAGACAGTTTTTTGCAGAAGAGCCTATTAAAAAATATGAGGCTAAAAATGAAATTATCAAAATAGAAAGGCAAAAGACAAAAGCAATGAAATTGACAAGTAGAGGAAAAGTGACTGTTTCTAAAGAAACAAAAAATCTGACCAGAGTTTGACTTGGCTGAAAGTTTACTAAACTGTTGACTCAGCCTTGTCTGGGTGCCATCCATTCAGATTTTTAGCCTGAAATGGATTCAGATTTGCTATATTTCTATGGTAAATATTTTAGCCCATGTTAGAATCTACTTAATGTTTTCTTTCAGTTGTATTTCCCATGTTGTCCACACTAGCCTACAGCTGTTCTCCAATTTGGTACCATCACCTCCCGGGTCCCTATGCTTTGAGTGAGTCAGTGCCTATCTTAACTTCAGATGTCTACTTAGGTTTCAGACAATTTTTTACTGATGTTGGCTTTGGCTACTTGGCCCTTTTTGGAGATGCCTACAGCTCCAGGCTTCAGAAAGTCATTCTTACCCATTTTTCTTTTTCTTTCTGGTTTGTCTGCAACATATTCATGAGTTATTTTATAAGGCATGCCATATCCTTAGGAAAAAATCTGTCTCTTCAGTTGTTATCCTTAATTAAATTCAAGTTATATTTCCCAGTGATAATATTGCATCTTATCTATTTCAAAATCTGGACTTTGAACTGAGATCAAATTTCATAGCGAGTAGGAAAGACCATGATAAAATAGTGCCATATGGAAAAGAAGGAAGATAATAATCACAAATATTGTGATTAATTCACTATTATCAGATGGAAAAATAAACCATAGCTTCTTAATGTTTAATCTAATCTAATCTTAAATATCAGCTAGTTCCCCTTCTATGGAAATGAGCCTCAGCTGCTCTGCATCATCAGGCCATGTGCAGCTGCCTCTGCTTGAAAAAAGCAATAAGTTGGAACTTCCTCACCAACATGATTTCCTGCTATTCCCTGCTTTCCTCAAGAGTCATTGTTTTCTGCTTTCTGGGTAGAGAGAAAAATGTTTCCTGAGATCAGTTCTGCTCAGACCAATTTTCTAGTTTCCTGTAACCTTTCAAGTAAGCATTATACTCTGCTCTCTCCTCCAAGCACAAATCTCCCCCAAATCTTGTGCTAATGGAACAGCTTCTGCTTAACTTTTGGAAAATGAGTTCAGTTGTTTTAAATTACAGAGTTAAGAAACACTTAAAAGTGACCCTTTCTTCTACTGTTTCTATCCATAGGCAGCTCTGCAAATGAAACCATCTGTTTCACAGCCATAGCCAGGCCTTAACATGGTTTCTCTCACTAATTTTAGTTTAGAAGTTTCATCTAGACCCTGGTACGTATATATTCTTGCTACATCCAGATTCTTAGACATTTCAGGCTAGCCTTGACATGTTGTGGAGTCACAAATGCAACAGTACACTCAGAAGTGCAAAGAAAACATGGCTTCTTTATTTAATCTTCCTCATGATTTCACCCCACTCATAAAGACACTTCTTTTCATAGCTCAGGCAATTCTAGTCCTATATATCTTCCAATACATACAAGGGTTCATCTTATAGCATATAGAATTCATGACCCTTAATTTTTGGTTATGAGTCTGGATGGCCTAATTTTTTGCTTTAAATATATAGGATAAATTCCTTCCCAACATTTCAGCCAGGCAGACAGTTGACTCCTCTGACTTACCTTAGGTGCATGTGGAAATACCTTCATCCCTATCTCCTACACTTGCTATCCCTCCCAAAATCAAGTATGTCCTGTGAGTATCTAATCAGACTCTTTCATTTTTGAACTACTCTAGGATACAATTTTGACTTTGCTACAGATTCCCACCCAAGCCCAAACTGGGTCAGGGGTACAGAGAGAGAGAGGGTTGGAAGAAAGAGACTCTTGAGTAATTTTCTTTCCACTTAGTTTCTCTGGTATGGGGATTTGAGTTTCTCTCATTCTCTTATTTTTTCATTATATAATGGCTGTGCTCCCACACATTTTACTAACGATGATCAAATGTGAATTGTTATTATTACACTTATTTCTCCCCATTATATAAAAAATTATTCAAAAGATGTAGAAAATTCCACCAAGGGAAACTTGATTAGATTCATAATGTAGAAAGCATCTTCAAAAGTCAGCTAGCCCTATATAAAGAAGAACCGAATATGGTAACCTTCTGGATATGCTGGGCAAGGAATTACTCTGATATACTTTTAGTGTACATCTAGGTTAAAACTCTCCAAATACATATGTAACATACTGAAAAAAAAGTAAATCAGGGAACTTTTTCTATATAAAAGAAGTCTTTTCATGTCATATTTAATTTCAGGTAGTAAAAGTTCTCAAACCCTTTTTAGTATTTTTGTTTGTATTTTTTACTGAGACTAATCTAAGTCATCTCTTTAATTTGACTACAGGATTGCAGACAATGTCATTTTGAGCTTAATTTATATTATTATATTTAATGTGCTAAGAAATTAAAGATGTCAGCAGGAGCAGATGTGTCCATGAGTGCTTGTTCACAATCCTTATCACTCCACTTTACTTTTAGGTACAAAGCGTTTTCCTTGGCAGGGGGAGAGGGAGAAGAAGAGACGGAGAGAGAGAGAGAAGGAAAGAGGAGAGAGAACCACTAATTTTTTTTCTCAAAATGTATTAAGCTTTGGTATCGAAGTCAAGCATTTCCAGAACTGTTACACGTGCATTATATTCTACCCCAATTTTCCATATATCCCTTCTGCTCCATTTTCTACAATTGTCTGCATTGCTCTGTCCCAGTAGGCTGACCTCCACAGTGACCATGACTCTCTTTTGATGTCAGCCAATGTCCCATATTAACATTTGTTGCTTCCCTAAACCCTGTCTACAACTTTGAAATGAATCTCCTTTTATTAAACTCTGTTTGATTACCCATTTATTTCTTGCCAGGATGCTGACAACAAATGTGCTTAAATAAAGTATTACACACATGGGCAAACTTTATTATTTAGAGTGTTATTATTACCTATTACACAAAACTGTGTGACTATATAGAACAATAGAAAATTTCTTTCAAAGGATAAAAATTATCCAGTTTAGAGTAACCATCAGATTTAATTTTTTGTAATAAATTTTGAACTGTAACATCAAATTAAATATTCTTACATATATACAAATAATATTCCTTAAATTTTGAAACTAAGGAACTATGCTTAGTTTAAGTAATCTCTAAAGTAAGAGATTAAATAAATTGCTCTATATAGCAAGAAATAGGCTTTAAAGTACCAAGACTAAACTACCATTCAAATTTGAGTAGATTTAAAAAAAAACATTTAGCTTTATAATAATACATGATCCTATATTACCAAAAGATGGATCTGACAAATTTTGAACTCATACAGTATATCACAAGCCCCAAAATGAAAATATATGAGAAATTATTTTGTGGAAGACACAAAAGTGCCATTTCATTTTATTTACTTTTTCTATGTTTTCATGAACATTGTTTTTTAGAACTTTCTGTGACATATATATGTATTTGTATGTTCATCCATCTATCCATTTATTCATTCCTTCATTAACTGTGTGAGGTATTCCACTAGATATTGAGGATAGAGTGGTGAAAATTGGTAAGATCTCTATACACAGAAATTTTAAATTAATAAGATGGAATTGACAATAAGCCAGTATATAAGATGACTGGATATTATTATAATATCTATAAAGGTAATAAATGAGATGTTGAAATATGGAGAAATAGAGTAGTTAGGGATGTCCTTTCTGAGAATATAGTATTTGAGATGAGACTTGAGAAAGGAGAATTAACAATGAAAGGAAACAGTAGAAAATGTTAGGTGATTTCAAGGAAGAGAGAATAATATAATTAAGTAAACTAAAGCATTTTCACACTTGTAATGCAATTTTTATAGACTTCATCATTATTTTAATACTTTTTGTATAAATCCAGATTAGATGGTTAAGGAATTTACTCTCACCTGCCACTTTCTGTATTGCAAAAAATAAACTATATTTTAGTTTTGTTTTTAATATATATAATGTTTAAAACTTTATCAACTTTTGCCACATATGTACTTATTTAATGAGCTCCTATTATAGTCAAAGTATTATGCTATGTGCTGAGCATCAAAAAAGTAAGAAAAAAGATTCGTTGCCCATCCATATAGGATGAATAGTTTGGTGAAGAATACACAAATTTAAACAAATAAATAAAGTAAAATGTGACAAGTGCTTTGAAAAGAGAGACAGAGTATGGAGGAAGTTCACTATAGAGGCAACCAATCCAGTCTAGCATATTAGGAAAAGTCTTCTTGGAGTAAAGTTGTTTATTCTAGAACAAAGAGAAACTCTAGAAGTAAATCATTTTGTAAGGTAAAGTTTCTCTTAGGCTAGCAAACAAGATATATATTTTTAATGGCTTGTGCAATCAATAGAGCTTTAATGACTGCAAAAATATTTTTTTTTACCGCAAACAGTCTACTTGCTAAAATAAGATATATTTAATTTATATAGTTTCAAAAACAACCATACATATAAATATAAAGTATAAAGATATCAACACATTATAAATTCTCTTATGTATTTCCAGGAAATCTTATCACTATCAAGACCCAATCAATGAAGCTGCTTAAAATCTGCAAGAAGTCAATGAATGTTTGATTTTTTCTGCTTTGTAACTTTATATTATTAATTAGTAATGGCATTAAGTTTTTTCACCCTAAATAAAAGTTTGATGAAGGGCCTCCTTGCCCTCTTTTAATTGCAAAGTGAAATCATTCATCTTAGAGAAAGTCCTTCATTATTTTTGTTGGTCCCTATGGGAAACTGTAAGATTAATAGTCATTCTATATATTTAGATGTGCAATCTGAGAAACCAAAAGCAAATTTTATATATCTTCTTTCTGTAATTCTAATTGTCAAGATTCCTAGAGATAAGATTTTATATATATTACCAAATAATAAATAATTTATATTGATATACCATAATAAAAAATAAATTTCAAGAACTTTCATTGTAATCATATACCAAAAAAAGCTATAGGTGTAATATCTAATATATTATTATTATTCATGGTGTTAAATGAATAGATGTGTTAAGAATATTATGAAGTAGTTATCTTACCTTTCCAATGTCTGGGCATTTGCTTATGGACTCTTCACTCATGCATTAAGCAGTTCAATGATCGATGTAAGGCCTATGTTATTTCAATCAAAAAGCTGTTTAAATGTGTTAAGAGTAGAGTTTCCATATAATTTTTCATGTAGTCTAGAATAGGGTGTGCTCTCCAATATTACATCGATGCAAATAGGAATAAACCACCACTGTTCTCAGCAAACCAGACCTATGGTCACCCAAATTGAGGGCCTCAATTCAACCTTATATGCATTAGGAAACTGAATTTAAAAACTTCCTTCATCATGTTTTTTTTCCTTTTATTGTAATTCATATATATGTGTTTGTATACATATGAATTATACATATGAATATATATGTCCTAATTCATATATATGTATATATAAATTATATACATATGACTATATGTATAAATTAGGACAAAAGGGGACAAAAAGTAAAATGAAGGAAGTGGTTAAATATATGCATGTATATATATTACTTAATTATCAAATATGTCTCTAGAAATAACATTAAATTATTCTTGGAATGGTGAAACCAATCGATCGATCAATTGATGATAGATAGATATAGAATAATGAATAAAAGTAAACAAAAACAAAACAGATGTAAACTTAAGAGCAAACATGAGTTAAGGTCCAGCTCCCACTCTTAGGAAGATTATAGTGTACCAAAGTCTTGCTACTCAAAGTTTAATAAACAGTATCATTACCTTGGAGTTTCATAGAAATACAGAATCTCAAGCTATGTCCCAGACATGCTGAATCAACAATTTGTATTTTAACAAGTTGGCGAATCATACCTATATATTCATGAAAGTTCAAGAGTACTGCTTTAGAGGATGCTTCAGGTGTAATTAGTATCGAAAGCCCCACTGGAAGCTTTTCTACTTCTTACTCAAGGTTTTCTTGTTTCCTACATGAGAAGAAAAATTGTTTATCTGGTTATCATTGCATTATTTTTTAATAAATCCTTCAATTACAAGTACAGTTTACCCTTGAATAAATTGGGGGTTAGGGATGCAAACTCCTGCCCCAGAGATTGGTTCCAGGAACCCCCCACTGATCCCAAAATTTGCAGATGCTCAGTCTTCTATATAAAATGGTGTAGATCAAAGCATACAGTTGGACCTCTGCATCCAGCCTCAGATCAAAAACAATACAGACATTTATTGAAAAAATCTGCGTATAAGTGTACTTGCACAATTCAAACTCATATTCAAGAGTCAACTGTAATCCATCATTATATGGACAATAAAGCTACAGAAGGACTTCAGGTTTGTCTCCTCATAAAGTTTCTGTCTCTCCAACCACAAGCAGAGCAAAAGTTTAATCATTTGGTACTAAAAACAAGTGTCCACCATCATGTGTGGTACCATGTGATGTGCTAAGCCAGTATTTTGAGGCATCTTGGCTACTTTGTGAAATTTCTTACACATCCCCTATCTCTCTATAAGATTCCACAGTGCAAAATCAAATGTCTGCTTGACCACTACCAGAAAAACTATCACCTGTAACTTTATTGGGATACTGCTCTCTTCTGATACAAACTGCTTTCCTAAAATATGGGGACTTAGAAATTATTACAATCTAGAATATAATTTTAAAACATATTTAAATACAATTAAGGAAAAGGTTACATAAGACAAGTTCAGTGATTTTTACCAGAGGCAGTTATTTACTATAAATTAAAGAGTCTATGTGTAAAATATAAAATGTAATGTTTATGTAGTATAGGTTTTTCAATGATGTTGGTTGGGTTGCAAATCAGGAAAACAAAATGAGTTCTCAGAAAGTGACTTAAGTATTTTTTCTCTATATGTGCATCTGACACAAAATGTTACACTGGTGAGTACACTCTTACTCTTGTGAAATGTAAGGGATGTAATTGTATAGATGTTTTTGTCTCCCCTGGTAGTTAATAAATTCCTGGAGGGCAGCAAAAGGATTGTATTTATCCTCTACTGTCACTCAATAAACATCCCAAAATATTTGATATTTGTTTGATACTTTCAAGGTTTAAATATATATATATATATATTAAAGATCTGTATATGATTATACAGAAACACGTGTGTGTGAATGTGTGTTTACATATGTGTGTGTGTGTGTATAGTGTATATGTATATATGGCATGTGTGTGTGTGTGTGTGTGTGTGTGTGTGTGTGTGTAAAGAGAGAGAAGGAGAAGAGTATTGCTGTCAAAGGACAAAAGGACAAGAGGAAAAAGGGAACTAAGGAAAGACAAGAGTGAAAGTAGATAATAGGACAAATTCCATAAATAGTATGAAGGAGATAATATTGAAAACAATATTAAAACCCAGGTAGAGCCAGATTAAGTAGAATCCAGAATTCATAGTAAAAAGTTTTGGAATTTATCCTGTAGGCCAGTGGTTCTCAGATTTGATTATACATCAAAGACTCTTGGAGGACTTCTAGTTTCTGATTCAAAATACAAAAAGCTTAGGAAGATTGGAGAAAAATTCTCTTGTGCTTCTAGCAGGATAAAGGGGAAAGTAACCACTTGAAATATGCTCAGGGTACATGGTTCTCCTTATCAAAGGCCTGCCTTCAAGGGAGAAAATTTTACCAGGGCCTAACTGACCTGGGTTTTATTAACAGTAGAAAGGAAATACACAGCTTCAGCCTCCTGTCACCTTCCTGTATTACCAGAGAAGTGAGAGTGTGAGGAAAGCTGAGAAACACGTTTGAAGGGCACAGCCTTGGGACACAGCTCACTGAAAGTTGATTCTTTGAAAAGATCCATAAAATTAATTAACCTCTAACCAAGCTAACCAAGAAAAAAAGAAAGAATGCAGAAATTACTAATATCAGAAATGAAAGAGGGGCCATCACTACCAATCCCATAGACATTAAGAAGATATGTTCTGAAGATATGTAATGAAATGTTCTGAAAAACTGTATTCCCATAACTATGATAATTTAGAGAAAATGGATCAATTCCTTGAAAGATGCAATCTATAAAAACTCACAGTAGGAGAAATAATCAGAAAAAAGTCTAAATCTAATAAAGAAATTGAATTGCTGATTAATAACTTTCTAAAATAGAGAGCAACAGGTTCAGATGGTTTCATTGATGAATTCTACCAAATATTTAAAGAAGAAATCATTTCAATTATTTACAATCTCATTCAGAGAATAGAAGAAGGACTATTCACAAACACACTGTATGAGGTCATCATTAACCTAATGCCCAAAGACATTATAAGAAAGGAAAAGTCCAGTACGATATCTCTCATAAACATAGATACAAGATCCTCCACAAATATTATCAAATCAAATACATCAATGTATAAAAATAATTATATGCCATCACCATATGGGATTTATTCCAAGTATGCAGGACTGATTCAACATCAGAAAAATCAACTAATGTAATTCACTATATCTACAGGCTAAAGAAAAATCACATGGTCATATCAACAGATGCAGAAAAAGTATTTGGTAAAATACAACACCATTTATTTAAAAAATTCTACAAATAACCTACAGCTAACATCATTCCAAATGTTAAGAAATTAGATGCTTTCCACCTATGATCAGGAACAAGTCAAGGATGTTCTTTTCAACCGTTCCTATGTACCATCATACTGGCTGTCCTAGCTAATCTAATATAATACCCCTCAAATGATATAAGAAAGGTATATAGATTGGAAAAGACGAAATAAAATTGTTCTTGTTCACAGATAACATTATTGTCTATGTAGGAAATCCTAGATAGTTGATTTTTAAAAACCTCCTGGAACTCGTAAGTGTTTATAGCAAAGTTGCAACGTAAAAGGGTACTATACAAAAGTCACTTTCCTATATACCAGCAATTAGCAGTTTTTATAATTTGTAATTTAAATATAAACCACATCATTTACATTAGCACAAAGAATGAAATGCTTATATATAAATCCAACAATATATAGATAAGATCTATATGAAGAAAACTATAAAACTTATGAAATAAATTAAAGAAGATTTAAGTAATTGGAGAGATAGTTCATGTTCATGGATGGGAAGAATCAATATTGTTAAATTGTCAGTTCTTCCCAACTTTATCTGAGTAGTCAATGAAATGCCAATAAAAATCCCAGCAAATTGCTTTGAGGATACTCACAAATTGATTTTAAATGTATATTGAAAGGCAAAATAACAACAACAACAACAAACAGACTAGCATAAACAATATTAAAGAACATTGTTGAAAGACTGACACTATTTGATGTCAAGATTTTTTATAAAGCTAAAATATACAAGATAGTGTAATATAGGCAAAGAATAGGAAAATAATAGAACAGAATTAAGAATACCAAAATAGACCCACACGAATATAGTCAATTTATCTTTAACAAAGGAGTTAAGGCAATTCAATAGAAGAAGGATAATCCTTTCAACAAATGGAACTAAAATATCTGGATATCTACATGCAATAAAACTGAATATGAACTCAGACCTTCCATCTTTCACAAGAATTAACGCAAAATAGATCAAAGACCTAAATGTAAGATATAAAACTGTAAAGATAAATTAGAGAAAATTAAGGTGACCTTGGGTTTGGTGATGAATTTTTAGGTATATTGATGCAATCGATAAGTTGGACTTCATTAAAGCTTGAAATCTCTGCTCTGTGAAAGGCAGTGTTAAGAGCATGAAAAGACAAGTACAGATTGAGAGAAAATGCTTACAATAAGAAAACAAAAAAATACAATTGAAAAACGGGCAAAAGATCTGAACAGAGACTTCATGGAAGATGATGAACAGATGACAAATAATCATATAAAAATGCTCAAAATTATATGTTATTAGGGAATTAGAAATCAAAACAGGAATGACTATTAGAATAACTACAATCCTAAAAAATGAACACACTAAATGCTAGCAAGGATGTGGAGCAACAAGAACTCTCATTGATTGCTGATGGGAATATAAAATGATACAGCTATTTTGGAAGACAATTTGGCAGTGTCTTACAAAGTTAAACATACTCTTATGATATGATCTAGCAACTATGCTTCTACATATTTATTCAAATGAGATAAAAAATATGTCCACACAAAAACCTGCACACAAATATTTATAGTAATTTTATATATAATAGCCAAAAATTGGAAGAAATTGAAAGAAGCTAGTCTGACAAGGTACATATTTTATGAACCCAACTATATGATATTCTGGGAAAGGCAAAGCTATAATAGAGACAATAACATTTCAGTGACTACCAGGTGTTCAAGAGGAGAAAGTGAGGGATGAACAAGTAAAGCACAGGGGATCTTTGGGACAATAAAACTATTTTGTATGTTACAGTAATGGTGGAAACATGACATTATGCATTTATTAAAATCCATATAACTGGCCATCAGAGTAAACCATATGTAAATTATAGACTTTAATTAATAATAATATGTCAACACTGGTTCATCAATTATAACAAATACACCTCACTAATGCAAGTTGTTAATAAATGTACATGTGGAAAAGTAGGGGATTATGGGACTCTACTTTCTGCTCAATTTTTCTGTATATCTAAAATTACTCTAAAAATAAAGTATATTAGTACAAAAAAAAAACTTAACACCTGAATGGTTTGTTGAAATACACATTACTGAGCTCTTTCTCCAGAGTTTCTGATTCAGTTAGCTTTAGATAAGATTGCACAGTTGTATCTTTAACAAACTACCAGGTGATTCTGTTGTTGCATGTCCCGAGATCACACTTAGAGAGCCAACACTTTAGACAAATTGGATTCATTGAAGGCATTTAAACAGGGCGTCCACAACAAAAGAACATTTTCGGAAGGTAAATTTGGCAACAGTCCACAAAATAAATTGGAGGGAACATGATATTGGAAGAAAAAAAATAAGTAATTCGATTCCAAATTTCATTGGTGGAAATTAAGAGAGGTGATGGAAAGATGGGTATGGTGGTAGAATGGCACTTAATCTATCATTTGGGCATGGGATGTAAACAGAAAGGAAGAAACTAGTTAAGTGAAGTTTTGGAGTGGGCATGTCTGGGGGAACGATCCTGTCATAAATTGAAATAAGGAAGAGATACGAAGAGACAATCAAAGAGAAATTACTTTGAGACAAAGAGAAAATAAAAACTACATCTGCTAGTTTTTAACTTTTAATCACGATCACTCACTATAGATGTCTTTACCCTTATATAAATATATACACCACTAGCTTTTCAAAACTTACATTTAGCTTCTATAACTTCTAGAATTAAAATAGAAAGAGAACCGTTTTTCATAAAGCTAAAAGAGAAATCCTATATTCTATGATTTAACTATCCTTTATTAAATGTCATCAGAAATTCACTGTCCAAAACACTATTGGGGGTTATTTTCCAAATAATCTCCTTAACTATTTTTTTCTTAAAGCCAAAGTAGAACTTTCCAACAGATGAAAAGGAAGCATTGTTATTTAATTGCCTAATCTGTATTGGCCCATTTCTCTCCAACTTGACTGCAAAATTCTACATGGCTGCTAGGTTAAGGCTATATTTAATTTTGCATTTGGTGTTATTGTTGTTAAATATGTCTGGCATAGTGCAGTGCTATTAGAATATCAGTTACAAGATGATTAACAAGAAAAATGATTAACAAGAGCTGTCATAGTCTTTTAATAACCACCTAATGCTTGAATACTGAAACTAAACCTTCGACTTTCTATACTGTTTAATTTCTCTAACTTGTTCTCTTCCAATAATTGTGATAATTGTGTGTTATCCTTTTTTCATTATTTGGAGTCTGCTCAGTTTCTATAAATTTTCTATACAACATGGATATGAGGGCAAATTCCAGTGTCTTAATAAAGGTCTAATTAATGTCCAGTAAGGGTTACAGATGTCCACCTATGTTCATAATCAATTAAATTGAATTATCACTTATGTTGCACCTAAGTGATTTAGTTTAGCTCATTTTCTAATGATTAAAACCTGGTCTAGATTTACCTGAGATCTATAGATATAAGATTACAACTGATGCCCAGTAGTTCCCTTCCAGGGGAAGGGACACCCCAACACATGTAAACACATTTTTCTGAAGGTAATCTAATAATTTCACAATTTTCTTTTGTAATATAATTTCAACATACTTTTAGAGTGCCTCTTTTGACAATTGCAACTATCTGCATAGTAAGAAAGAATGAGTGTTCTCTCATTTTCATCATGTAGAAGAAATTGAATATTGACAAGATTCATTGTTTACCCAATTTTATAAAACTAGTGCTGGCTGTAAAACCAGAATTTCATACTCCAGTGTTCTTTGTGGTCTACTGTGATGTCTTCACATGTTAGGTAGTAATCCAGGACTGTCAGATGCAGTAGAATCTTGATAAAGGCTGGCTGCTTGTTTATGTCATTAGAGTTACTGAGTGGTGAATGGATCCATTTAATTTATGTCTCACTTTAATTTGTGTGTCCAAGGGCTACTGTAATGATTAATCATAAGGGAAAGAACATGTTACTTTAACTTTGGTAGAATACATTACACACAGTTTATAATTCTTGGGACCTAGATCACGTTTTATGTCTCAAATGCCTTTACTTTTAATCATTTCTTTCAAAGCTTTACTTTCCTCATGATTCTTGTATCACTTGCTTTATATATGTAATCTGTTTTTCTAATAAATTAGTTTAAATCTGTTATAGTCAGGTCTCCTTTCATTTTTTTCCAGAGAAAATTAAATTTCTGACTTCAACGTCACACATCTCTCAACTACATATTTTTATGACTACCTATAACTTATTTTATCACCTACCAAATGAACTGATGGATTAACATGAGAGCAGCATCAAATTAAAATTCCACAGGATGGATACAACCAATATTAGACAACGTCAAGGGACTTGGACTTGCTGGATTTGTTGTATATCACATTTAGCCTCTACAGTTGTTTTATTTCCAGTATTCATGAGCCTTGAGCTGGTAATAGAGGAAAACAATAGAGATTTATTGTCATTTTTTCATATTTTCCCAAGACATGATGTCATACCCACTAATCCCATTTGCCTTTTGAGTTTTTGAGATGTGGCATGAATGTTGTAAGCTCTGAGTTTCCTTCTTCATCATAGTACTACCAAGATTAGTACAATATGTAGGTTTCTAGAAAATCAGGCATGCTCAGTGATAAAAATGGATGGGGCAGAAACACAAAGTCCAGAAACCTATACATAAGTCACTAGTGTGTTATACAATGAAAAGATAAACCCATTAACATTAGAATGTAGGTAATGTATCTGTTCCTGAATTAAACTCCTTAGGATTTAACATTTAAGGGATGTCTATTATATTCTTCTCACATTAAAAAATAACTGACATTCTTTAGATACCCTCTTAAGTCTTAAGGAGTTGAATTGAAGAATAGATATAATACAGCAACAAAAGAAGAGGGCAGGCATCATTGATATGTTCAGTTTAAAAATAGTAAGTTTTACAAATGAAGAAGCAACATGAAAAAAACTCACCATGGTCAGGAAAAGTGTTTGGGAACTTCCAGAGAAAGCGAATGTAATAATTTTGCTAGTTTTAATGTTAAGGGTATTATGGATATTTCATTAAGAATTATATCTCATTTATCTAACTACTTTAGTACTGCATTGAATCTAGATCTCTGATTTGCCAATATTTTCTTATATATAAAAGCAGCAAAAGGAGAGGCTCATCAAAATGCAAGAGTTTAGAATATGGCCAATTTAAAATCATTGAGATTCTGAAGTTTAGCCTCCACAGCATGTTTATAGAGGCTGGATAACAGCTACTTCAACAGCTGCCAATATGTAATGACTTTAAATGGAGCAAGTATAAGTTTCTCTATATAAAAGATGTGTCTGAGACTTACTAAAATATGAACTTAACCCATAAGAATTTGCTGGAAAATACCTAAAAGCAAACACTATAGACAAATTAAGCTACCATGGGGTAATGGATAATCAAATTAATTTAAAGTAATCAGTAAAAAAAATCTGTAACCTTTATCTTGACATGTATAAATTGTTACATTCTGGTCAGTGGTGTACTATGTTTTTGAAGCCTTTTGAGTAGAATGAGAGAATGGCATGTATTCAACACATCTATACTTTGGGTCTAGAAAATATTTCCCCTGTCTTCTCTTTCCTCACTCTTAGGCTGAGCTTATTCATTCTCGCTATCTCTCTATCTCTCTCTTCCTCCCTCCCTCCCTCTCACTCATCTACATTCCTTTCTTTCATAAATGAAAATAGGCTAGGTTTTGCTGCAGTAACAAATAAACTCTGAAATCTCAGTGGTATAATAAAATAAAGATTTTTTTTTTTGCTTCATTATATCACACACTAACATTGGTGGAGTGATTCACCTGGGATTTAGTCAAAGGAGTGATTTTTAAGGATCCAAGTTTCTTCCATCTTATGGCTAAACCGTTTAAAGTATATGACTTCCAGGACTGCCATGGTAGATGGAAGAGAGAATGTAGATAAATAGTACAGGTAGTTTTATGGTCAGGCCTGGTAGTGACACTTAACACTAACTTAGGCTATTAAGGAGGTTGGGAAATATGGTCTTATCAAAAATAAGAAATTGAAGGGGAGTGGGGAGGTAGATGGGGTAAAAGGAGTCAAATATGTGGTGACAGAAAGAAATTTAACTATGGGAGGTGAATACACACACACACACACACACTATATATATATATATATATATATATATATATATATATATATATGCCTTACTATTAAAATGTACAACTATAAAACTTACTGGATTTTGTTAACCAATGTCACTATAAAAAAAAGAATAAGAAATTGAAATAAATTTAATGAACACATAGCATTTTCTCTGACACGGTATCCATTCACCCATGGATTTGCTTTGCTTCTCAGTAATTTAGCCCTATCACACCAGATGATAATATATATTCTATTCTGTCTTTTCTACTAACCTTGTGAAAATTAGTAACAAAGAATTTAGCACTTTGTAGATGTATGCATGAATGTATATATGAAAAAATATAGAATGAATATAAACATTCCAAATTCATTCTCACTGTAATGCTACATTTCGGTTTCTTTATTCAGGCTTTTGCCTTTGTTTTCAATATTAATACAAAAATTAATCATTAGTATCATGTCATTTCTTTGGAACAGAAAAATATCATTTTTAGTACCTATGATAATAAGTGTTGAGAATGAGAGATAATAATTCTCCTTTAGTTATGTTATACATATATCCCATAAAAAAGAGAAAATTCTTGTCCATATTCTATCTACTTCCTATAATCACCTACATACCCACACACTTAAACTTGTATCAAAACCATGGTATTAAACAAATTACTCAGTATCTGAGCCATTTAATGGACCATATTTTATTGGCAGCAAGGTTGATAGGGCCTGATAAGGTGAATAAAGAAATATAATCATATAAGAACAAAAACAGTATAAATTACAATATTTGTCAACTCCTATAAGTTTGTTTGAGTAGCCTTGTAAAGAAGGCAGAAGTTATATGGACATAGGTAATTGGAAAATTTTAAGAGTTGTGTAAATATTGTCCTGGGATCAGTATAACTAGAAAATACTGTATATAGTTGACTGACAAATGATACAAAGAAGATCCAATGATGTTCAAAAATGAGCCAATGAAATAAGAATTTGGATAAGTAGAGTGATAGTCTCAACAAAGATTAAACTATGGATGCTCAGCTCCTGGTCACTATGGCTGCAACTTGGTATTATATTCATATTACAATGAGAAAATCCACATGCTGGTGATAGCAAAGTAGCCAATTCTATAGTTCCCACTTGGAGGGTCCCTTGGGGGAAGGGGAGATTTGAGAAATAAAGAGTGAGATCATAGGGAGATGGTTTGGGGTTACAAACAAAAGGCAGTGTAAAGTTTGCATGCTTAGCAATTTCTTAAGCCCAGCAAACTTTTCTCTCTAATCTGGTAAACATCTAACACCTGTTTCACAAGTACTCAACCCTTCCACCTAGTAGGCATTGTTGCATAAAAAGTATTCATGCCAACTCTATCTTTGAGTTATATCCTAAACAGACATTTTGCCACATTCATGACCTACATAAGGGCAACATTAGGCCACATCATCATTATCTTTCACCTGGACTATTGCAAGAATTACAAGTGGTTCCTCTGTTCTCTCTCCAGCTCCCAGTTAGCCCCTTTTAAAATTTAAATTATGACATAACACTCCTCCACTTAAAACTCTCTGGTGACTTCACTTCTCAGTGAGCATAAATATTTTAAAGACTTTACATGGGCTTAAAAGGTTCTATATGATTCAATACCTTCTAACCTATCTGAAGTTACTTTCTACTTTATTCATATATCACTGTACTTAAGCCATATTGGCCTCATGTGGCCTGCCTCAAACATTCTAACAATAGGCTGACCTCAGGATGTCTACACTGGCTGTTCACTTTACCTGTTATAGTCTTCCCTCATATACTTACATAACTCACATTCCCACTTCTATTACAATCGCTGTTTAAATAACTTATCAAAGAGGCTATTTGTGACCACACTATATAAAATAGTAACTCATCACTGGCAGTCTCCATCACATTATTCTGCTTTATTTTGCTTCATCTTTGGCAATTACCACCACTTGATATATTGCATTTTATATAATGTTATTATATTTATATTTGCCTTTCCTATATAGAACATAAGCTATATGAGAATAGAAATTTGGGGTGTTTTCTTTACCCTTTATTCTTACAGCCAAGAAAATACATAGCACATAGAAGACATTCAATAAATATCTGTTAAGAACTTAAATATGTAAAAAGAAAGAATAATGGAAGAGGCAAAGCTTATTTTCCTGATGTGATGGTGTTTAGGTTATCTATTGCTACATAGCAAAATATACCAAAATTTAGTGTATTAAAACCACAATAATTTTATTATCTCTCAAATTTGTGTGTCAGAAATTCAAATAGGGCCAATGATGTTTACAGAATCCTGTCAGTGGTGTTTAGTTGATAGATGGCCTGGTCTGCTGAGATAGCATCACTAACACGTCTATTACCTTGACATAGAATGCTGGACTCAGTGGATTCTATCAATTGGAATACCTAGACATGGCCTATCTAGCCTGACACTCTCTGAGTATTCAGTCTTCATATGTGGTTAGCTCAGGGATTCAAGAGCAAGTGTTCCATCACATAAGGAGGAAGTTAAGTGGCCCTTTTATAAATTAGCCTCAGAAACACACAGCATCACTTCCACCATACCTATGTTGGTTGAAGCTTCACAAGGCAATTTAGATTCAAGGGAAGGATACATTTATTCTACCTCTCACTAAACAGGATGTCAATCTGTGGCCACGTTTTATTTTTTATTAAGATATAATTAACATATAACATTAGTTTTAGGGGTGCAACATAATGATTCGACATTTGTGTATATTACAAAATGATCACCATAATAAGTTTAGTTAACATCTATTATCATACATAGTTGTATTTTTTTTCTTCTGATGAAGACTTTTAAGATTTACTTTCTTACTACATTCAATTATATGACACAGTATTTTAACTATAGTCACTAATGCTGTACATTACATCTCCATGACTTATTTTATAACTGAAAGTTTGTATCTTTTGACCATCTTCACATATTTTGCTCCCCTCCAAACACACCTCCCCACACCTCTGTCAACCACCAATCTGTTCTCTGTATCTATGAGCTCATTTTTTTTGTTTTGTTTTGTTTTGTTTTTTAGATACCACACATAAGTGAGATAGTACAGTATTTGTCTTTCTCTGATTTATTTCATTTAGCATACTGCTCTCAAGGTCCATCCATGTCATTGCAAATGACAAGATTTTCTTCTTTTTATTGGATAAATATTACTCCATTATATTATCCATTCATCCATCAATTGACACATAGGTTGCTTCCACATTTGGCTCTTGTAAATAATGCTCCAGTGAACATGAGAATGCGTATCTTTTTGAAGTAGCATTTTCATTTTTTTGGATAAATACCTAGAAGATCCATACTGTTTTCCAAAGTGGTTACACCAATTTACAATCCCACCAACAGTGCACAAGTGTTCTTTTTTCTCTATATCCTTGTCAGCATATTTTTATCTCTTATCTTTTTTATAATAGCTATTTTAACAAGTGTGAGGTGATATCTCATTGTGATTTTGATTTGAATTTCCCTGATGATTAGTAATGTTGAGTACCTTTCATGTACCTGCTGTATATCTGTATACCTTCCTTGGACAAATGTCTATTTAGATCAGCTGCCCATTTTTTAATCAGATTGTTTTATTTTTTTGTCATTGAGTTATATGAGTTCCTTTTGTATTGGGGGTATTAGTCCCTTAACAGATATATGATTAGCAAGTATTTTCTTCCATTTGGTAGGTTGCCTTTTTATGTTGCTGATGGTTTCCTTTGCTATGCAGAAGATTTTTAACTTAATATGAATCTACTTATTTATTTTTGCTTTTGTCTCCTTTGATTTTGGTATCAAATCCAAAAAAATCATTGCCAGGACCGATGTCAAGGAGCTACCCACCTTTGTTTTCTTCTAGGAATTTTATGCTTTTAGGTCTTATATTCAAGTCTTTATCCTATTTTGAGTTAATTTTTGTGTATGGTGTAAGATAGTGTCCAGTTTCACTCTTTTTTTTATGTGGATGTCCAGTTTTCCCAACACCATTTAGTGAAAAGACTATCCTTTCCCCATTGTATATTCTTGGCTCCTTTGTTGTAAATTAATTGACCACATATGTGAGGGTTTACATCTGGTTTCTCTATCCTGTTTCATTGATCTGTCTGTTTTTATGCCCATACGATACTGTTTTGATTTCCATAGCTTTGAGGTGTAATTTGAAATCAAGGAGTATGATGACTCCAGCTCTGTTCCTCTTTCTTAAAATCACTTAGCTATTTGGTGTATTTTGTAGTTTCATACAAATTTTAGGATTTTTTTATTTCTATGAAAAATTCCATTGCAATTCTGATAGATTACACTGAATTGTGACTGTTTTAAAACCCTCGCAGATGAATTTTGTCAATTGTTTTGGATTATGAACTGTTTTTGTCACCTGCTGTCTATAGAGACTGTTTATCTAAGTGGATAAATAAGTGTTCAGAAATATGCAAAGAACTATTGAGCTCTAATGTGCTGCCTTTATCTTGTACTTTACATTTTCTATGTGCCAATCTGTCTTATATCCCTAAAGGGTAAACTGTCCTGTCTCATTATCTCATAGAGTAAAGTGACCTGAGTCAGGTCAGAAGTGTAGAGTGAGATTTGAAAAGGTTGTAGGATAGAAAGCCTTACCTTAGTTTCTAAGCCTAAGGCATATGTACCCATGCAGATTACCAGAGAAGTGCTACATTAGAGGTTACAGAGTTTTTACCTAACTATCAATAAAATAGTACATTTTAAACTTGGCTATTGTATTTATTATCATCACCATAATTATCGCTGTTGGTAGACATTCATCTGTCAGGAACTCTTAGAGAGTAGTTCAGTGGTAAGATTTGCCCACCAAAGTCCCATCAAAACTTTAACAAGTACTCAGAGCACTATAAAAAAACTATTACTTTACTCTGTACATGATAATTATTCATTAAACTTTATCAAGATTTTTTCTATTATTATATAGGTTTTTTTTTTCCTGTAAAAAGCTTTATTGTTTCAATTTTCTCCAAGGCATGGGAGAGCGTTCCAGGATGGTTAGAAGGCTACTTTTGGTTGCACGGCGAGACTCAAGCACAAGGCCAACACCAGGGAGATGCAGAGGGGCCCCTCAAAAGCCTCTGGGCTCCAAGGCTTCTAGTTATGCTTGAGGGTGAGCCTTTCCAAGAGATACTCATCCAGCCCAGCCTGGGAGTCAGCCAGTCTGCAGAGGTTAGTCAGGTGGTCGCCCATCTCCTTGATGAGTTTCACCTCCACATTTAGGAAGTGGTTCTCCAGGAAGTCACAGAGGTGGAGATCTGCGTAAGTAGAACCCAGGACATGCAGATCCAAAAGTGCCTGGTTCTGGTTCTTCCCTATGACCATGGCGGCATCCATGGCATCTTGAATTTTATCCCATTCATCTTGAGAAGGATTCTTGCAGGTCCTGGAAGAGGGCATGACTGCCACGTCGGTTTTGTACCTTCAAGAGACTTTCGGCACCCTTGCGTTTCTCCTCGGACAACTCTCAGCAGTGACCCACACCTTCCAGAGCCACATCGTTGTGCTCAAAATAAAAACCCAGAGAGAGGTAGGTGTGAGAGGCCCGCAGATGCAGGTTGACTAGGTGGTGAACTGAGTCCTCCACCTCGGTGAAATAATTCTGATGGATTTGAGAGCTCATAGTTGTTCAGCAATAAAGAATTAAGCTCAAAACACAGTGTTGGCTGGTCTCAAAGGCCAAGGATGGTCGAGAAAGTTCCGAAGGTTGTGACGGGAAAAGAGGTTGGAGGGTGGTGGAAGGCTGGAAGAAGGGGTATTCCTGGGTCTGTTCCGTCCAAACACTGTTGAAACATGAGACAGATCTGGGGGACTGCTGAGGGCACTGCCTATTATAATATAGTTTTAATAAATAATTGTATGTTATGATTTACATACTCTAAATATTGAGTGTATTTAAATACTATAATATTGTTATGATTTAAGTACAGTAAATATTGGATATAATTTATGAAAAAATCTTGAGGCATTTTATGAAATAATGCCTATGTAACAATGATTAAAATATAATTATGAAAACAATATTTAGATTAGACGTTCCTTCTAGGTCTAACTTTGCTGTTGAAGTGGTAACTTTCAACTTATTTTACTTCTCTATGAAACTTTGCTTTCTTAAATGAAAATAATAATCTCTAGGGTCATACTCACCAAGCAACATGGCACTATGCTATAGACATATGGTAATTCAATAAACATTACTCAGTGTGACTTATGTTAAGTTTTTTTGGAACAAAATCACTAATGATGAATTTCCATATTCAGTAGTACCTTCAGAACAATGGTTAATATTTAATCCTTGTTTTTTTCATATAAAAATAAACCTGTTATTCTCTATTCTTGAAAAAGAAAATAATTGAATTCTAGTACTTTGAAAATTTTAAAATACTAATTTTTTTCCAAGTCACATCATAAAATTGACAAGGCTGTCATTTATTTCATATAATGTCTTTTTTATTTACATGTTTTTCATTCAAACTTTACTACCCAGTTATTTGGTGAGGTCTCACTGATAATCAATGACATAGATTCTATTATTGAACATCTATATATACTGCATATTAAGATCTCAGCAGTCTGGATAAATAAATAAACCAGACTTCTTTTACATATATAAATTGATTTGTTTTTTTATCTTAAGACAAATTTATGTAGGAATTTACCTCCCCACCCTTCTTATGGGTTAAATTTTGATCCTAAAAAAGATAGTTCTAGTCCCAATCCCTAGTACTTGTGAGTGTGACCTTATTTGAAAATAAACTCTTAGCAGATATAATCAGGTTAATATGTAGCCATATTCAATTAGGGTGGGTCCTATTCCTTATATGAGAGAGGGAAATTTGGACAAAGAAACACACAGAGAGAACACCATGTGACAATGGAGGCAGAAATTGAAGGGATACAGCTGCAAACCAAGGAACATTAAGGATTGCTAGTAATCACCAGAAGCTGAAAGAAAGCAAGGAAGGATTCTTCCTAAGAGCTGCAGAGGGAGCATAGACCTGCCAACCCTTGATTTCAGACTTCTAGCCTCCAGAACTGTGAGAGGATAAATTTCTGTTGTTTTAAGACATCTAGTTTGTGGTAATTCTTATGGTAGCCCTAGGATATTAATATATTCCTCCAATTATTCTCTAATTAAGTCTGATCTACCACACTCTTGCCTTGCTACTGCTATCTTGTATTAGACTTTTATTTGAGTAAAGTCATCCTTCCTATGTGTTAACTTCTGCTAATACCAATGTCCAATCATCAGTAGCCTATATTGTCAATATTTACAGTTTGCTGCTATGTGAGATGAGGAGTCTACCCCTAAGTTCTTCTAGCAATCCAATTCCTTCTCAATTCCTTGTCTGCAGGAAATAAATAAGTCAAACAAAACTACATAGAACATGAGACCAAGCACCAATTCATATAGTGAATTTTAAATCCATGCAGAGCCAATCGCTGTATCTCAAAAGGAAACATGATCACTGCCTATACGACTTTGGGAAAACCACAGATTTCCAATCTATTTCTGAAGATAGTGTGGGCTTTGCATTTGTAAAACTAAAAGATCCTTTCAGATGTTTATATTTTTCCCCAAACAATGGAACAATCAGCCTTCCTGTGACTCTGAAAACTCAATTGCAGCTTTAAAATGGTAGTTTTTCATCTTCGAATAAAAAGATTTAAGAAAACAGTACCACAGCAACCTTATAGCTCAATTTCATATCTTGGCCAGATAGCGTTATTATCCCAGTTTGCTGTGATCTAAAATAATATTTGGGTTACACATCTAGGTCTAAAATATGCCTTTAATTCAACAGAAGCTATAGATATTCTTTAACAGCTGGGGATAAAGACTCAGATAATTTCAGTGGTGTATTTATGTGAGATCTTCTGTGTTTGCTGGTATAGCTAACCATGGTCCCTTTGCCCCACCTAGTCCACTGTTGGTGGACTCAGATATTTGCAGATAGTGTGCAGTATATACTCCTGGGACAGATGAGTTAATATCCTTCTGGGTTGTTGCCCATTTGTATCAACTCTTCCCACCAGTCACCTTTAAACACTACTATTTTTAAACTCCTAGAATAATTTTTACAAAGTGCAACTTAATAGTAACCATAGATATACAGAAGGACACATACATGACATATTCAGTTATTCAACTTTCTGATAGTGCAGTATTGGAATTAGTATTTGAGATTTTTCCTGATTAATTACCCTTAATAGAGTTAGAATAATTTTTTTAAAAATATGGGTAAAGATTTAAAGAATTTCTAGAGTCAAGATAGATAATACAGCATGATTCACATAGCTCCAAATAAAAATTTGTAAAGAAAGTCCTTCAGATTTTCTTTGCAGCATAGCACGAATGCCCCTGAACTGAGGCTGTTTGAACAGCAGTTACACATTTATCTGTGTGTCAATATAAACATTATCAATATAAATAATGCAAATACCTGCCTGAATATTTGAATATTGGTAAAATAAAAACAGATATTTTCTTATTTTTATTCCAATATTTGTTGTGTAAAGTTTATAAAAATTCACCCAACAACTTATTTACAAAGGGTACCCATTACTGAATAGGATGTTTTTATGCATTATGAGTTGAAATGCATTGTAAAATCAGTTTGGTAGTTTGTAGCCAGTATTTACTTTAAAATGAAATAGGATAGGGCACAATACAATAGGAAGTATTAGCATGCCTTATAAAAAAAAGGGTAATTATTGCTTCATGAGACTTTTAATTCAGTTTTATACGTGCATGTGTATGTTTGTGTGTTGTATTGTGCATTATATGAAATAAAATGTATTTCCTACAGTAATTTATAGTCAGAAATATTTAAAAGTAACTGCAAGTCCATAGTAGTATCTTGAAATCACCATCTTCTATCATCTGACTACTGTATTAGCTTCTGTGTTGCTTCTACTTTTGCTCCACTGCAGACATGTTACAGACAATAACCAGATTGATCTTTTAAAAATATTTAGCAGATCACATCATGTTCATTCTTAATTCTTCCAATGGTTTCTCATCATACTTGGATTGAAGTCCTACTTCTTTGAGCTTATTTTCTATGACTCCCTTCCCTCACTCACTTTGTTCCAGCTACAGCCATGCCTCCTAAAATATTCCACCTTCAAATATATGGGAGTTGCCTGGTAATTACCCAAATCACGAGAAAAAGCCACAGATGATTTCCCATATTGACAGTGAGGCTATTTTTTTCCAATATCTAATTCCTGCCTGCTTTGCTTATTTTATTTGATGTGTGCTTAGGTATGTGTGTACAGTAAGGGGGAGTCAGATGATAGAAGAAGGTGATTTAGAGCAAGGTAATAGAAGTCATGGGAATTCATAATATGAGATATATTTTGAAAGTAAAGCTCACAGGATTTGCTAATAGATTGATGTGGCATGTGAGAGGAGAATTGATATGAGGTGTCACAGAAAAATAGATGACGCCTATGTTTATGCTTAAACAACTAGGTAAATGATCGAGCTGTTAACTGGGGTGGGTGAAGAGCATATTGACAGGTAAGTGGGGGCAGTCAAAAACTTGAAATGGCTTTTAGATATCTAAATAGACAAATGGGATAAACAGTTCAATCACAAGTCTAGATTTCAGGGGAAATGTAGCTGGGAAATCACTATTTTTGAAACCATGGGACTGGATAAGTTGTCTATGGGTTTACAAAAGATACTTTCTCAGTGTCTGAAAGACTTAACTTCTTATCACACATCAAAGCTGTTCAGTTTTAGATCTTGTATAGAAGTTGTTCAGTTTTAGAATGTGTATAGATAGACAATTATAGCATCTTGTTAAACCATTCATAGGGCACTTTTCAAACATTTATGTGTATGCCTTAAATGTCCTATGTATTGTAAGTTCTATAGAGGCATGAACTAAATAAGAGTTTCTTATATTTACAGCATTTCACAGCTAACAAACTGCTCTCAAATTTCATTATTTCATTAATCTTCACATCTCTTATGGGTAATGTTTTCACTTTGCCAATTGTTCTCGTAATGCATTGCTGTATAATAAGCCATCTCAAAATGTAGTGGTTTAAAACAATGATAGCATTTATTTTACTTGTGAATCTGCAAATTTGGGCAGAGTTTGACATGAACAGCTGAGCTCTTCCTCATGATATCATAGGGAGTGACTCAAAGGCTGATGGCTTGAATTATCTAAAGACTCGCTCCCTCCTCACTCATATGTCTGATGGTTGACACTGTCTGTTAGTTGAAACTTTTACTTGGTTTGTGGTCAGAATGCTTATACATAGTCTTTCCATCTGGCTGCTTGGCTTCCTTGCAGCATGGGCACAAGGTTCCAAGGGTAAGCATCTCAAAAGAGACAGTCAGGTAGAAGCTTTATCAACTTTTATGATCTAATTTTGGAAGTCACCCAATACGCTTCAGTCACATGAAATTCATTGAGGCAGTCACCAAGGCCTCCCATTTCCAAGGGAAGAGAAAGGAGGCTATACTTCTTGACTGGGTGTTGCCAAGGTGCTGGTTATTCACAAGGAGCCAAAAACATTGTTGTTGTAATTTTTGGAAATGCAGCCTGCCACATAGATAAAATGAGGTTCAGTGTGGTTCAGAGGCAGATTTGGACATGAACTTAGGTATGTTTTAAAAAATGAATTGATTTCTAAAAGAATTTTGTGATTGTTCTTTTTGGCCTCCTTCTGAGATAAAGAAAAAAGAAAGTATGATTGGCAGTTCATTTGTGACTTGGCCCATGTCAAATTTATTTGTTATTTGTATAGACCATATCGAAGGAGACCACTACTGTGAGCACTTCCAGCAATATTAGCACCATTGGAATAAAAAATTTGATATGGTAATGATGAAAAAAATAAACTAGTATACCTCTTTCTGTTGTAAGTTAGGCTGGCCTTTTTAACTTGACATTATGAACTTCTGAAAACAGCTATGTTATAACTGTACCTCAGAAAAGATTTATTCTTTCTCAATTATCTAATCATCCTATACATTTGATAATTTTTGGCAAATACTGGGTCTTCAAATAATTATAATTTTAGAACTCTTTGTGATATTAGTTACTAAGTAGTCTATTCCAGCCTTTTAATAAATAAATAACATCCAGAAGTTCCACATAGAAATTTAATGGTAGAGCTATAACTAGAAGTAGATCCTGAGAATTGAAAAGTAAATGATTAATTTGGGAAGTGATAGCAGTAGTAGAGAAATGGGGAAGTGATAGAGGTAAAGAAAGGAAACTAATATAGCATGTGTTAATAAACAAATTTCTGCCATGGACCTCTGGGTATCAATCTTTTGGGGGACCTTTGGGAAATGGTAAAGAATATTTGTCTCAGTTTCCTATATTGGGGCAAGAAGTTGGAATATCTGTTCAGCAACTCCCATTTGTTATTGGTCGCAAACTGCTCCCTGGGTATCATCTTCCTGATAAGTGTGGCCTTCTCTTAGTCCAGGACTAGTATACTTCAAAGGCCAGAGAATGCCTCAGCCAGAAGTTTGCCTATTCTTTCTAAAAGCAAAAGGCTATGGGTACATGTGGGAATGGTAATGTGCCAAGGGGATATATGAGACATCAATAGCCTCTGCTACATTTGTAATTATTTTATAATGTTTTTCTCTCTTTGTTGTATATGTATTTACCTAATTTTCCTAATAAAATGAACTGTATCAAGGCCATTCTGTAAAAGCCAGTCATGAACTATATAGTGTTAGTATTATAATCCACAAGGAAATTGTCTTTCATCAGGATCACACAGGGCTACAATGAAATTGGAGTTGAGGTGTTAGGGGCTGCAAGAGAGTCAATTATAGAGATAGTGAGGTGGACTTATTGTTTGCCCATCATCTGAGGAGCTCAGAAACCATTTGAAGAAACCCGCTCATTTGCTTCTTTTGGAGTACTTATGATGAGGACACATGGAAAACCTCCATGCTTGTCTCTTGTAGTATGTGGGTGTGTGTTGGGTTTATATGAACAACAACAAGTCCTATAAAGGCTTGTGAAAGCCCTACCCTTGGGACTCAGCTTTATGGTAATAACCAGGATCAGGAAAATTAACCTCATTACTAAATTCAGCCTAGGAAACTAATCTTGAGCAGCATGGGATATTGGAACGTTCAGATAGTGAACAGAAAAGTCTAAAACTTAGATTTTAGCTTGTGTCAATAGATCCTGAATGTCAAGGCAACACGCCTTCTAAAGCACTCCTAGTCTGAGGACATACCAGAAGAAAGTGGTTAAATTTAGATTATTCTAGTAGTACAAAATTTCCAAGAGATCTCTAAAAAATGTTCAAAAAGAATGGAAAAGTGTGGTGATTCAAATTACTCTTGATTGTGTAGAAAACGTTTCTTAAAAAAAAATTCAGAATCCATGGCAGAAATCTAAAAATATCAACTAAACTTCCAGTCTCCTAGGGGAAAAAATACTTTCTGCATTTCTAAAATACATTTATTTCAAACTGTGTTTTCTAAAAGATCTGTGTTAAGAGAAAACCAACTGATAGGCATTTTGATTCATGAAAGTTCTCTCTTGCAATCAACGGTCCCTCTATGTCACAGTGATGACAGTGCATAAAACATACATCTAAAATGTGTTTCAATATTATCTTCTAAGAAAACTACACAAAATGCTTATTTTCAGTATAATAGAGATGTGCCATATTTGAGAGCTTCTAGAATGCTACCGCCTATTCAGAATTAAAGTATGGAGTTAATTATACCATGTTATTCATATTTTAGTTGGGCTGTTTATAAAATAAATGGCTTTAGTTAGTAATCTAAAATGCTTTGACATATTATTTGAATGTCTGTTATTTTTCTAGTTGCAAATACTTTCTGGTGTAATTGAAAGCCAAACACAGATCCATGGAATTCCTTTATTTGGGAAAATACCCTGAGTGAACAATAACTAAAATTTCTATGGGCCATTTAAGGAGTTACCTAAAAGTAACTGGCTCATCTAGAGAGAAGTATTTTAGCCTCTCTAACCTCAAAGTTTTTGACTAAGAAAATGTTAAGAACTCTTATATTTGTTGAAATACAACAGTATAAATTTGTGACGAGAAAGATTGTAATGATTTCTTTTTTGTTTCTTGATTATCTACAGAAGAGAATTTCCAGGGAGACTTCAAACTAACTTTTGAAGATGTTTGTAATAAAGAAAATAATGAGTAACATTTCCAGCTACCTACTCTCTCAGTCTTTCAAAGCTTAAGCATTTCAGAGGTTCACAAAATCTTGCTTCATTTTTAAAATGTCATAGTTTCCCTTTTGTGTGTTCATATATATATTTTCCTACATTGCTTGTACAAACAGTATAGGCAGTCATATAGTTTATTTTTTCAATGAGACACTATAAATATAAACATAATTTGCTTGTTTTATATAACAATATTTCACAGATCTATTTGAACATATTTATATGTAAGCTTAACCCATGTTTACATTTAAAAATGGATTTTCACATGGAAATATATAAATATATGAATCATAAATGCACAGCTTAATTAATTTTCACAAAATGAACAATAGGTATATCTATCATCCCGAACAAGATACAGGCATTACAAGAATCTCAGAAGTTTCCCTGTTGCCTGGTCCCAATCACTGCTTCCCTCTAAAGAGAACAAGTTTTATCTTCTATCACCACAAATTGGTTTTACCTTCTTTTAATCCTTATATAAATAGAATCACAGAATATGTACCTTTAGGCTTTGGTTTCTTTTGTTCAACTTGTTGCAGAATCCATGCATGTTACTGAATGTATTTATTTTCATTGCTGTATAGCATTCATTTCTATAAATATACCCATATATTTTTATTTATTTTACTGTTGATGGATATTTTTTCCTAATTTTGCCTATTATGGGAAATATTGCAATTATTGTTCCTGTCTTTGTTGGAGGTATGTTTTTGTTGTTGCTGGAAGTATACCTAAAGGTGGAATTTATATGTCATGCAGTATAAATAATTTTTGCTTTAGTATAGTCTGCCAATGGTTTTCCAAAGAATTGTATAGATTTTCATTCCCATAAATAATGTATTAGAATTCCAATCTCACCACATTTTTATCAATATTTAGTATTTTCAGTTTTGTTTTGTTTTATTTCAATTGTTGCCATTACAATGGGTGTGAGGTTGTTTTGCTTTGTGGTTTAAATTTTAATATCTTGATTTTTTGCAGTGTTTAACATCTTTTCATATTTTTATTGACCATTGGAATATCCTCTTTGTTGAAACATTTAATAAAGGTTTCATTCATTTTATTCAAATTAAGTTTTTTTTCATTGTTTTGTATGAGTACTTTATATTCAGGGTATTAGTATACTTTTTTTTACATACATACATATATCATTTCCCACTTTGTGATGTTCTTTTTCAGTCTCTTACTGAGACCCTCTGATGAATAGTATTGTTTTTATTACTATGACAACCTTTTCCTTTAAGCTTAGTGCTTTTATATCCTGTATAAAAAATGCCCATCCCAAGGTCATGAAGCTATTCTCTTATGTTACAAACCGAATTCCTTTTTTTTAAGTTGATGCATAATATCCCATTATTTGGTTCAATATAATTGCTTCAGTGAGTTCCCAACTGAATGATATTTAGGTCGTTTTCGATGATTGTGTTCTTATGAATCAGGCCTCAATAGGAAAACCTTACGTATATCCTTATATACTGGTGATTTTATTCCTGTAAAATAGATTCTTAAGGAGTGACTGATGGGAAACAGATTATGTACATTTTGATAGCTATTCTCAGATATTTTCTTAAAATATATCAATACTTCACCAGTAGGGAATAGCATGGCGTTTTTTTTTTTTTTTCTCACTCCCTTCTCAGCACTAAATCTTACTGTTTATTCTTTCTTCTATCTGATGGATAGGAAATATCTCAATTTGCCTTTTCATAATGGTGAGAAGTTTTCATAATTTTATTGGTTATTTGCACGTCCTCTTTTATGGATTTTCTGTTTCATGTATGTATGTATTCATTTTTTCTTATTGAATTATTTGTCTTTTTAAATCAATTTATAGAATTTTATTAGAAATAGTAGTAAGCCTTTGTCTGTTACAGATATTTTAAATGTTTTTCTCTCACCTTATTTTCTTTTCACTATTATAATGTCTTTGGCTTTATAGAAATTTTTATTTCTTATGTAATTGAAAGTGACAATTTTCTCCTTAAAGTCATCTGAGATTAGTTTAAGAATGCCCCCGTAACTTAAACTGTTATAGATTTCTCTCTTATTTGGTTTTATTTTGTATATGTGAATCTTGAATCTATCTGGAATTTATTTTTCTATTATAGTTGACATTCAATATTATATTAGTTTCAGGTATTCAGCATTGTGGTTAGACATTGAAATTTATTTTTTACATAGTTTAAGTTACAGCAGTCTAACTTTATGAAAACATCATCATTATATATTCGATTTTTTAATGGCTGAACTGAAATGGTATATTTAGTGCACTCCCTTTGGCTGGATCTGTTTCTGGACTTTATTCTGTTCTGCCATTTTGTCTATCCCTCTACCAATACAATACTGTTCTGATTACAGTAGCATAGTAATGTAAAATAGAGCATGCCACAAACTTTGTGAGTAAAAAAAAAATTCTGGACAATTCTCATACTTTTATTTTTTTTTTTCTGAAAACGGTGTTGAACTATATCTCTACTTCCCATTTGATGAACCTCTGAGAAAGAGAACTTTCTTAGAAAGAAAAATATCTGAAAAAAACACACACTTGGGAAACCAAAGAGGTCTACCTGCAAACAATGACAAAGCTAAATTTTCAATAGGCATAATTTCTCAGTCTAAAGCTAAGAAGTACCTAGTTGAGACTCCATTCTGAGTCATTCGATGTTTAATCTAAGGGAATTCTGGAGCTAAACCTAACTACAACATTTTTGTCAAAATAAATTATCTACTGAATGCAAAATAGAAAACAGGACAGCAAAAATATTGTTTTTAATCTAATGCATTATAATGGGGATGGAAGAGGGTTACTGATAAAATTGTCTTGATGAAGGCACCCAATTGACTGTATAAGCCCTCTTATCACAATATTTTTCAAACTTGATTGCCCATTGCAATCATCTGGAAGCTATTTACACTCCCAAGGCCCAGGTGAGAGCCCAGAACAATTAATCATCATCTCTGAGAGTGGAAACTGGGCATTAGGGTTTTGTAAAGCTTTCCAGATGATTCCACTGTCTAGCGATGGTTGAGAACCAGTGTTTTAGAAGAGGATCAAAATCTACTCTGAATAAAAATGCAGGAGAAAAAAAAAAAACAACAAGAAAATTTCTTAGCTGTTGCTATGCCCCTTGCCAAGTTCTTTTTGTAAAGTTAATTTTTCATTGGTAGGTGATGGACAGAATTCAGCGTGACTGGGCTACCACAGGGAGAAGTGCAAGATGAATTACCTGTGTGTAGTGCTGGGGTGGGGTGGGGGAGTAAGGATACTAACCAAATGAAAGTCACTTCTGAATTTTTTAGAAAATAAAGTCATATGAGCTGTTTATAGTCCAATCTAATTCTAGCCTCAGTGGTGGGAGGAAGAGATGGAGGAGGCAGGCAGAGAGAATATACACACTGAAGGAAGCGGGGTAGCTTTAGCGAAATCTCCTAAGGAACATGATTCCATTTGGCCTATGTTCCCCATTTCGGCTCAGTGCATTCAAGTCAGGTTGCAATGGTGGGGTACACACGTGAAAGTGACCCACATAGCTAAAGCAAGTGACCTTTCTTTTTAGTGCAGTCATCTTATAAATGGCAATGCTAAATCATTCATGACCTCATGTGCTGCTTTTGGCAAGCGGCTCTCTAATTGCTCCTGTTTTTGCATTGATTCTGCGCAGTGTGGAAAAGCGAGTCTCCAACTTGCTTGTGGATTTATTGACCATCGGGTTCCTCCTCAGCTTTCACCTTCCAGGCATCGCCCACTCTAGTTAGGAGCTAGGAACAGCACCTGTTTCCTCCTCTCCAAGGATGGGCTAGGCATTTTGACAGCGCCCCTTTCAATCAACACAGGTGTTGGTGTTTCTGTTTTCCTGCTCATCACCTCCCCCGCCCCGCCCACACCCCACACATCCCTATTTCCGTGGCTGAGGGCCTGGGGAAAAGATAAATTCTCCCTCACACACCAGCTCCTTTAGAAAGCTACCTGCTTTGGAGAGCGTCAAGCGGAACGTGCGGACCCACCTGTCTCCTAAAGTTTGGGGCGTGGGGGAGCTGGGCACCTGGCTTGTGGCTATGGCTCATCCCGGAGGTCCAAAGCAGACCCGAGAAGATGCTGCTGGGGACGGATTCACCGACGTCATCAAGAGCCGCGCTGGTAGGACTTCGCTTTCTTTCTTTATAGTGTGGGGGTGTATTGCGTACCCACCACTCTCCGCCAAAGCGGTGCTCTGGAAGTTAGCACAGAGTTTTGGAAAGTTGTGGCGCTAAGCAGAGGCACAGCGAGGGGCGCTAACGGCGCCCCATCTCTTGAGGAGGGCGGGGAACCACGCAGGGTGCGTCCCAGGGAGGAGTCTGTGCGGCTCTCCAGGAAAGAATAAACTCAAGTCTTCCTTTTGGGCCGAATGGATATTGCTGGAGGATTTTTTTTTTTTTAGGAAAGCAACCGGATATCGGTTTCATTATAGGATAGTAACTTGTTTTAAAAATTAAAGAACCAATTTAAAAGAAATGCCATAACCTTTCAGGAAGGAGGAATTTGGGGTGGTGGGGGACGGTGAGGAGGCATACCTTGTCAGGGTGTGGCCAAGCGCCTAGTTAAGAAATCTGAGAAATTTCACCTCCTTTCATGTGTGTACTGAAGGAAAATGTCAAGAGGGATGACATGAAGGCTTGCATGCCTGGAGCATAACTATGAGTTGAAAACCAGTAAAGCAGCGGGAATGAAAAGTTTAAGGTTTCTGCAGCGCTTCTATAGTGCGTTCTCCCCACCACGTGTAAATTTTATTGGTAATGAATCTCTGGTGTTGTAGTCTGGGCTACATGTGCAGACGCTTGTAAAACAGGATAGGTCTTTAAAGTTGCAAATGGAAACAGCTGTTAAGTTTTCACCACAGGATGAAGTTTCAGCTGCTTAAATCTGCTCCTCTAGCCCTTGGAAATGCACAAATTGAGGACAGCAAAATAACAGAAGCATTCCAGATTTCTTTATATACGTTACTGGATGCTAAAGAGAACGGAGATAAAGTCACTGTCCAAGTGTATTTCTGAAGTGAGGTTAAAGGAAATATCACAGTAGAAAAAAAAAAAAGAAAGAAACAGAGTAGTTGGGTAAACTGCAGGCCAAGAAAGAGTTTGGAAGATGGTGGAGCAGAATCTCTTCATAATTAGTGTTAAGTCGGTAATGATGTCTATAAGTCAAAACCCAATTGTGCCTCTGACAAAGCCTGGGAGAAAGTTATTTTTAATTTGAAAACCACACTTCTTTTCTTCATCCCATTAATAACCTCTTTTTGAAATTTTAAAGGTAAGCGTTTAAAAACGGAATGCCCTAATCATTTAGCACCTAGGGTAGTAGAATTGGTTTTAAGTAGTTACCCCAAAATAATAATTAAAAAAATATTTTGGGTAGTTTCATACATTGCTTTAAAATTGCTACCGTCTATACATTTTATTAGACGATAACCTTGTAGCTATAATTATCTGAAATATGCAGAAGGATATCTACTATAAATTGTTATAAAGTATTTTAGAAAAATGTTAATTTAAGGTTTAATTCTACAAAATAATTTACCATCTTGCTACTACATAGTTGTCAGTGCATGAGAGGAGAAAAATATCTGTGATTTGTAAATATATTCTCAGGAGTAGGTTCATGCAAGTTTGTGTTTGTTTTGAAATAGTTTACTTTCATCTCTAAAGGAAATTCAGTCTGCCTTTATATAACTTTGGATTCCATATTAGGTACTACTGTCAAAAGTCACTTTTTTAAAATGCAGTGATTTAATGGTGTGTGTGTGTGTGTGTGTGTGTGTGTGTGTGTGTGTTTTACATTTGTGAAATTAAACTTTTATTATAATTCTAAGAAGTTCAGGGGCAAGTGATAGGCCTAATATGTTATCTAATTTTCAAAATCTTCCTTTATCTTTTTAATAGGTTCTTCCTTTTGAGGGTTTAGAGACCATTAAATATAAATATGTGCTTTGAATATTTTAGTTTCTGTAACAATGAAACCAGGGTTTTTGTTTTATTTTTTAGGTTTTGATTTTATTTTAATTTTGAAGCAGCGAAGGGGGAGCTGCTATCAATAAACGCTTTTTTACAGCTAATTGCTATTTGAGTAAAAAAATAATGTGGGTGGGGCTGTTGCCAAAAAATGCAAATCTAAGAACTTGTTACATTGGCAATTGGTGAGGGGGATTTTAGTGTGTTATTACAATACCTCAAAGGACATGAAAACTTTACATAAGATGCTCAATAATATTTTAGTGGTATTATTGGAGATTATTTCTTACCCTGTAATAAAGCACTTTTTTAAAGAAATTGATACAACAATGATGGTTATAATATACATTTATAATATAAGGTTGTGCTTTATTAGATGAAGTTTATAAATGGTCTTGGTTCATCATTTGATGAGAAGTCACAACAATGTGGAACTCTGAGTGTCACTTATTTTTTTCTCATCACATTTGCATATTTTAACTCATTTCTGCAAGAGGCAATGCTTTTACATGATTATGGTTTATGTACATGAGCTCAATAATCATAATGTGTGTACCACCCACGAATGCATGAAGTCCAGTGGCTTGGGTGAAAACTGTTTATTGTTACCAAATAAATGACCCAAACCAGGACTTTTCACTCTTTCAGATATAAATTTCAGATATCTTAAAGGGGGAAATCTCAGCACTTAAAAGCATTTTAATATAGTGTATTTACAACTGTCCTGTTTGGATACCGCAAACACGAGCACTTGATCTATTGATTGGGTATGCTTTCCTGTAATTAGAAATAGCTCAATGTAACATAAATAGCCCCGTGCTGTTAACCTTTTTAAAACAGATGTAAATTTAACTAGACGTGATTTCTTTTGACATTTTTTTTTGTAGTTTGTATTCTTTTGGCATCTCCTGACACATCCTTAGATGTTTTACTGGCACAGAATAATACATTAATATAATTGAGTAAAGTGTACCTATGGATTTGTGTTGTGAAAGATTTTTTAACCTCTTTAACACTGAAATTCAGGTTTTTTTTTTTCAAAAGAAAATTAAACAGTTTTGCTTTAAAAGAAGGAATAAAAAAAATTCTTGGTCTTGGAGAGTGCTATAACAAGATTTTCTGGTTGACCAATTTTGCATTGATAGACTCCATATTTTATTCCAAATTCCAACTATAGAAGGTTTTTGCATCAAAGTTTTGACATATTTTGCCAAGTCACAGTGCTTATAAAGAGCCTATTGTGAAGAATAATATATGAGTTAGGCTAAATGACTATTTTAAAATACACATTTCTTTAGTATTTTAACTATCCTTGTTAAAAACGAGAAGGTTATGCAATTGAACTTATTTTTTCAGTTTAAGCTAATTCTCTTAAATTATACCCTTACAGTACTATGGCATTATCAATTACATAGTCTCAGAATAAGCCAATAATCAAGTTATACAAAGATATTGGGGATTTTACAAGGGGGAAAAGTGAGAAATTAGAAGACATTTTGAACATTCTCTCAGAACTGCAAACTATTTGAATTAGAAGTGTTTTCTTAAAAGGCCATTTAATATCCGAAGAATCACTCTGGCAATGAAGCCTGTACTTAGTATCACCAGAAAATTATATGCTCATATCATCCTAAAGGAGTGGGGTAATTCATTGTGCATATTTGTACAATACAGTTTTGGTGCTTAAGTTAGTGTTGAGATTTTGCTTCGCTTCAATATAAGGATTCTTCTCCACACCTTGCTAAGGAAATTATAGGGAATACTTTTCATAGATAAGAGCTACTAAAGTATGTTGCACTAAATTTAAGTTTTATTCTGTTTTAGATAATTGGGTGTGATGCAGCCTTATTGCAAAAATAGATCCAAAAACTAGATTACACTGGATTACAGACAGAGCTATGAACATTTATGGGGGCTAAAATGTGTTTTAATGCAAGTTATTTAACATTACATCAATGTTGTTTTCAAATGCATTTATTAAATTTTCTCTAATATGATAGTAAATTAGATTCTATTCTTTCCTACAAGGAGGAAAATTGGAAATTTTCATATTAATGAGTGCATTTGACTTGAGACTGAGAACAACTTTCTAAGTTTCTATTTAAAGTTTTGTATAAAGTTAATTGCTGCTTTCAATTCAATAAATTCAGCCAGTTTATCTTGACAGTCAGTAATTCTGAGCTTTAAGTTCTTCTCTAGAAGTGGTCTCTATTCTAACAAAATTGAAAGTAACATTAATGAACTCAAATAGTTTAATGAAAATGTAGTTATTAGGGAAATACAGTGATGTGGTAGAACTGGCTTGCACTAGCTTGTGAGAGCCAGCTGTGTGAATCTCCTATCTCCATGTTCAGTGACATCATGGTGGTCTCTTAAAATGACCCTGGTGGCATTATTTTATACCACAGAAATCAGCAAATGCTACTAATCAGGGCATTTTCTTTTTCAAAAGTTAGTTATTAAATATATACCAGTATAATGCTGGAAATAATGAGAGAAATAAAAACTTTAAAAAATCTATTATGTTGAGATAGTATATCAGTTCAGTATTCATTCCACTTGAAGTAACAATAACCAGCTAACTGTGGCCTTACCACATTTTGCATAACAAGCTATCTGGAGGTGGACTGCTTTTGGCATTAGTTTGACAGCTCAGTGTATCAGGGCTGCTGTCCCTGTCATTTTCCTGGTCTTTTATTTCTAATTACAAGTGGGTAATAGTTCAGGCACTACTGAAGGGCAGAAGAAAGGAAAAGAAAGCCATCAGTTATATCTCTTCTAGACTCCCTCTAGCAGACTGTTGCTAATGGCTCATGGCAGACACTATGTTACATAGTCATCCTTAGATGCAAATGATAAGATTGAATATTTTTTATAGCTTCGAATGAATTTTGGTAATGGAGAAGAAGCTTAAAGGGAATGGAAATGGTATTAGGATATCCAGTCATAGACTGGTTTACTTTTTTTTTTTACTGAACTGTTGAGGCTTTTGCAGCAGTCCCCAACCTTTTTGGCACCAGGCATCATTGCTCTTATGAGACTCTAACGACTGATGATCCAAGGTGGAGCTGAGATGGTGATGCCAGCACTGGGGAGCTGCAAATACAGATGAAGCTTCGCTGACTGGCCCACCATTCACCTCCTGCTATGCAGCCTGGTTCCTAACAGGACCCGGACTGGTACCGGTCCATGGCCCTGCGTTTGGGGACCCCTGGTTTTATAGTATTATTTAAACCCTCAGGTATTCCTGGTTATGCAGTCATAAATTGAAGTTAGGCTTGTGTCATGAACTCTTGTGTCTCATTTTCTTAAAACAGGTGATGCCCATCATAGTGTATGTACTTAAAGATTTAGTAGCTCTGACTGTGTCCCTAAGTTTAGCGACATTAAGTCATCCTTTCAATTTTGTTCTCCAGTGAAACCTGACTGTCTAATGCCATGAAACTGACATGCTATTTTGAGAATGAGCATAATATCACTCTAACAGATGACCACAATTGCAGGCTTGCCCCTAGACAAGTATAGCATGTACATGGTGATGATGTAGGGCTATATTTTAATATAAGAAAGCTGGCTGAAATGACCACTTGTGAACACCTTCAGGACCTGTTCTATCATTATAGTAATTGAAAACTGGTCTACTTGAGAAGGAATTTTAAGTAGAATGTCCCCATCTGCCCTGTTTCTCCTCCACACTACCCTGCTCCTGTTGCCCCTTATAATATCATTTGAAGCATTGAGGATGAGCTATCAGTTCTGAATTTGTATTATTTAATGCTGGAGAGTTCTATTATCATGTTTTTCCTGAGGAATTGTCTTTCACTTGTCAACCATCACAAAAATGAGAAAATGGAAAAAATACATTGTTTTGTGGCTTGAATATATTTCAAATATAATTTTACACGAATGTATTTAAAGAAGTTCTGACTTGAAGCGAATAATAATAAAGATTAAATCCACGAGATGAGTTTGCTAAAGATTAAAAGGGAACTGAATTTTTTTAAGGAACACAAAGACAGGTGGTAAGTTTGATCTGGTGGAGAAGTCACCAGATGTCTACAGTTACATATTGTAACTTAAAGAATATCGGTCAAGCTCTTCAGAACACTTGCGGGAATTCTTGTTTGTGCATGACTGGATTTTGGAAGCAGCAGTAATTATAATGCTCCTGGCAATAATTCTCTATCCTAAGCAATGTAACTACCTGAGAACTTTTTTAAAAAATATGAATGCCTGGGCTCCTCCCACAGAGCCTCTGATTTATTTTGGCTGGGAGTTGTGGATCTGAGTACTGAGTCTTCACCAGGAATTCTGATGCACACCCAGTTTTGAGAAACTGGCTTTTTTTCCAACTTGGCTTTTAGTTTTTAACCCTTGTAGGAACCTTTCTAGGTTGTTTGCTCTGTGGTGACTGTTAAAGATTCCTGTTTTTCCTATAATTATAGTATGGGAATGATCATTAGCAGGTCTCAGCTCACAAGCTTTAAATAGTTTATACTTATAAAGATTGTATGTAATCCTCTAGATGCTGTAAAAATACCACCTAATATCTATTATATCTATTGTGATAAAAATCAAAGATAAGGGACCCATGAGTTAGAACAGTAGAGAATAACCTGAAAATTAGGAATAGCTGCCTGAATTTACCAGTCAATAGCCTAGTTAGCCGTTAATACCTAAATGTAAAATAATTAACTTCAGTTGCATTCTTTTAACATTTATCTGAGATAAGCATGTTGCCCAAATTGAAATTTGGGGTGGGACCAAATGAGAGAGAGGTGTTCTTAGTTGTAGAGGTCATACACTGGCAAATAAGGGGGGAGAAATTAAACCTAAGTGTGTTCTGTGTGATGTGCCTCAAAAAGAAAGGGAATTCCTTAAAGCAATGTGCCTCTAATTTTCTAGAGCCCCAATACTCCCCATAATATTGGAGTAATAATATATAACACTACTTGCATTTTAACTCATGTTTCCTGCTTTAACCCAGAAGGCATTTTTGTTTGTTTTACCAATTTCAGAGCTTAGATGCAGAATATACAGACTCTATCTTATGATATAGGAGATTGGAGAGAATAAAGCTGTATGGTAAAGGGGACTTAATAAATGTTAGGATTCTGATATGTTGGTAGTTTATAATACAGTAAAAAATTGATTTTTTTTTGCATTGTACCTGTAATCACTACCCCGAAAAAACAGGGAAAGAACTATTTCCTCTTGTATTTTTCTTCTCCTTCCTCTTAACCTTCACATTTCTTTCTTAAATCTCATTGTCCTCACAGAATGAAAGTTAATGCTATTAATGTAACTTTAGTAGAATTATGATGTGAAAAGACTTCTTCGGAATGGCTTTGTTCCTTTGCCACGATTTTGAAGCATTAGGCCTATGGGGAACTATGTTCCAAGTTTCATTATGGCAACTTTCAATTCATTTTTTAAATAAATCTTGTACAATTTTGGACTGCTTGTACTTTATTTAACAATATAACTGCTATGTTAAAAAAATTGGCTCATTTAAGTTTAGATTTGTAAATTGATACAAGGACTATCTGCTATGAGTATAAGAAACATCCAGGACAGATATCAACTACTTCAGTGGTTCTCAAACTTGAGTGTGGGTCAGAATTCTCTGGCGGGTTTGTTAAAATGCACATCGGTGTGCCTTGCCCTCAGTTTGATTCAGTAGTTGCAGATGTATAGTGAAACCTGAGAATTTGCGTTTTCACAAGTTCATAGGTGCTGCTGAAACACTGCTCTGTTAAAAAGTTAGGAAGAAATTAGTGATTGTTAGTAAACAAACAAACAAACATGAAGGAGCAGATAGTTCTTTGTTACAGATAACAAAGTACAATGTAAGACTCTTCAGAGCTTTTAGAAATAGTTACTCCTACTAGTATGTGTCCCCAGGACATTGAGTAGTACCTTAATCCTTTTTGGCTTAATCTCTATCTGTAAATTGAAAAGAGAAAACTAAGGCAGTTGAAATGACCAAAGACAACTACAGATATGAAATACTTGTTAAATGGAATTGTATCATAAATTCTATGTATTATTTTTATGACTTTTTAAAAAATTACTAATTAAATCAGATAAAACTAATATTATGTATATACATTTGATTTCACAAATGAACAGGTGCTATTCAGATGGCTCAAGTTCTTGGTTAAGCTGTTTGCCCATACCAAGTGTTTTCCATCATTATTCTGCTTTGCCAAGAGTTTCACAGAGCCTCCCTTTATCCCCAGCTCCCCCAAATACACACTTAGCCATTGGAGGTAGATAATTATAGAATATATTTTTAACAAATCCTAAATTCTTCAAAAGAAAAATCACAGCCATAACTATTTTAATATTTAATATCTACCACAATATGATAGAATTTTTCCCTTAAATTTCTTTTCATTAAATTATCCTCTACTCCTCTACTGTTGAATTTGAACAGTGTTTCTCAGCTTCATGGAACATTTATTTCATGTGATAATACTATTTGGTCAAATAAGTTTGGGACACATGGGTTAAACAGAGTTAAATTTCTTTATGCTTAATTTCTGTGAAATTTTATGCTTAAGTGCATGATATAAATTTCATGAGAAGACTAAAAGTTCTCTGAATTTGTTTTATCAGACCCTTAAAAAGAAAAACCTTTTTATGGTTTACTGTCTCATAGAACTCAATTTGGGAACTGGAAAGTAGAAATATAGATTTGTATGAGGATATATCAACCTGTAGATCCTATTGGTTTATTCCAGCTGACTTATCTATCTGATTTGAACTACCCTTTTTTTTCCATACTGCTCAGAGTTTTTTCTAACAGGCTATAAGGCATTAGTCCCTAATGACAATCATCCCAGTTATAAGAGAGTCACTCTGATTTTTTTAATAACATAGTTTTTGTAATGCTTCATAATGTTCTATAAAAATTGACAGAATATAACTAAAAAAAATCACAGATAGATAATCTTCATTTTAACACTGTGATGTGTGTGCATGTTTGTACATATTTATACATATATATGAATTCTATATAAATAGGATAAAAGTGATTTGTATTGATACATATGATATATAAGTGTGGTAATACAGACATGAGTATAAATATAGTGTGCATATTATTTATAATATGATTTTGTACATCAGTGTGATACATATTAAACATATCACCATATCATAAGATTTTCTTTGATAATACTTCAATCAGATGTGGGTGGCATATTAGAATCATCAAAGTAGGATCCAAAAATGGCTACCATTCCACCGCCCCCCCAGAATCTTTGAAACTTCTGTGCAATATGTTATGTGGAGAATTGGAGGTGAGATTTCACATCTACACGAGAAAAGATGTTTTTCATGAAATGTTTCATAGATGTGGTTTCTGCCCTGACTTGGTTATATAATTATATGAATGATTTAAATCTTGTTAAAAGTTTGTTTTCTAAAAGACAGGGACTGGATTAATTCCTGGTCAGAGATACATATAGAAGGAAATACTTCAATAGATCTTAAAGAGTGTACAAAATGAAACTTAGTGGATGAGAAGAAGGAATATATACCATCCTTGGGATGTGGAATCAGAAAGACATAAAATTAAGAGGAGAAAGTCTAAACTCTGCAGTATACTAAACAAAGGTGTCTAACAAACATTAACTGAGGGTACAGATGGAGTAGTGCATATAGCAGATTGATAGAGAAGAGTGATCCATGGTGACGTGGCACTATAGAGTTTGTCAAGTGACTTGAACTGGAAGATATTTTGATTATTACATACATTTTAATAAGATAGCCATGTACACTTGAGAACTGACCTGCAAGTGTGAAAATTAAGACAAATTATATAACTCTAGTTGTAACTTGCTCCTGATAATAATAGTTTTATTAAATCATTTTCCTGTGTACACATTGTGATGACATTAAATATTTATTTTAAAATTAATCAGTATTGATAATACTTGCCTTGGCCTAAGTCATATATAATATAAAATACATTAAATTATTAACATATATTAATCCCCATAAAATATAAATGCATTGTCTCACAAATTTATGCATGGGAAATTACTGAGGTTATGTAACTGTAGGTTTGGGAGTGGATTGATTTTTGAATCACAAATGGAAATCTCTTATGGAGAACATTTCTAAAATGAACCCCATGAGAAAATACATTATTATAGAAAGTCAAATGTGAGAAATGCTTTTTCATTTCATAGAAAGACATGTTTCATAGCATAGCCATTCTCTTAACATTTTAAGTCAATTACGATTTGGTTGAGAGTAATGGCCATATTACAGGTATTAAAGATTTGGGTTAAAATTCGGTATATAAAACTATTTCATTCAAAACAATGGCAATATATTTTTAAAATGATAGGCATTTGAACAAATCAGGTTAAAAAGCAATTAAAATTTTGTATCTTGAATGGACTTTAGATATAGAAAGATAAGGCAGGGTATGCTAGTATACAGAATAAATCATGCTTTTAATTTGTGGTTTCTTCCTATTCTCAAGAACAAAAACTTAAAACTGCCATTTGGTGGTGGTAATTTTTCAGTCAAAATAAATCAATGTCTCCAATTCACTCTTTTGCCATTTCCCCAATTTTTCCATCCCTTCTAATTTTATCAAATGCTTACATTAAAACCAATGAAGACAGTACATTCAAGATGTCCATGGGAGTTCTGGAAAAAGAAACACACTTTCATTTTTAATTGAACCAAATTAGTCTAAGAAAATCATAATTACTGATAACTATAAGTTTACAGTGTTTATGGAATATATAACTAAATAAACATAAAAGTTATCAAATATTTCTTTGACACTATCAATGAATTTTTATTTTTAGCAACTTAAAATTTTAGACTTTTTTCCCTATCAAGGCTATGTTTTTTAAGATTAATAAAAATTTTCGTGTCTTATTTTCACTTAAACCTAGAAGGTGAACAATAAGTTGTGAGCTTACTTATATCACATGCTCATCCTACTCCATGTTTATGTATCTATCTTTGAATGAGAGTTGATATGTTAAGTAGGCTGATTAAACCCCAGTAATATCAATTAATGAGGGAACTTTGAAGCTTCCCTCCTTATTCCTACCAACTCCCCAGAAAGAAATGAGGCTTTCCCTATATCCTTTGAAAAACATACCTATTGTTTCTTGTCCTTTGTTTTAAAATGTTATCCATATTTCTGTTTTCTCATGCTCACTTTTCTGCATGTTCTTTTCACATGCTTGTTACCCTCTTCTACCAACACTAAAATACTGCTGGAATGTTCTTTAATTCTTAGTGGAATCTGATTTAATATGAGTTCAGAGGTCATAAGGAGAAGAGTAGAATGACATGGCATTAAAACAGATTTCAGTACACACTGCTTCAAAATCAATATATAAGGCACTTACTGAACATTCACAGTGTGCATTTACCAAAAAGACTTTGAGAGCCCGAGTACAATGGATATGGTCAAAGGGGATGGAAAGAGAAAAATAGTCATGTTAGGTTTCATGAAAAAGGAATGGGTAATGCCAGCACGGTAAAAGCACAACATGACTTAACAGTGAAATAGGATGCAGAGCAAGTTCTGAAGTTTGTGTTTTTTAAAGGCATGCAGGAAAAGATTAAATATTGAGTTCTTGAGGTAGTTTAAAGGGCTTGCCTTTTCGGAAGCAAAGCAAGAGTCTAGATTGGTGTTTCTGACAGTGAGATTTGTGCTATAAAAAGAATCTGTTGGAAATTTTATTTTTATTTTAATTGTCACTTTAAAAATTCTTATATTTAACTGTTTAATAAGGCTTATAACATAAATATACTTGTCTACATATAATTTTTTTACATATATCTTTTATAGAGAATATATATTTGAAGGGTGTACTCAAAAGGCTTTTACTATGAAGAGTGCATAAAGAAAATATAAACTTTTTATAAGATTTTCAAAGTCCTTTTATGCAGTATGATTTTAAGAAATGTCATTAATAACTCAATTTTTAGTCACCCTATAGAATGGAGTCAGAAAAATGTAATGTATTTTCCCTAGCATTATTTTTTAATATTCTCATTCTGGGAAAAAAAATGTTAAATGTGAAAGAACTTAGGCAGTATCCTCTGTTTTGTGCAAAATAAACTCATTGTGGTAGATACTGTGATGTGTTGCTCAGGTCCCCCTTTATAGAAGGACATTTTACATTAAACTGATGGAAGTGCTGTTGATAGCCTTCAGCTTCATTCAGCCCTTTCGAGGATTGCCTCAGCTAAGAGAAGTGCTTTGGGTCATGCCACTCTTTTGGGTTGACCTCATAGAGACTGATCTGTAAGGGAGTGTAAAGGTCCTTTCATCTCAAACAGATTTGGAACTACTCTGTAGGGCCATTCTAGCTCCAGAGCTTCCTGTAAAGTTGCCCATTAGCTGCTGTTAGGTTGATAGTGTTTTGGATTTCTCTCTGTCCATTCCTGTTTTTCTTCTTTTTCTCCCTACAGATGTTCAACCCAAGAGTACTCTTTAGTAAATACCCTAAACTTCCTTTCAGAGTTGGGTTTCTAGTGAACCCAACCTGTAGTAATAAAAAATAAGTCAGTTGTATATTCCTCATAAATTAAGGTCTGAGACAAGACATAGAAAATATACTTTATTAAAAGTTTAATCTTCTGTTTTGTGCCTTACTAGTTTGTTGTGTGCTTCGTGATCAGATGCATCACTATTAGATGAAATAAATGGTAAACTTGGATGGTATAATATTATAAAGTATATGGTTATTACCGTTTCTGTTTCTTCATTGGCCTAGGATTGACTTTTGCTCCTAAATTCATTTTCTTACTGAATGTTTTCTAGATTAGGAGTTTCTTATCATCAAGAGGCGCTGTATATAGAATCTACATCCCTCTCCATAGGGCCTTAGTAAACTACCTCCTTTTTAATTCTTTTCTATCCCACCTCTCAAAGCATTTATTGTTTAATTGTGTACCACTATCTTTAAAAATGTTTAGTAGTAGAAGATCTGCATTTTAATTAGGTATAATCTTTTAAAGTCAGTTGAAAAATTTTCTAGGATGTAACATCTGTAATAACCAAAGGTGTCTGGCCTAGGGCAGAAAAAGTGAAAGCACACATCTGTATTATTGCCATCTTCAGAAAATGAAGTCCTATTAAAAACATGTTGATAATGTGCTCTACTCTCTAGGAAGCAAAAGTTTATATCCTGGAAAACTACTAGCGTTTCTTATAGGCAATAAAGGTTTCATAACACCCCAGACCTGCAATATTAAGCATATGTTCAGACATCTTAAAAATGTTATTACTAATTAATCTATAGTTATAAATAACTTTCATTGGCCCTGCTTGCCTAAATAAATATGGTAATTTACGGTTTGTATTGTTTCATACAAATATGGCTCTGTGCCTTTTGTCTAAAAGTGAAGTTATTCTTGCATACCATATAGTTTTACAATAATGAATATTAAGGAGATAGGATAAAGGGTGTATCAAGAAGTAGAAATATCACTGTAAGAAATGGCCTCATCTTTAAATGTTAGTCCTAATTGCAAAATATAATATGTCAAACGTGAGCACATTTCTTAAGTTATATTAAGTAAATTGACATTAAAAGGTAAAAGAATTCAAGTCTTTACCAAACAATCTTTTTTCATTATTTAGACATAAATTGTCAAAGTGAAAATAATCCTGACACAAAAAATGATAAATTTGGTATGAGAAATAAGAATTATAACTGGAGCAAGAATAAAACTCAAGAAAATACGAAGAATTACTGATTTTTGATTTATTAAATACTTATATTTTATTTCATGGTCAGCAAAAATTGAAAAGTGCAAAGTACAAAAGGTAGTGTATAAAGGAAGGTTTTCTGAAGGTTTTTTTTTAAATTATAAATTAGGATATATGAATCTATATCAGTTTCATTTTTGTTGTCTGTGCAATAAAATGCAATGCAGCCACAAAAGCAATTGATATGTTTCTAAATTTATAGACAAAATTGGTGATGAATCATGAGTCACATCTGTGTGTGTGTGTGTGTGTGTGTGTGTGTGTTTGTGTAGAGTGCACCATCAAGTATGTATATGGGGGAGTGTCTGAAATTAATTGTGGATAATTTATAGATAGATTGTAAGTACTACAATACTACTTTCTCCTCTGGTCTATGTGTAGTTTAAATTTGCAACAAAAATATGGATTGTTTCTCTCCTATTTGGACATTTAAAAATTTTATGCTTCAAATGTAAGCTCTTCTAAAGATAAGTGATTTCTAATGGAGATAAAGTCATGTCGAGACTTGAACTCCATGAGTGGAAGTCCACCTTTAGGACTAGGCTTAAATTCTAATGCGATAAAAAAAGTACCCTACCCACACATCCTCCAAGAAGTCACAAAGGAAACACGAGTCTCCGAGTGTTTCTGTGTGGAAATTTTTTCCCAACATGTCTCCAGAAATTAGTTTTTATCAGTCTTAAATCCTGAGAAAATTCATTCAGGAGATTTAGAACATAGGAAAAAAAAATGTATTTTAATCCACTTAAGAGAATTAATGCTTAAAAATATAAAAATGCTACACATTTGAAAGATGTGTAACCAAGTGGAAATCAAGCAAGAGCAGGAAGCACAGACTCTTTTGTGCTTCTGGGAACCAGATTCAGAATATGCATAAAAGTATGGTTAAGATCTAATCAGTCTGTCTTGCTTTCAGCTATTGCCATGCTCTAAATATGGTTGTGGATCTGTCTGCTGCTAACAATGGGTCATTCTCAAAAATAACATAAAATAACATGGGAGGTTAAAATAAGTACTAGAGGTTTAGATTGATTGCTGGGGAGAACAGATAATGAGTTGTAAATTTTAGGAGTAAAATAGTTTCTACAGTTATCTAAAATGGTTCAATAAACCTGGTAAAAATCGAGTCTTTGGACTATGTGATCCTATAGCAATAAAATGGAGAATTTTCTAATTTGAGATCTAAGTTTAAGCTTAAGAATAGTTGGAAAATAAGCTTTGCATGTCTACCATCTTAGATTTCCTCATAAGATTCAGAAATTTTTGTATTGGAAATAGTTTGACAATTTATAAAGGAAATCAAAGCAGCACATTTGTGGCTGCAAAATAATGTCACCTCCTTTTTCTTTTTTATTTCACTGTGTAGTCCATGTAGTCCAGAGAAAGGTAACATAATTACAGGGCAAAATTTAAGGTTTATTGTAGGGACAACATTGTTTTCCACCACCTAAGATATTCTGTGTCCTTTTCCTTTCTTACTCCTTTCTTGATAACATAAGGTTTAGTGCTGTGTGTTTTTTTGAGATCCACAAAATGTAATTAACTTAGGCCTAATTTCCTTCATTTGAATTTCATCCTTCCACAAGAAATAAAAGCCTTTGATTTTAAACCCTGTTTGCTTGGAATTGCATTCCTTCTGCTGTTAGCACATCTTTAGTCAAGATTCTCGGTGTAATTATGGTTATTACAATTGCCATGTCTGACTCTTAACAAAAATTGGTTGATTTTAAGGTATATCATATAGATGGCTGCTAACTTTGCATAAATATGAACCTACCTCTCTTTATAAAATGCATTAAACATACATTTAAATATTATGATTATTCATGTTCTTAGCAGCATTATTTATAATAGCTAAAACTTGAGAGCAACTAAATAGGACATTGATGGATGAACAGATAAGCAAAATATAGTAAATGCATTCAATGGAATATTATTTAACCTTAAAAAAGAAGAAAATTCTGACACAAGTCACTACATGGATGAAGCTTGAGGGCATTATGCTACGTGAAATAAGCCAGTCACAAAAAGTTAATAACTATCATTCCACTTATATGATAAACCTAGAGTAGTCAAAATCATAGAGACAGAAAATAGGAATTTCAGGGACTGGAGGAGGAAAGACTTGGGAGTTATTTAATAAGTATAGAAGTTCAGTTTTGCAAGATGAAAAGTTATGAAGATGGATAGTAGTGGTTGTACAATAATAGTAATTCATTTAATACCACTGAACCATGCACTTACAAGTGATGGAGATAATATATTTTATGTTATATTTTATCACAATAGAAATGTTTTAAAATTCTAATTATAACACAACAAAGCATGATTTTTTCACCTACCCAAAAATAATTGCCTTTTAAATACAAAAATGAACAAAACTTATTGAACTTGAGGTGCTTTTTGAAGTAGCAATCTATTTTCTTCTGCTAACCATCAGGCCTGAAAACTGCAAAAAACCTGTAATCTGATGATGAGGCAATTTTAAAGTTTTTGTAGCACCATGAAGATCCAGTTTAACACTTTTAGGATAAAAATTGCCTATTCTGTGAGAGCCAGGGCATGCTTCTCATGTTGGTGATAATGTGAAGTTTTGGAAATCACAGAAGTGCTTGCCACCTCTGAATTTAAGCTGTGTTGTGGGGTCGCTTCATTTGATTTGTAAAACTCAGATTTATCCTTTGAGGCAGCAGGGCAGCCTTTGCAGGTACAGAAATGATCTTTGTATTTAAATATGCTGCCTGTAACACACTCCCATCTGTTTTCTGTAGTTTACATAAAGCATTAGTTTATTTCCAGGGGTTCGAAAAGTCTAATTCTAAAGGTTAAATTCACACACACAGAAGCCCAGTGATTTAGAATTTCTATTTTAGAAAACACGTGTCCTTTTGTACTGTGAACATGAATTGCTATCTCTGCATTATCTAACTGCAGAGCCATTACACTGGCACTTCTTTTCTCTTCAAACTTGTTCCCGCCTTTGTCCTGATGTGATAGCTCAAAAAGATGAGCAAGTCCCAGGACTAAGAATGAAGACATCTGGAGCTTATGATAAGGAAACTACATGAACCTAGGAGTTCTGTGCATCTTTCTTTTTTCACATCCCTTAACACTTTAAAAGCTTGCTGAAATCTTCAGTATTGAAAATAACTTGTTACCTGGGGAACTATCTGTGAGCCTGCTTTATAGCTACAGATAGGATAATTACACTTTCCACATGTTCTGTGATAAATTTAATTTTAAACATATATGCATACTGTTAGATCATGCATGCATCTAAATATGGAGTTTGAAATAGTTTTCCTGTAGCAGCACAGTTCTAGTTAAACTTTGAGAAAGATATTTCACCTATCTGAAAGCTTGTCACTTGTGTTTCTATACAGCTAAATATTAGTATACTTTGTTCATAATTTTTGTGCTTGTTACTTTATATTAAAAAGAAAACTTTAGGGTAACTTTCTGTTACTGAGGAAACTGTCCCACTCACAAGGAAATTTCCTGAGCTGCCTGGTCAGAAAATAGCGACTTAAGTGCAATTTACTGATGACAGTTGTTTTCAGGACATCTTGACTAAATCTAAGTCAATTTAGGTCTTCAGAGTAAGCCCCATAAGCAAGTTGTGATTCACTGCTTCTCACATTGATGATGAATTGATATCATTGGTTATCTATGCCAGGTATATATTGGATAAAATAACAAATAATTTTGAATGTCTTGAGGAGAAAGGCAAATACGATTTTCTTAAACTGATAAAAGCAAAATTAAATATATGAACTCATAGTAAATGAGAAATGAGAATTTTATACTCAATTATTAGGAAATAATGTCTACATATCTAGACTTCAAAAGATAGTGAAGTAAAAATGCAAAACAGTTAAAATAGGCCAGATTTTCCCACTCAAAAATTGTTTATATAATTTAAATGTATTCACTATCAGCTTTGTCACAGTAAGAAGTAGAGGAAAAGACAGGTGAAAATATTGCCTTGGTCATAGGCAATTAAGAGTTATTTCATTTTAGAGAGGATTAACTACAAAATTTTGAACTACATTGTAGCAGTTCTATGGAATCAAAGCTGGCAATGTTATATTCATTTTAAACTTCAGGCAATATTTTAGGAAGACTACTTTAAAAAGTTGATGCTTATTCTTTTAATAAGGAAGCATAGAATATAGTGGTTATAACTTTTAAAAGGAGAAGAAAGGGATTGGATTTATGATTATCACTTTATGGTTGTAACTTTTATTCCTAGTGTCCTGAAATATCATGGTTTTGTGTCTTGAAGTGGATTGCTTTTTATTCATTGTGCTGAAACTTCTGGGCCCTTTTCTTTCTTTTTAAATTTTTTTAAATTAAATTTATTGGGGCAACATTGATTAATAAAATTATATAGTTTTCAAGTGTACAATTCAATAATATGTTACGTGTATTATATGTATATTGCATTGTGTGTTCACCACTCAAAGTCAAATTTCCTTCTGTCACCATATATTTGACCCCTTTACCCTCATCTACCTCCCTCCTTCCCCCCTTTTCCCTCTGGTAACCACTAAACTGTTGTCCGTGTCTGTGCATTTTTGTCTGTCTTGTTCATTTTCTGCTTTCTGTTTTACATGCCACATATGAATGAAATAATGTGTTTCTCACCTTTCTCTTTCTGACTTATTTTACTTAGCATGATAATCTCAAGATCCATCCATGTTGTCTACCACCATGCCACTCTGAACATGCCCGATCCCATCTGATCTTGGAAGCTAAGGAGGGTCGAGCCTGGTACTTGGATGGAAGACCACCTAGGAAGACCAGATGCTATAGACGTGAAAAATTAAAAATAGGATTGTAAACTGAAAAGGTCCTTGCAATCTGTGAGGTCAACCAAGGGTTGCCTTGCCTAAAAAAAAAAAAAAAAAAATCCATCCATGTTGTAGCAAATGGCAGTATTTCATCTTTTCTTATGGCTGAATAATATTTCATTGTATATATATACCACATCTTTATTCAATCATCTATTGAAGGGTACTTCAGTTTCCATGTCTGGGCCACCATGAGTAATGCTGCAATGAACAGCAGGGTAAATATATCTTTATGGAAAAAATATGTTTTAAACTTTTGACGTAGATACCCAGAAGGAGGATTGCTGGGTCATATGGTAATTCAAAGTTTTTTGAGTAACCTCCATACTGTTTTCCATAGTGGCTGTACCAATTTACATTCCCACCAGCAGTGTATGAGTGTTCCTTTTTCCCTACATCTTTTCCAGCACTTGTTATTACTTGTCCTGTTGATGATAGTGATTCTAACAGATGTAAGACAATATCTTATTGTGGTTTTGATTTGTATTTCCCTAATAGCTAGTGAAATTGACCATCTTTTCATATGTCTATTGGCCACTTGTATGTCTTCTTGGTAGAAGTGTTCAGGTCCTCTGCCCATTTTTAATTGGATTGTTTTCTTGCTGTTGAGTTATATAAGTTCTTTATATATTTTGGATATTAACTCCATTACCGGAGCCATTATTTACAAATATATTCTTCCATTCAGTTAGTTGTCTCTTTGTCTAACAAGGCAAAGTTGGTTTCTTTTGCTATGCAGAAACTATTTAGTTTGATATAATCCCATTAATTTATTTTCGCTTTTACTTCCTCTAAAACCAACGTCCATGAGTTTAGTCCTTATGGTCTCTGCAATTGTTTGTTTCAGGTCTTAGGTGTTTGATCTATTTTGTGTTAATGTGGCATATCACATTAATCGATGAAAGCAGTCTAGTTCATTCTTTTGAATGTGGCTTTCCAATTTTTTCAGCACCACTTATGGAAGAGGCTTTTCATTTTCCATTGTACTTTTTTGGCTTCTTTGTCAAAAATTATTTGCCCACATATACTTCTTTTTTATCTTGACTCTCAATTCTGTTCTATTGGACTGTGTGTTTTTCTGCCAATACCATGTTGGTTTGATTGTCGCATTGTCTTATAATTTGAAGTGGAGCAGAGTGATACCTCTGGCCTTTTCTCTCAGAATTACTTTGGCTGTTCATGGTCTTTTGTGCTTCCATACAAATCTGATGATAAATTGTTCTATTTCTTTAGAAAATGTCATTGGGATTTTGATGGGGACCGCATTGCATCTGTTTACTGCTTTGGGTATTATGGCCATTTAACTATTCTTTCAATCCATGAACACTGATTATCTTTCCATTTCTTTGTGTCTTCTTCAGTTTCTTTTGATAATGCCTTATAGTTTTAAGTGCACAGGTCCTTCACATGCCTTAAGTTTATTTCTAGGTATTTTATTCTTTTTGTTGCAATTATAAAATGAATTTTTTTTCATTTTCTAAAATTTTATTGTTAATGTATAGAAATGTAATAGGTTTTTGTACATTGATTTTGTATCCTGAAACTTCGTTTATTGTTTCGAATAGTTTTTTTTTTGGGGGGGAGTGGAGTCTTTAAGGTTTTTTACATGGACAATCTTGTCATCTGCAAAAAGTGACATTCTTTTTTTTTTTTTTTTCCTTAGCGAGGCAAGCCTTGGTTGACCTCAAAAATTGCAAGGAACTTGTCAGTTTACAATCCCTTATTTTTTTTTTAATTTTTTAAGCCTACAGCCCCTGGTCTTCCTAGGTGGTCTCCTATCCAAGTACTAACCAGGCCAGACCCTGCTTAGCTTCTGAGATCAGTTGAGATCAGGCTTGTTCAGGTTAGCATGGCTGTAGACTCTTCATTCTTGATTTGGATGCCTTTTATTTCTTTTTCTTGCCTGATTGCTCTAGTTAGGACTTCCGACACTCTATTGAATAATAGTGGTGATAGTGGACAGTCTTGTCTTGTTCCTGATATTAGAGGGAAGGTTTTTAGCTTTTCACCATGAAGTATGATGTTAACTGAGGGTTTGTCATATATGGCCTTTAATATGTTGAGATACTTTCCTTCTATACCCATTTTATTAGGAGGTTTAATCATAAATGGATGCTGTATCTCGTCAAATTCTTTTTCTGCATCTATTTGTATGATATGATTTTTATCCTTTATTTTGTTTGTGTGGCATATCACATTAATCGATCTGTGTATGTTAAATCACCTTTATGCCCCTGGATTGAAGCCCAGTGGATCATGATGTATAAGCATTTTTGATGTATTGTATTTGATTTACTAGTATTTTGTTTAGGATCATTGCATCTGTATTCATTAGAGATATTGGTCTATAGTTTTATTTATTTATTTTTGTATTATCCTTACCAGATTTTAGTATCAGGGTAATGTTGGCCTCATAAGGGTTAGGAAGTAATGCCACATCCTTAATTTTTTTGAAAAGTTTGAGAAGAACAGGTATTAAATCTTTGAGTGTTTGGTAGAATTTACTAGTGAAGCCATCTGGTACTGGATTTTTACTTTTGGGCTGGCTGGTTTTTGATGATCGTTTCAATTTTCTTACTGTTAATTGGTCTATTTAGATTTTCTAGTTCTTCATGAGTCAATCTAGGAAGGTTGTATATTTCTAAGAATTAGTCCATTTCTTCTAGATTATTTGGTGGCATATAATCTTTTCACAGTGTTCTTTCATAATGTTCTTGTATGACCCTTTGTATTTCTGTGGTATCTGTCGTGACTTCTTTTTAATTCTTGATTTTATTTATGTCTTTTCTTTTCTCCTTAGCTTAGCCAGGGATTTGCCAATTTTATTGAATTTTCAAAAAACCAACTCTTTGTTGCATTAATTTTTTCTATTGTCTTTTTCTCAATTTCATTTAATTCTCTCATTTTTATTTCCTATTGCTAAATTTGGGCTTCATTTGTTTTTCTAGTTTTTAAAGATGTAATCTTAGATTTATTTGGGATATTTTTATTTCCCGAGAGGCCTATAATGATACAAAATTTCTTTTTATCACTGCTTTTACTCTATCCCCCAAATTTTGATGTGTTCTATTTAACTTCTCATTTGTTTCTGTATATCTCTTGATCTCTCCTTTTATTTCTTCTACAACCCAGTCATTCCTTAGTAACATGTTATTTAATCTCTACATACTTGTGGCTTTTTCTACCTTTTTTTGCAGTTGATCTCCAATTTCAAGGCATTATGGTCAGAGAATATGTTTGGTATGATTTCAGTCTTTTTAAATTCCTTGAGGCTAGTTTTGTGTTCCACATATGATCTATCCTTGAGACTGTTCCATGTCCACTAGAGAAGAATGTATAATATGTTTTGGGATGAAAGGCTCTGTTAATGTCCATTATGTCCACTTGATAAATATGGTTTCTTGATGTATGATCCCCTTTATAATTATGAAGTGTCAGATATAAGTATGACTACATTGCTTTTCTCTGGATGTCATTTGCTTGGAGTATTGTTTTCCACCCTTTCACTTTGAGTCTGTTTGTCCTTGAAGCTGAGATGTGTCTTTTGAAGGCAGTATATGATTGTTTTTTTTTTTATTTTTTTTTTATCCAATCTGTTATTCTGTGCCATTTTATTGTTGAGTTCAGTCCATTTACATTTAGGGTGATTATTGAAATATCTATTTTTATATATAGCTATTTTATATTTTGTTTTCTGGTAGCTCGGTGTCTTCACTGTTTCTTTGCCCTTGTATTTCTTTCTGTTATTTTAGTTTGGTGGTATTCTATGATTTTCCCTCTGTTCCCTTTTTTTTTTATGTTATGTGTCTCAGTTCTGGATTTTTGTGTGTGTGGTTCCCATTAAATTTATATAAAAGAAAGTTTCATATGCACAGTAGTCATTTTTCTTCTATATGTATCTTATATCCATTCTCTTTTACAAAGTCAGACTTTTACCCTCTCCCCATTTCTGTTGTCTCAAATTTTCCCTATTTGTACTATGAGTTCATTTCTGCGTTGCAGTAGCTATTGTCTTCTTTTAAAAATATTTTTACCTGCTTTAACTGTTACATAATATGTAAGTGTATAATACCCTATTCTGAATAAGGGTTGTAATTTCCTGTTTCTGCCTCTGTTAGTCATCTTACTCATAGTTTTTGTATCCTTTTGGCTTTTTGTTTCAGGTAGAATAACCCCCTTTAATATTTCCTGTAATGCGAAATTTCCTCAGCTTCTGAATGTCTGGAAAGGTCTTATTTCTCTTTTATATCTAAAGGAGAACTTTACTGGATATATTGTTTTTAGCTGGTAATTTCTCTCTTTCAATAGTTTGAATATTTGATTCCATTCCCTCTAGCTTATAGAATTTCTGCTGAAAAATCCAATGATAATTCTAATGGGATTTCTTTTATTGATTACTATCTCCTTGTCCCTGACTGCTTTGAGAATTCTTTGTCATTAATTTTTGACAGTTTTATATAATGTGTCTTGGAGAGGGCCTTTTTTGGATTGAGATCATTAAATATTCTGTTTGCTTCTTGTATTCGAGAATCCAATTTTTTTTGTAGCTTTGGGAAGTTTTCATTGGCTATTTGAATAGGTTTCCTGTTCCTTTCTTCCTCTCTTCTTGTGTACTCATTATTCTTGTACTGCTCTTTTTGATGGAGTGAGATAGTTCTTGTAGAGTTCTTTTATTTTTTTTTCACTCTCAAGTCTCTTCCATCTGTATCATTTCCAGATTTCTTACTTTGATATCACTAATTCTTTCTTCCATCTGGTAAGCTCTATTTCCTAAGCTTACTATTTTATTCATCTTATTAAGATTTTGCTCTTTAGAAGTTCTATTTGGTTCTTAAAATTTTAATCTCTTTGGTAATCTTTTTGTTCATTGATTTTATGAGTTCACATAAGCTGCCTATCTGAGTCTTCTTGCATCCTGTTGAGATTTTCAGAATGTCAGTCTTGAATTCTGTCATTTAAATCACATATTTCTATATCTTTAAGTTTATTTTCTAGATATTTTTAATTTTCTTACTGAGATGCCTTGTTACCTTGGTCGTTCGTGGTATTTGATGGATTATTTCTTTACCTAGGTATTTATGAGAATGAACCCTGCTTTAAAAAAATTAACAGTGAAGCCCCTTTAGCAGATTAATAAGAAAATATTTTTCTTTTGTTTCCCATTACATGATGTATAAGCCTCCTGCTCTGCCAACGCCTCCCAGATTTCTGCTGTGTGGCCAAAAAACAATGTCCTTTATCTCCTGGAGAAGTATGTTTCCTCTGTAACCAGATCCACTTGCTCCCAGGGCTCCACCCCTGTGGAAGAATTTGGTGGGCGACATTTTGAGCACTGAAGTCCCAGTGCTGCCCCAGTAGCCAGATGCAGTGTTGTGCTGCCTGAGGTGTTCCAAGTGCCTCTGCCAGGATCTGCCTTGATGGGTGTGGGTGGAGTGGATTGGGAGAGGCCACCAGTGTGCCTGTGGCTCTGTTTTCTTCTCAGTAATGGTGACGCCAGGCCTCAGCAGCTTTGCTTTTGTATCTCCACCCATCACTGGGATCACCTGCAGGCTGCATCTGCCACTCAGAAGCTGTCTTATTCATTTTCCAGGGTTTCAGACTCCTTGCTCTGTAGCCTGACACTCGGCTGCTACAATTTCCCCTAGGGCCTCCTGCTACCTCTGGGTGGGTGAGGGGAGGCAGTCAGGCTCTATGACTGCTTTCTGCCTCGCAATGGTAGGTGATAGAACACAGCTGTCACACTTCTGTATTCTGTCTCTGCCATGATCATGGCATTCCACCATAGTATATGCTCATCACTCAAATGCTCAGAGCTACAGAGAGTGCATAATGCAACATGATTGACCCCTTCTCTCTGAGTTCCCCAGGGAGCTCCAGGCTGCTGCGTCCTCAGCACCAGTCTCTGCTCCTTGACTTTTTTGCCTCCCTTGCTCACCTGATTAGCCCACCTGCAGATGCTTTAGTGCACAGGTCTCTCAGAAGAGTTTGTGTGTTAGGCTGGGAATTTTCTGTTGAATTATAGCTATTCAGCTTATTGTAGTCTCAAGGGGAGAAATCAAGGGGATCACTGTCACTGCCATGCTTCTGATGTCACTCCTTTGGGCCCTTTTCAGTCTACAAATGTATGCTCTTGGTAAACTAACAGCAATTTTCTTATATTCTTAGTAAATTCCTGCTCTGCATTTTTCCTTTCATTTAAAAATTATGTTATTAAATATTTATGCCTGCATGTAATCTCTAATTTTTTTCTTTTTATTTTCCATTTATCTTTATATGCTTCCTGTGTGGCATCCTCAAATTTACCTCTGAACATTTCTATTGATTTTATTTTTCTTAATTTTCTTCATATATGTAATATCCAAGAAATATTTTAGTTTTCTCACATTGCTTTTAATAGTTTTCATATTTTTTCTTTCTGCTTACTTTATAAATAATTTTAAATCATTCTTCAATTTTTATAGCTTTTTTTCCTACATGTCTATTTACTGTTTTAGATTTTATCATTTTTTTCAAAGTTCAGACTTTCCTCAAATACCTGGTTTTCCTTGGCTGCTAATTTGGGCTTAAGACACAGACCAAATATTAATTAGTATTTCCATAAATGTGGGTAGGTCTTGTCAACAGGTCTGCATTACTATAGAGTGATTGGATATAGTCCTAGCTGTTTATCTAGGAGGTCCTGATTGTCTGTATGTTGACATATTTTTCCATTGGGACATCTCTTGACCCAGAGAGAAACTTTCTGGTTTCTTGCATGAAGGTAGGGATTATGGATATAAATCTGACTACTGGTGTTCTGAGCATTGAGTGGGAAAGGAGACTGGTGGTTTCACCATTTAATATTATTTATATCATTCTCCCATTTTCAGTTCAGTTCCTCTACCTTCCCCTCAAGTATGCTCAGTTTCCTGCCTCAAGATGCTATCTGGGTCAACATTGCCAGAGAAGTAAGCTCCTGTCTTCTGTTGATGTGGATGAATTTGGAAAAGGGGACTGAGACTAAGATGACTGTAACATACACTTCAAACAGTCATCTTTTCAACCTTATCCATTTATGCCTATATTTCGAAGGTTACAAGTTTCCTCAAATTCCTGAGGATTCTTAGGTGAAAATTAGTTTTATTTTTGCTGTCGTCTTAGTTTCTCATGCTGTCTCTTAATCAAATGGAGAATTATTTTTTACTTTTCTGTTCTCCTTTGGTAACATTTTTGGCTCCCAAGTCTTTGTTGATACTTTATTATGTTTTCTCTTTTTCCCTCCCTTTTTCTCTTCATGTCCTTTTGAATATTTGTCATGTTACTATCTAATTGAGTGTAAAGAAAGCTTTTAATCATGTATGTTCAATTGGACATGTTTAAATCAAAATTGAGTTTATAGTATTTTCAACCTTTTACTCATAGTCACATTTCATGCTGAGATGCACATTTCCTTATTTTGTTTTCTGTGGAAGATAAAGTATATAATGGGGAAATGTAAACTTTTTGCACTATAATTGTTGGGAGCCATTCTTGCCGAATGCCCTACAGCTGAATGCACTATAGCTGGAAGCCCTACACACCGGGTTAAAGTTGACTGCAAACTAGAAGTTTGCAGAGCAGGCGGGCTCCTGCAGATGGAGGAAGTTTGGCTTAATGGAAAACAGGTAAGAGAAGTTATGTAACATCAAGCAATTGTTTACAGGTATGTGGGTTTTTTTTTCATGCATTGTCAAGGATATAAATAGGCTGTGTTAAATAAACTCAGGGCCACAGAATTCACTATGAGCCATCCTAACTCTATCTATCTTTTGTCTCTCTCTGTCTCTTTATCTTTCTCAATCCTCACTCCCCGTCTTGAGAACTGTTCGATCTCAGCCGGCGGGCTCCGGCAGATAATATCCCATTTGGGTGAATTTTGAAATGCTCATTCTATTCATAATTGCATTTTTTATTCACTGAAAGGCAGTAGTGTAGAGAAACTCAAATTATAGATAATCTGAATACAATTCACATTTAACTTGGATTCAGTTATGCAGTATTGCTGTGGGTTTGTGTGGAATGACAATTCACAAACATGATTAAACCTCATACTAGCCCTTCAGTCTGCATTCCTTTGTCTGTTTTCATGGAGTATCCCCAAATGTCCTAGCATTAGAAGATATTCTGCATTTGAAACCTAAATTAAAAGAATGCCACAAGTCTGCCTTCCAGCCATATGATTGTAAGAAGTCTCCTTCCTATCCATTAGTTTACTCACCCTTAGTAATTCTAAGACACATAGAGTTCTAACAAACCCATCTTGTTTGTTGCTTGTCATATCTTTTTTCAGTCTGCTGCCCAAGCTTCACTATTGGTCATATTTTTCACTTCTTGTAGATGTATCTCTAGACTGCTATATTTTCTCCCCAAAATGCTTTCCTCCAATAATGAATATAAGCTCTACTTCCTTTCTTTACATTACAGCTGACACCAGGCTATAGTGTTTGCTGAACATTCAAAAATAATTGAAAGTAATAGCAATAAAGGGTAATAACACTTAGTGTGATATATGACAATTTTGCTAAAGTCATTCAGCCATACACCATCACTAAGGGCCCTCTTTTTTGTCTTCAGTTCAGTACCCTATTGGTGATGCCTATTTTCTCCGTTTATATTTGGAGTTCCTCTTGGCTTGCTGCAGATATGGACATAAAACAGTTTTCTCTGGTTTCAACCAATGGAAACAAATGATTTGGTTTATACTTTACAAATTTTCACCGCTATACTTAACTCCTGAATTGGAAGTAGTCTGTATTAGGTATTTTGCCAATGTCCAGATTCATTCCTTTGTTGGTATATAGAAATTCAACTTGAACCAAAGGTATTTACCAAAATTTATCAAGTGATACTTCCCAGCACAAGAAGAGCTTCTCTCCAAAGATAGATTTCAGTAACTCATTAAGCATTAAATTAAAAGTTACAAATAGCAGGAGGCTCTTTAAATGATACTTTTTTCCTGATGCATATCAAATAGACCCACCATTTGATAATCTTCATTTTTTTCTTATACATAGCTTTCACATTGTCTTCATAATGACTTGTTAAGTACTTTTCACAGCACTTTACCAATATTTTATGTAATCTTCACATGTTATGCGATGGAAATACTGTATTTATTTCCAATGTATAATTGGGGGCACAGAGTAAATGAATCATTTATCTAAGGTCTCACAGCTATTACGTCAATGAACCAGGATTCAAACTCAAGAAGCCAAAAACCCTTGCACTTATGCATATTTTCTTTCCATATTCTAGTAGGTCCTAGTTGGTAGGTAAGCATGTTTTAGCTGACCCATCAATTGGTAAAAAAATCTAAACTCAAAGATGGGGCTAAGGACTAGATTATTAAGACCTCATGGACAAAATGTCTCAAGATTTCTAGAGCTCATCAAAAGGTGAAAGGAACTCCCCCAGAACAAAGACTAAGGATTTTTATAGTTGAACTACTGGGTTGCTTCTCTTGATGTTTCTCCTTTCCCATCTTATATGTCATGATATGTGGGTAGCTAAGTGTTATGGTGGGAAGAACTGGAAATTGGAACAGAATTTTGAAATGCTCTGAGAATGTTTTACTGCTGCTGTTGTTTACTTAATGGTTTTGACCTGTGGACGTCTTAGGAAGGTATTTCTACTGTGGTGTAGCTCTTCTTTATGGATGATTGAACAGAAGCCTACAAAATGTCCAAAGATCTTGCAAGCTAAATCTGTTTGTGGCTTGTTTGAAAATTTTATAGGGAAACCTAAATAGCACTAACTATCGAAAAAGATATTGGTACTAGCTGCTTGTATGAAAATTGTAAGCCTCTTAAAATCAAATATTGGAGTGTGAGGATGCTTATTAGATAATTGTCACTCAGAACCAGGAAAGTTTCAGGTAAAGTTTAGAAGAGATACACAATAAAACTATGGGTAAGGTGCTCACATGTTAAAGAATAACTGTTTGCCTTCTGCTTATATGTTGATCTTGTTTGAGTCATAAAGAAAGAGCTCATTCAGCTCTTTTTTTAAAATGTGGCTTCAGAAATTATTCAGCATATTTACCCAAACATTATGTAGCTTAATATTAGATTTAATTCCTTCAAGAATTTCATGTAAAATTCTGTCATACATTTTGTAGAACTAAAATGTGCACAATTAAATCATAGGGTCTCTGATGTTACTCTCACTGGTTAATGCCACTCTAATTCTATCATCATCCAATAATAGTGGTAGATAAAATGAAAAGATACTCATATTGCTATGGTTGTGCTGCTGTGTAGATAACAAAAACAATTCTATATAAACATTTTTCTAAAATATACAAATAATAGAGAGATTAGCATTGTCATATTGAAATAAAAGTAAATGCAGATACAACATAGCAATTCATCTTGTTGCATTTTTTTTCAAAATTTACGAGATGAAAATATAACATTAGTTTCCATATAGATTACTTTCTCCCTTTTTTCTCCATTCATTCTGTTAGGTTTTCTTTTTTCTATTTTACTCTATTTAAAACATTTTTCTTCCAGACATTTTGAGTCTTTTCCTTTGTTTCATATCATGATTAGAATCCTTTACTACTTTTGCATTCTTGTTATGTCTGTATTTTAAGGAGCTAGCATTAACTTGTAGATTAGGCATGGACCTGAAGCTCCAGTGTATTTCCCTAAAGTTGGGAATTTATGCAAACTTGAACCAAAGGAGTCTGTCTCATAAGTAATTTACTCTACCAAAGAGATAAATGAAGAGCTGATAGGACATTGTGTTACTTCCCTAATGTTGAGTAAACCTAAAGTCTATTTTAATGCAATAAACTGAGTTTGCAAAACCACAGTATTTGATCTTAGAAGCAACTACTCTAACATCTTGATGCTTTTCCTGTCTCTGTTTGCAGCTTTTAGCATTGTTCTTCCTACTTAAAGATCTGCTTAAATCTTTCATGCACACACAAATAGTCAGAACATTCTTATATGTAAGACTTATATTCCTTCACATTTCCAATATCCCAACCCGATATTTTGTCTTTGATATTTTGCAAATGTGTTCAGATTTATAAACAAGCTGCACATGGTAGTTTTTCTCTGTACATTTGAATTCTGAGTGTAATGGACTATGCATGGACTAGCTCATGCAAATAGGAATTGTCCTTGACTGTGAGGAGAAATTGCCTGGTCAACTCATTTTGGTCCCTAGAAAAATGAACTCAAATTTCAGCTCTCCAATGTAATGCATGAAATGACTTTTTAAAATTGGTGCTTTATAGAGATAACTAAATGTTTGAGGAGAACAAACCATACTGAACTAACTAAATCAACCACATCCTGTTTTATATATTTTGTTGTGCATAAATATATACAGTTGTATTAGAATCATGAGAATGTATGAAATAGAAACCAACTGAAAGCTGCTTGAGCTGTCTGTTCGTTTTTCATTTCTCCAGGCATAACTGCTTTTGTTTCAGCATATCAGTTCTCTCAGCTAAGTTCCATAGAGGGGAAAAAGGGTCTTTCCTGTAGCTCCCATCTTTGTATATTACACATCCAGCAATGCACAAAGACTGGTTGCAGACTTAGCCTAATTTACAGTTTCACTGATTGACCCACTTTTTGTCAGGTATCTAGATGTGGTCTGATCTCTGGCCAAGGCAATAGCTACCCATTTGTGTGAATTAGAGAAAAATAAATTATGTGTTTGTTGGCTGGCAAAACCCCTAAAGACTAAATAAATTTAAAAACTAGAAGTAGGACATTGGCATGGTTATTGTGATAATTAACAATTTCTTTTTACTAGATGTTGATGAAATTCTTCACTAGAGCAGTTTCTCTTCCTAATTTCTCTATGCTGCTTTTATTTTTCTTGTTTACCTTGTGTTTCTCATTAATACTTTTGCTTCTTTCACTGGTCATTGTCCTTTCCATGAGAGGTATCCCAATTGATATATAGAGGACCTAATTCAGAATGGCTTGAAAACCTAGGAAATTTATTATCTTACCTAATGGGATGAGCCAATACAAGGATAGGATTGTCAAATCTCAATCATCTGCATCAAGTGTCTTACCCAGTGTCAGCATCATTAATAATTTCAAGGATGTAGGCAAAAAGGATCAGACAAATAAGATGGAAGTCTGAAACATACTGTGTCCTGACCCCCATGTCTTTATTTCTTGCATTTCTGGACATGTACAATAAAAGAGGGTTCAAGTAAGGTTTATGCATTATCTTACAAACAAGAAGTGGTTAGGCTATGACATATCTCTATTTTAGACCCTGGCTTAAATAATATTTTTATGGAAGCCATGCTTTATAATTCCATAGATTGTGGGTTTATTTACTATAAACCTTATTTGAGAATATCCTGCTAAGAGCATTCTAGATATTAGGACTCTTCATCATAGCAAATACCATTAATCTCTTTACACATAGGTCTATTAGCATATTCAAAGGAAAATAGACGATGTCACTCTTCTTTGTCTAGAAGAATCCCCTCATTAAGAGAGGGAGTGATAGTCTAGCTGTTTCAGTTCTTCCCCCACAAATAGGGCCTAAGTTTTTCTTTCTAATTCCCACTCTCCCTCCCCTTCTTTTAGTATTTTTTTTTTGTCTTGGCTTGTTTCCCATGTTTACAAATGATTGCCACAGATCTAAGCATAATAGTCACAAAACAGTCTACAGGCCAGAAATGTAAATATTATTTCAGAAGCTTCTCCAGCAGATATTCTTTTGGATTTCATATGTCATATACATATCATACGTCCTTTCCCAAAATAATAATTGGTAAGGGGGAAGTAATTACCTCAATCAGAATGGACTAATAAAGATTCACCCTTGATATTAAGGAGAGGCCTAGATTCTCCTTGAGAAGTTGATGATACTGGAACAAATTATGGTTCTTATTGAGGAAGACATGTTGGTGGAGGGTGGACGTAATTTCTGGGCAGCTTTCCAAGAATGTCTTCCATAGTCTTTGAACTTCCTAGTACCTATAGATATAATAGTTGAACCTAGGTGTCAAATTATATCTGCAGTTGCTAAAACACATTTTTTAAGTGATTGCTAAGAGTTTGGAATTTTCCTTCTAAGTAGTAGAGTGACTATTTCCAATGTTACATTTTTGTTTTTATCTCTACTACAAGAAGTTATCACAGAAACTACATTTCTCATATTGGTGCTTTAAAATTTAATTCAGGATCTTATAGTATACTTTTAAAAATAGATTTTGCATAAGACTACTCTCTGGAAATAGTAAAAGAAGAGTTTATTTCTCTAATTCAGTGACTCTAATATTAGAATGTATAGACATCACCACAATTGCTTGTTAAAGTGGCTTGTTAAAGTTTCTGGGCCCAACTTTAGGAACTTTGACAGTTTGGCTTAGGAATCTGCATGTTTAACAAGCATCCCTGGAGGTGCTAGAGCACCCATGTTCTTTAGATTACTTTTGAGAAACACTGTTAATATTATTGGGATTAGGAAATAAATCTTCCAGTCCTAAGTGCTGCTTAAGAATACTAACCCTTGCTTCTGATTGTTTATCTTCTACTACAAATATTATCTTTGAACACATCATTCTCCTGGTCATTCTTTATCAGTAGGCTTATCGTAGGGGTACTTTTTAAATGACATGCAGTGCATGTAGGGTTTAGAGAAATAATCATCTTTGCATTATAACTATAATTATTTTTCATGATTTTTTAACATTTCTGGGGTTTACTCTCTCGCTTTTATGCAGCCCTCTTCATGATTAAGAATATGGTGAAGAAATAGTTTCTAGCAAGCCACCAAATTTTAGCTCAAGTATACTTTTTAGCTCCTTTTTTAGACCATAACTAGAAGCAAATGCAGCCTCCCATTCATGTAGACAGAGTGACTGCCAATAGCTTGATCATTCAGAGACATCAAAATACCCTTGTCTGAAGACTGGATTAAATATGGCGGAATGAGAGACATTCTCAGGTCTTTCCCCTTGAAAGAACAATAAGCCAAACACCTAAAACTCAACAAAAAACCCAAACTGCACACCAGCATGCCTGAGCATGGGATCTGCACATAAGAGCTACCACAGGTCAGAACTCTAGGTATTGGGTGGTGGACTAGGAGAAATAAAGCTGCCTCTCACAGCTACCAGAGCTCCCTGTTGGAAGAGGGGAAGGGGAGAAGCTGCGGTGACTTCCTTGAACAGCCCTGCCTGGGAAAGCTGTGAACTCCCTGTGGCCAGCCAGCGGCAGGGCCCTGTCATCAGGGCAGAAAGCAGAGAAGCAGGACGGGACTACAGAGAAACAGCAGTTGATTTTTACTGACTGTGGTTGTAAAACTGAGGCTGAGTTGCAGCCTTCAACCCCAACCCAGAGGGCCCCACCCCACATACCTTCCGAGACCAATCACCGCAGACCCCCAGGGGAATCTAAGGAAACATTGCCGAGCGGGTCACTGACATTGACAGGGACTGATACTAAGGGTAGCAAGCATGATTAAATATCTACAAGAAAATTAAAACGGCATTATTAGCTTTATATAAAGCAGGGATCGAAGAGGCTTAGATGACACCTACTGGAAACCAAAAGAAAAGCGCCTTCTTTGCAACAGGCTAAAGAGAGAACTTTAATAATTCCTCTTGGTTAAAAAAAAAAAAAAAGAAAAAAAAAAACAAAGAAAAGCAGAATATACTTCCATTAATGCCCAGGCAGAGAAATAATCCATTTAAAACCACGAAAAACCAAGGTGACAAGGCATCTCAGAAAGAGAAAAATCTCCATAAAAATAAGCTTACAGACATAGAAATATGTGACTTAAATGACAGAGAATTCAATATGGTACTTCTAAAAAAAATCTCAATGAGATCCAAAATGAATCATAACAATTTCAGGAATTGAAAAAAACAACTAGATAAGCAGAATGTGTTCTTTAGCAAAGAGATTAAAACCATGAAAAAGACCTAAATAGACCTTCTGAAGATAAAATACACAATGCAAGAGTTGAAAAATGAAATAGCAAGCTTGGGAAATAGAGTTGACCAAAGAGGAAAGGGTCAGTGACATCGAAGACAGAAATCTAGAAATCAAAAGAAGAGAGAAACCGAAGAATGAAAAATAATGAAAGAGAAACTCAAGAACTAGCTGATTCCATCAGGAGAGGAAACATAAGAATAATGGGCATTATTGAAGGCGAGGAAAAGAAACAGGGACTAGAAAGCATTTTCACACAAATAATTGACAAGAATTTTCCAAATCTAAGGAATGAGCTGGAACTTGGAATTCAAGAAGTCAACAGGACACCCAATTATCTCAACCCAAAAAGGCCTTCACCAAGACACTGTATTAAAATTATTTAAAAAATCAACAACAAAGAATTCTCAAGGCAGCCAGGAAAGAACACAGTATCGTATAGTGGAAAAACCATTAGATTATCTTCGGACTTCTCAGCACAAACCTTACAACCCAGAAAGGAATGGAACCAAATATTTAAACTATTAAGTGAAAGGAACTACGAGCCTAAAACAATGTATCCAGCTAAGCCCTCTTTTAGATATGAAGGAGAAATAAAGACCTTTCCAGACATACAGAATTTGAGGGAATTTTCCACTATGAGGCCTGCACTACAGGAAATACTGAAATGGATCAGTTCACCTAAAACAAAATGACAAAAAAAAATAATTAGGAGTAAAGTGACTATCAGGCAAACAGAAGCAGAGAAGTGCAACGCTTACTAAGAACAGGGCATTAGAAGCTTAAATAATAAGAGAATTGTTAAAACAAGATAGAAATGAATGTTTGGCATACATGGGAACAAATTGAGATAATGACTGAAAAGAGGAAGATTCAAAGATCCAAATTTCCAAAGGGGAATAGAGATGAGGCACATGCAGAAGAAAATTGATGACTGTGCATATATAACTATCCCTTACATACTCGTAATAGTAACCACATGCCAAAGATTCAGAACTGAATTATATAACATAAAACAAGGGGAATCGGAGGGAAAACCCACAAAAGCCAATCAAAGAGAACAGAAACAAAGACAAGGAAGCAATGGAAACACCATGCTACCAGAAAGCAAAAGATAAAATGGCTATAAGAAGACCTCATATTTCAATAATCACCCTAAATGTAAATGGACAGAACTCACCAAAAAAAAAAAAAAAAGGCAGAGTTACAGAATGGATCAAAAAACAAAACCCAACCATATGCTGCCATCAGGAGACACATCTCAACTCCAAAGGCAAATATAGACTCAAAATGGGAAGAAAATGATATTTCAAGCAAATGACATTCAGAGAAAAGCAGGAGTAGCAGTACTACTATCAGACGAAATAGACTTCACAATAAAAAAGGTAAAGAAAGATATTGAGAGACACTTCATAATGATAAAGTGAATCCTGCACCAAGAAGATATAACACTTATTAATATCTATGCTCCCATCCAGGGAGCCCCAAAATATGTGAAACAACTACTGACGGAACTAAAGAGAGAAACAGACCAAAACACTGTTGTAGTATGGGACTTAAATACCCCACTGTCGGATATGGACAAATCATCTAAACAGAAAACCAATAAGGAAATAACATCCTTAAATGACACATTAGACCTACTGGACACAAATGACATATACAAAGCTTTCTGTCCCAAAACAGCTGCTTATACATTCTTCTCTAGTACACATAGAACATTCTCAAGAATTGAGCACATACTGGGACACAGAGATAGCCTCAACAAATATAAGAAGGTTGAAATCATATCAACTATATTCACTGATCAAACCTCTGGCTAGCCTTATTAAAGAAAAAAGAAAAAAGACACAAAATCAGAAATGAAAGAGGGGAAATTACGACTAATATCGCAGAAATACAAAAAAATCATACAAGAATAATATGAAAAAGTATATAACACTAAATTTAATAACCTAGAAGAAATGGACCAGTACTTAGATACAACTATCCTAGAGTGAATCAAGAAGAACTGGAATATATAAATAGACCGATCAATAGTATGGAAATTGAAGCAATCATCAAAAACCAATCAAAAAGTAAAAGTCCAGTACCAGATGGCTTCACCAGTGAATTCTACCAAACATTCAAAGATTTGGTACCTGCTCTCCTCAAATTCTTCCAAAAAATTGAAGAGAAGGCAATACTTTCCAACTCATTTTATGAGGCCGATATTACTGATGCCAAAATTTGGTAAGAATAACACAAGAAAAGAAAACTACAGACCAATCTCTTTCAAACTCAGATGCAAAAATCCTGAAATACTAGTGAACCGAATACAGCAACAAATTAAAAAGATTATATACCCCGATTAATTGAGCTTCATCCCAGGGACATAGTAATGGTTCAACATGTGTAAATCTATTAATGTGATGCACCACATAAATTAAAAAAAAAATCATATGATTATATCAATAGATGGAGAAAAGGCCTTCAACAAGATACAGAATCCGTTTATGATCAAAACACAACAAAATCAGTATAGAAGGAATGTACATTAACATAATAAAGGCCATCTATGATAAACGCTTATCCAACATTATACTTGTAAAAACTAAAAACCTTCCCTCTAAGATCAGGAACAAGGCAAGGCTGTCCACTATCACCACTCTTATTCAGTATAACACTGGAGGTCCTAGCGAGTGCACTCAGACAAAAGAAAGATATAAAAGGCATCCAAATAGGAAATGAAGTTGAACTGTCACTATTTATGGAAGACATGATTCTCTATATAGAAAACCCTAAAGACTCCCCAAGAACACTACTAGAAACAATAAGCAATTCAGTAAAATCTTTAGATACAAAAATCAATGTTCAAAAATCCATAGCATTCATATACTCTAATAATGAAGCATCAGAAAAGTGGAAAAAATAATTCCTTTTGCAATTGCAACAAAAAGAATAAAATACCTATAAATAAATTTAATGAAACGTGACAGACCTATATAATGAAAACCACAAGACCCATTAAAATAAATCAAAGAAGATACAAAGATATGGAAAGATATTCTGTGTTCTTGGATTGGAATAATCAACATAGTTAAAATTACCATATTACCTAAAGCATTATACAGATTTAATGCAATCTCCATCAAAATCCCATCAGCATTTTTTAAAGAAATAGAATGAAAAATCATCAGATTTGTATGGAAGCCCAAAAGACCCTGAATTGCCAGAGCCATCCTGAGAAAAAAGAACAAGACTGGAGACATCACTCTACCTAACTTCAAATTATACTACAAAGCTACAGTAATCAAAACGGCATGGTATTGGCAGCAAAACAGACACATGGACCGGTAAAACAATTGAGAGTCCAGAAGTAAACCCATATTTATATAGGCAAATAATTTTTGACAAAAAAGCCAAAAACATACAGTAAAGAAAGGAAACCCTCTTCAATAAATGGTGCTGGGACACTGGAAAGTCACCTGCAAAAGAATGAAACTAGACTGTTATCTTTCACCACACACCATAATTAACTCAAAATGGATTAAGGACCTGAATATAAGACTGAAACAATAAAATGCGTAGAGGAAACCATAGAAACTAAACTTAAGGACCTTGGACTTAAAGAGTATTTTATGAATTTGACCTCAAAGTCAAGAGAAGTAAAAGCTAGAATAAATAAATTGTACTACATCAAACTAAAAAGCTCTGCTCAGCAAAAGAAACCATCAACAAGGTAAAGAGAGAACCATCCAAATGGGAAAATATATTTGAAAGCAATGCCTCCTATAAAGGCCTAATATCCAAAATATTCAAAGAACTCATACAACACGGTAACAACAACAATGATTCAGTCAGAAAATGGGCAGATAACCTGAACAGACATTTCTCTCTAGAGGACATACAAATAGCCAACAAATATATGAAAAGGTGCTCAACAGCTCTATCTATTAGGGAAATGAAAATCAAAACCACAATGAGATAACATTTCACACCTGTTGGAATAGCTATAATCAACAGGACAAGTAATACCAAATGTTGGAGAAAATGTGGAGATAAACTCTCATACACTGCTGGTGGGACTGCAAATTGGTACAGTTGCTATGGAAAACAGTGTGGAGGTTCCTCAAAAACTAAGAATTGATCTACCATATAATGCAGCAATCCCTCTACTGGGTATTTACCCAAAAGCCTTGAAAGCCCATATCTGAAAAGATATGTGCACACCAATGTTCATAGCATTATTTACAGTGGCCAGGACATGAAAGCAACTGAAGTGTCCTATGATAGATGATTGGCTAAAGCAGTGGTACATATATACAATGGAATATTACCCAGCCATAAGAAGAGATGAAATACTGCCATTTGCGACAATCTAGATGGACCTCGAGATAATCATGGTAAGTGAAATAAGCCAGACAGAAAAGGTTGAAATCACATGATATCACTTATATATGGAATAAAAACCTAAAAGCGACAAATGAGCAGGATAGAGACTCATGGACACGGACTATAGGCTAGTGATTACCAGAGGGTAGGGGTTTAGGGGAGGAGTGTGTAGGCAGATTATTAAAGGAGGCCGATTAAAGGGGGTTAGGGAGAGGGCAAAGTGGGTAAAGGTGATCAAATATGATAGCTGAGGGAAACTAGACTTTGGAGGTAAACACAATAGAATATATAGATGTCAAATTATAATGTACACCTGGAAATTATATAATTGCATTAACCAATGTTACCCCAATAAGCTTAAAAGATATAAAATATCTAGGAGTAAATTTATTCAAGGAGATAAAAGACCTCTTCTTAAATTGTCTTTGAAGAAAAAGAAGATACAGATAAATGGAAGCATATATTGTGCTCATGGATAGAACAAATCAACATTGTTAAAATGACCATACTGCCCAAAGTTATCTATAGATTCAATGCAATCTCTATCAAAGTAACAACAGGATTTTTCAGAGAACTGGAATAAATAATCCAAAAATTTATGTGGAACCATAAAAGACCCCGGATACCCACAGTAATCTTGGGAAAGAAAAAAGTTAGGGGGATCATATTACCTAATATCAAACTATGCTACAAGGCTTCCATAATCAAGACAGCCTGGTACTGGAATAAAAAACACATATAGGTCAAAGGAACAGAATAGAGAACCCAGAAATAAATCCACAACTACATGTCATTTAATCTATGACAAAAGTGGCAAGAATATACAATGGGGATAAAGATGGTCTCTTCAATAAATGGTGTTGGGAAAACTAGATAAATGCAAAAAAACATGAAACTGGACTACTATCTTAAACCATATACAAGAATAAACTCAAAATGCATTAAAAACTTAAATATATGACCTGAAACCATAAAATTCCTAGAAAAAAACATAGGCAATAAACACTCTGAAACTGCTCTTAGTGATATTTTTTTCTGATACATCTACTCAGGCAAGGAAAATAAATAAATAAATGGTACTACATTAAACAAAATAGATTTTGCACAGTAAAGGAAACCAACAAAATGAAAGACAACCTACTAGCCAGTGATACATCTGATAATGGGTTAATATCCAAAATGTACAAAGAAATGATACAACTCAACACCAAAAAAAAAAAATCAATAGATGTCCTAAAAAGGCATTCCTCCAAAGAGGACATACAGGTGGCCAATAGCATATGAAAAATGCTCAATGTCACAAATCATCAAATAAATGCAAATGGAACCACAATGAGCCGTCACCTCACACCTGTCAGAATGACTATCAATAAGTTTTGACAAGGATATAGAGAAAAGGGAACCCTTGTACTTTGTTGGTAAGATTGTAATTTGGCATAGCCACTGTGGAAAACAATCTGGAGGTTCTTCAAAAAAATTAAAGATAGAACTGCCTTTTGACCCAGCAATTACACTTCAAGGTATTTATCCAAATAAAAGAAATACACGAATCCAAAAAGACATATGCACTCTTATGTTCACTGCAGCATTATTTACAATAGCCAAGATATGGAAGCAACCAAAGCGCCTATCAATAGATGACTGGATAAAGAATTGGTACATATATACAATGAAATCTTACTATGTGGAACAACATGGAAGGACTTGGTATTATGCTAAGTGAACTAAGTCACACAGAGAAACTTGATTATCATATGATTTCACTTATGTGTGGACTCTAAGAAACAAAATAAATGAAGAAACAAAACAGACTCATAGAGCAAACTGGTGATTGCCAGCTGGGAAACGGCTGTGGGGCTGACTAAAACAGATGAATTTAAGAAGTCCAAATTTTTAATTACAAAATAGTCACAGAGGTTTGAAGTACAGCATAGGGAACATAGTCAATAATACTGTAATACCTATGTACTAATTGGGGGATTACTTCCTAAATTACAGAAATATCTAACTACTATTATGTATATCTTAAACTAATATACAATAATATTGAATATCAGCTCTGATTGAAAAATAAAAATAAATGCATAGATCTTTAGAAAAGATCTGGTTGCAACAGGGTAATCTTTATGCTAATATAGCTTACTGAAACAGCTTAAAAGTTAATTCAAAATGTTTTAGAAATTCCTTGTATTTGCTGCTTTCTTAGGTTAAGCCTTTTTAGTTTATGTGGTTTTGTGAAATTGACATATACTCTTTTATTAATAAAGTCCTAGTTTATATGAACCTAAAAAAAACTAAGCCAATATAAATTTTTAGTTATATTTGGTTAACATTGATTAAAAATATATTGTTTTTCAATTGTAATTTTAGGGAATGTATAAGATACTATTTACTGGAATGCAAAGATGATTATATACAGATGGAGACTCTAATGGCACTAAAATTAGGATAATTAGACTTAAGAACTAAAATTTAAAATTTACAAACTGTCACAGAAGTAATATGCTGTGAAAATATTGAAAGTGCCCTAAAATGGGATCAGCTATTCCTGAGTAGACTAGAAAATATTTTGTAGCTTTTTCCTCCTGATAAAATGGAAATTTTATATATTTTATGGTGTGTTTGTGAGAATTAAATGAATATTAAATAAGGTAATAAAGTTAATATTTGAGCAAGGACTTCTTGACATGGGTCTTTTCACATAATCTTGTACAGTTCAGAAGGGTTAAATAACTTGTGCAAGTTCACACAGCTAATAAGCATGAGGCAGAACTCAACCCTGGGCAGCCTGATTCAAGGACATGTTTTTTACATCTTGTGCTTCTCTCTATAACTGATAAATGAATGGATGGAAAAAACATTCAATGCATAAATGTTGAAGGTTTTTATGAATATATTTTAAAATGTACTTTCTGGGAATAAAAAATAATTTTATTTTCAAAGCAATAGAAAAATACATTGTGGATTCTCTGTGCTTTGTCTCTATCCACATAAAAAAAAAATGCCAATTTCCCCTGATTTGTTCTTGATGAATCAATTGCTTCTTTTTCTAAATTCAATACATTTGTTCCAAATCTTGCTGTATATTCAATTTAATCCTTCTACAATATTTTTCTACTTTTAAAGTTAGAAAAAATTTTTATATCTAGAATTAATGTTTCATGAAAGTTTCATGATTTCATAAAAATAATCAGTAATGAATTTAAAGTAGTGTTTAGTTCTTGTGTACCCTGAAATTTAATTAATGAGGACTTGTACCTATGGACTTACTGAAAGGAGGTGTGCTCCTTTAATAACCTGGTTATCCCCACTTAAATTTCTTCTAGGCTCTAGAATTTGGTGATTGCACTTCTTGGATAACAATAGGCATCAAATAAAGATTTGAAGGGTCCTCGTTATTCTTTCCATTATATAAAAAACTGTATTTATTTGTCACTTGGTCCAGTACTTTCTTGTGTATTTTCTTGCTTGATATATAAGTTGCTCTCCCTTTTGTCATGTTGTTCTGTGTTGCCCAATTATTTCATGCGCTTTACATTTCTTGGTGCCTATTTTTATCATATATTTATGCTATTCATATTTGCATTTAAGTCATTTCCCACCACATGTTTGTTGTCTCTTAAAATTTAGCTTAAAAAATGTAAGGATAGCTATATTTTCTACAGATGTTTCTTTTATCTCTGGGCCTTTACCTAAATATGCCACTAGAAGTGAACTCTTTTAGTATTTTACATTGTTTTAAAGAGAAGTATATGTATTTGGGAGTTTGTATTCATGATACTACACTGCGTATTCATGCTTTCAAATCTCTTATTTGACTTTATCTTGAATGCACTTTCCTGGTAATTATAGTATATATCTACTTCCAGCATTTCATTCCTTCTTTTTAACACATGGAGATTTATAAGCTTCCCATAACTTTCATACTATTCATCAGCTTTTGTTGTTTTGAATCACAATTAAGTTGAATGTTGTTGGGAGCCATTCTTGCTGAATGCCCTACAGACTAGGTTAGAGTTGCCTGCAAGCTAGAAGATTACAGAGCAGGTGGGCTCTGTACTGAAGGAGGAAGTTTGGCTTAATGTAAAGAGTTGAAGGTTCCTTGCCCCAAGGAATAAGAGACAGAAAACAGGAACAAGGATGTTTTGAGAGAACTTATGTAAATGTCAGCAATTGTTAGAATATCTGTGTGTTTTGCTTTTCATGCATTTCCAAGGGTATAAATATGTTGTGCTTAATAAACTCGGGGCGCAGTATTTACTGTTAGCCCTCCCGACTCTATCTTTGGTCTCTCTCTTTTTTCTTTCTTTTCTCAATCCTCACTCCCCCTCTTGGGAACTGTTTGATTTTAGCTGGCGGAGTCCGGCTGAATGTAGACATTTTTTCCTGTTAATTCACTTAGCTTCTAAGTTGGAATTGTAGCAAAATAGCCAAGACTTCATCAGATGCTCTCATCTTAGCAGAATGAGGTTTCCGTTATACATACATGAACATTGAAGTCCCTCTTAGAGATGTGCCTAATACATATTTTATTGAATGTTAAGTCTATAATTTTATTAAACATTTTAGAAATCAATTTTAAGTTTGGCATTATAATATTCAGGACTGTCAGCTCTCATTTTGTTTCTTCAGTCACTGTAACTCGCATTAATAATACCTGTTTACTTTTAACCCTGGTAATGGAGGTTGATGATACTTAGGGGCAACTCAATATCTCAACAACATATACCTCTTCATATTTTTTGTAGTCTTTATTATGTTTGGATCAAAGGCATATTTTCATGACATTGCATATGATTTTGGAGATATTTCTCCTTTAGTTTGGAGCAGTCAAGTTGAAAATCTGCTTTTAATTATCTTTAAAAGATATAAAGAATTCTTAAATAAAAGTTTTTCTTAACTGTAACATAAAAGCAGTAAAATAACTGGAGTAAATTAAATCTGTAAAATTTATATTTTAATAATATGAATGTTAGCACACAAGTCTACAAAAACCCCAAACTATGAAATTAATTATAATTTTTTTCCTTATATTAAATGTTTATAAATATTTTTCAGCTACCTAGTTATCTAGGCAATATAATTTCTTAATATACATATTAACTTACAATCTATTTTCCTATTTGTTTAACTATTTGAAAATGATTAAGAATTCATTTTGTACATCAAATCAACAGCTTCACAACTATTATCATTGTGATATATATTACAATTACAATATTTGTTATTCATCTATATATTTCAGCTGTCATAAGGAAACATTTACAGCATTTCAATGCTTATAATTGAGTGTATACACAGTTATTAAGTATACAACAAATATCATACTGTGTTCATGTCAGTAATGTAGTTATGTTGAATAGAGATGATATTAACTTACTTGACCATATCATCATTGATTAGTTGCTAGTTCAGGGAATTCAGAAATGACTTTGAAGTAGGCATTCAATGTCTAAGAGCCATGGGCAACACACATAGCAAATATTTGGCTGATTACTGGGGCTAAAGCCAAACTTTGTTACATGTGTTATGTCCAGTCTTACCTCTGTTCTACTTTTGTTCAGGTTTCTGGGACTGCCTTAGATTTATTTTCTATTTTCTAAGTCAAGACTATATTTTATTTATTAACTGTCCATTTTATACATTATGCTAGATGTTTCATCTAGCCATCATACAATTTTTATGGTAATATTATGGTGGTTTTATTATTGTCCCCCTTAACAGCTGTTTGAACTGGAACTCAAAGTTTGCATACTTCCCCAATTTTACAAGCTTTATTTGAACCCATGTTTATCTAGCCATATCATATATTTTAATCACATATATTACTGATGTTTTCTTCATTTTATTGCCTCTAAAATGATTTTTCTTTTTTATTAAGATTATATTAGTTTCAGGTGAACAGCATAAGATTTGATATTTATATGTATTGATAAATGATGACCACAATAAATCTAGTTAACATCCATCATCACACAGTTACACATTTTTTTCTTGTTATATATCTACATTCTTAGCAACTTTCAAATAAACAATACAGTATTAACTGTAGTCCTCATACTGTACCTTACATCCCCAGGACTTATTTATTTTATAAGTTGAATTTATACTGTTTGACTGCCTTCATATATTTCACTCTCCCACCACCCTCTGCCTCTGGCAATCACCAGTCTGCTCTCTATATCTGTGAGGTTTTTGTTTGGTTTTTATATTCCACATATAAATGAGATCATTTGATATTTATCTTTCTCTGATCTATTTCACTTAGCATAAGATTCTTCAGTTTCATCCATGTTGTCACAAATGGCAGGATTTGTTTTTTATGGCTGAAAAATATTTCATTCCCATCTTCTTTATCCATTTATCCATCAATGGACACTTAAGTTGCTTCTATCTTGGCTATTATAAATAAGGCTCTAGTGAACATGGGGATGCATATGTTTTCCAGTTAGTGTTCTCATTTACTTTGGATAAATACCCAGAAGTGCCAGAAGTGAAATTGCTAGTTCAAATCGTAATTCTATTTTTAATTTTTCAGGCATCTGCACATTGTTTTCCATAGTAGCTTTGCTGATTTACCGTTCCACCAACAGTACACAAGTGTTTTCTTTTCTCCACATCCTTGCTAACACTTGCTATTTCTTGTGTTTTTGATACTAGCCATTCTGACAAGTCTGAAGTGATATCGCATTGTGGTTTTGGTTCACATTTTCCTGTTGTTAAGTGACTTTTCATGTATCTGTTGCCCATCTCTATGTCTTTGGAAAAAATGTCTATTCAGATTTGCCCCTTTTTCAATCCCTTTTTTTTTTTTTTTTTTTTTTTTTTTTTTTTTTTTTTTTTTTTTTTTTTTTTTTTTTTTTTTTTTTTTTTTTTTTTTTTTTTTTTTTTTTTTTTTTTGCTATTGAGTTGTATGAGTTCTATATACTTTTTGGATATTAACCCCTTATCAGATAATTTGCAAATATTTTCTCCCATTGGTAAGTTGCCTTTTTATTTTGTTGATGTTTTCCTTTGCCATGCAGATCAAATGCTTTTTCTAAATCTTATTTCCTTTTCATGGATGGATCGAGTGGGGTAGAAGGGATACATCTCCCATGTACCAGGGTTTACTAAAGATTAGGGAAGGATATAAGAAAAGAGCATTAACTACCAACCCGGCATCTGGGAGGCCCCCAACCAGGAGACACAGGTTCCTAAAATTCCACTTCCTACCCAAGGACAAAGTTTGGTTCAGAGACTTATTATTAACTCTGTATGGTGTAAGGAAGCCCAGATAATCCACTTACTTTTAGAATCTCTGTATTTTAGACATTTTAAGAAATACTGAATGACTAACATCCATTGCCCATTACTACTGTGGCTCATAAACCCATACATTGAAGGTTTCTTTATCATAAATAATTCAGAGAGGCCAGGTGTATCCTCATAAAAGGATTTTTTAAAATAAGAACTACCTAAAGTTGCTAAGAAAGTAAATCCTAAAAAGTTCTCATTATAAGGAAAATGTTTTTGTTTGTACAATTGAAATGATGTTAAATTTACTATAATCATTTCACAATATATGTAAGTCAAGTCATTATACTGTATACATTAATTATATACAGTGCTATATGTCAATTATATCACAATAAAACAAAGAGAAAGGAAATACTTAGCAGCTTGTGAAGACCTTTATTTAACTTCTAGCTAATTTCATCAATTGACTACATAAAAAAGCTTGGTAAAAGTTAAAACTGCCTCAAGCATTTCTAGGAAGGGAAGAATTTTGCCACAAACTCACTTCCTACTGGTGTTCCTCACACCTACTCCTTTTTGTTGGATTGATTTATATTGGTAATAATCACTTGAGTTCATAGGGCGTTTTATAATTAAAAAATTTTTACCCATGTTGTCTAAACTTCCAAGTCCATAAGTATATTAAAATGCAAGGTTTTGAACGAAGGTCTTCAGAAACAAAATCTAGCATTTTTTTTTGTTGTTGACTTTCTTTGAATAAAGGTATGCCTTTACATTATATATTCTTTTTCATTCTCTTGAGTCACTGATAGCTCCATAACCTTATTTTCTTTGTATTAAAACTCTAATAATACATATAATTAATATTTTATATGAAGATATGTAAAATAAGTACAAATATATTTGCTTATCTACTTATATACACCCTATATCATTTCTGAAATAATTTGAGGTGGCCTATAAAACATATAATTGGTTGAATGAAAATAAAGGCAGAGAAATGGGAAAATCTGGAAGTAATTTTAGCATAAGATTCAATATAGTATCTAGATGTGAGTTATAGATTTGGCTTTGAGCTCTCCAGCCAAAGGAAAGAAAGAAATGTGTATTTCAGAAATTCACAATATTTAAGATATTAAAACCAATTTCTCACATGGGACATAACTTTTATAGGTACTGAGAGTAAGGAGTACTATGTGCTGGGTAACACCACTCAACAACACTGTAATAATTACAGTAGTATATTTCATGTTAACTGTTTCTTACTGTGAAAGTTCATGATGAAATACAGTGAAACCAATTCTATAAGGAGCCAAAATAGAGTGTTTTATGTGTGTACTCCCTCTCCCCATGTTGTCATGATCCAAAGCTAAACTCCAAAATATTTAGAGCAGCAATACCCAAACGTATTCTGTAGAACATTTACTTCAAAGATATTTAGAAATAGACTTTCCAGGGTCATAGAAAGCTAGAGGAAACTCTCCTAAGTGAGGCTACCTCAGTTTTCTCCCAATGAATGATATGATCTTTTTCAGTTTATTTGAAATACTGTGAAGGATCAGTATCAGTAAATACATTCTGAATTAGCAGAACACATAGTGTTGATATAAATTCTAAAAATATGATATAAGCCCCAAATCTAAAGGGAAGCAATAAGTCTAGATTCTCAGATAAGTGAAAGTCCTTCATGTGGTATATTTCTTCACTAGAAACCTTTGACACAAAGGAGCCAAGCCTAGTCTAGTGCTGACCCATGTAGGTACCCAACTTCTGTTGAGGTTCTCTCTCTATGACCAAATAAATTGAAAACAGTCTAATCACATGAATGCACACCTGTGTATGATTTTGTTCTGATATTCTGAAACCCTCCCTACATGATGTACATATTAAATCAGTTCTAAAAGAAAAAAGGGTACACAGACCAATATGTGTAAGAAAGTGTGTTTATGAACATCTGGCTATCAAGACTTCCATTTAGCATTTCTCTCTGCTTGATTGTTACAATAATTTACCAGGAAGTCCTCATCACCACTTTTTGTTGTAATGGTTCACAAAGCATATTCTTGAAACTTTAACCAATTTTTTAAAAATTCAGATTCAGAGTCAATTTCAAGATGACAAATATCTTTTAAAGATATACTGAAACAGATTACATCTATATCTATTTTAGAAAACATTATAACAAACTAAATGATTGATTTTTTTCTCTAAGTGAAGCAGATTCTTAAAGTTTTGGAGAGTACATTCTTTTGAATTTAAAAGTTGATCCCAATTGTCTATAGTTTTTGACATATTTTCAAACCATTTAAAAGTGTGTGAATATATTTTCTCAAATTTTATTAAATAGCATTGTAGTTCTCCATATTTTCTGGCTGTTCCTATTTTAATTAATTTCATTTTGGCTTTTCTAAATACAAAATTAAAACCTGGTTTGTATTTTTTTAATTGAATTTGATCAGTGTCATAATTCTTTATATTTGTCTGAGCCTCGACAGTTTTATGTGACCCTGATCTCTCATTTATCTGCTCATTACACTATTTAACCTTGATAAGATTGAAGACTCTTAGTATTTGTTAGGTTAAAATTTATGGAATAAAAACTACATTTTAGTAAATTGGATGAGGTAGCAACTTCATTGGCATCTTATATGAGAGGTTTAGTTTTCAGGTTTCATTTCATTCCTGGAATCATTTTAATAGGAAAATGGAATTTGTGAATATTAGTCCCATTTTAGTATTTTTGATGAGTTGTGTTTGCTTTTCATCCTATCTTGTGAAGTCACAATGGTAATATTCAACAAATTACCCAGAGATAAATACTTCTCATTTGCAAGGGAATGAGATTCTTGAAATCCTACTAACTTAATAAGAAAAGGTACTTAGTACATGCAGGAGAAAATGTGTTAAGACATGGGATTTCTGTTCTTTTTTTTCATGTTTTGATTGAGGCTTTCAGTTTAAATGCTTCTCGCTTAGTTGTTTGGTAATTTTTAATAGCTTAGTCAGCTATAAATGAAGGAAAAGTAGAAATTTGAAGAGTGGCATTTTCTGTATTCACTGTGGTTTGGAAATGTATAAGAGTGTTCCTTACTGTTGAATCATTAAGCAAATAAATGCATAACATGTAATATCTCAAGATATGATTATTTTGCAAATATAAATTATTTATATGTAAATTCCTTAACCATGGAAAATTCTAAAAGACTTATTAATACATTATACATAACACTTTATACATATATTACATGCTAATGTAATATACATGTCCTCCATGATTACATTTAAACTTTAAAAATGTCATACCTTGATTCATTAATGAATCATAATTAACCAGATGATTTACCACCAGTCTGGAATGATCCTAAATCTTTTCTATGTTTTAGCTCATTTAATATTCAGGATAGTCTATGTCCTTTTCTCAGTTAAGGAAACTGAAACACATAGTGGCAATTGCCTTTACCAAGGGCATACTATTTATAAGTGGTGGACCATGACTATCAACCCAGGCCATCTATGTCCAGAGTCTACACACTTAAATATTATAAAATATCGTCCTCTTTTGTCTTGGTATTGGCCATATTACACAGGTAAAACTAATGATTATATAGTTTCCTGTGAAATATTCATAGTTAATATTTTATGAGTATATTCTTCAAGTTTTCTTTTAATAGGATAACTCACAAAAATATTACACTGTATCTGGTATCAGAGCCCATGATAAAAAATACATGGTCCAAACTAGTTTAAATGACTAAAGAATTTGCAACACCAGCATTCTGGTTTTATGAGTAGGTCTTTTAAAAATGTCCTCCATGGATTATTTGAGCATGACTCAATTGGAGAGGCTCAGTGAAATTACCTCTCTTACTTGGATGACAGTTCATGGCGGGGGTGAATGGTAGAATTAGGAGAAGCAAGACAAACTATTCCAAACTCGTTGGTGAGTTTATCATAACTTTGGGTCCTAATGCTTCTTGTCTTGCTTGCACCAAACAACATAAGTGATGGTGTTAATAGATAATTTAACCCATTTCCCATTTCCCCCAAGATACTCATGGATTATAATCCTAACATTACCCCCAAAGTTTGCCACAAAATATCTTGCTTTTATTATTTTCTTTGTTCTAGTATATCAATAGTCCTTGGAAACAAATGACATCATTCTATTTATAGCATTCTGTTTTTAGTAGTAGTATGTTCATTTACAAAATATAGTAATTCTCAATCACTGAAAATGTCGAATCCTAGAAAACATTGCCTTTTTACATCATTCTCAAAAAGTTGTTAGCAGAAGATTTATTTGATGAATCCAATATATATATATATATATATATATATATATATATATATATATATACACACACACTTCTGTTACATTAGGATTAGAGATAAGTATTTAGAAATAAATCCAAGAACAGTTTTTATATTCAATTTTTTTATTGAAAAGCAGTCATATTTGCTTCAGCCCCAAAGAGTGTTAATGTAAAATTAATGGTGATAGCAAGCTGCACTTTTTTTTCCTAAATGGAAAATGGGTTACAAAACCAGGCTCATGTTCAGTAATGAGGAATCCTTTATATCTGTGAGTTATGCTGCACCAAAAAATAGTTAAGAGTCCTTAGATGTGAGACAAAACTGTGTTTTGTGTCAGGTGTTTAATTCAAAGTGAATAATTTCAAGAGAATTTCATTAATACAAGAGCGTCCCATTAGAATAACAGTTAATCCTATAAAGTCTAAATATAATAGTGTCATAGATGTATGACTTGCTTTAACAAAACTTAAAATTTGAAGAAAAAGCTAACCAAAAATTTCATGTATTGTATTAAGATGCTTCAATGAATATTTTATAAAGAGTAAATAGCTTGGTAAATTGAAAAAAAATGTTTTACACATAATTTTTTTTGGCTTTTAAGGAATTCTTTCTTTCCAAGGAACAAAAAATGATATATCTATTTGTGATAAGTTAATGCAGCTTTTTATAACGAGTATGATAGTACCAATTAAAAATGTTCTGGAGAATTATCTATTAAAAGTCTTTGTTCATTATATAATTTAGTTTGTGTGTGTGTGTGTGTGTGTTTGCACTTGAGTTGTAGGAGTTCCTTATTTTGGGGGGGATGTTAACCTTTTATCAGATAGATGGTTTGCAAATATTTTCTCCCATTCTGTAGGTTGTCTGTCCTTTTATTATAGTCAAGAGATCACTGCAATGGCAAATGTCAAGATATTTTCTTGTGTTTTCTTCTAGGAGTATTATAGGTTTATATTTTACCATTTCCTCCATTTTGAGTTGATTTTTGTGTATGTCATAAGATATGGATCCAAATACATTCTTTTGCATGTAGATAACCAGTTTTACCAGTACCATTAGTTAAAGAGACTATATTTTCCCCATTGTGTACTCTTGGAATTTTTGTTGACGATCACTTCACCATATATGCATGGGTTCGTTTCTGGGCTCTCTATACTATTTTATTTCTTTATGTGTCTGTCGTTATGCCAGTACCATACTGTTTTGATTACTGTGGATTTGTAATATATTTTGAAATTGGGAAGTGATATGCCTTTGTTATTCTTTCTCAAGATTGATTTGGCTATTTAAGGTATTTTGTGGTTCCATATGACTTTTAAGATTTTTTAATTCTGTAAAAAAAAATATATCATTGGGATTTTGATGGAGACAGAATTGAATCCAAAGAAGCCATACAAATGGCTAACAGATATATGAAAAAATGCTAAGCATCATTAATCATCAGAAAAATGTGAACCCAAACCACAATGAGGTATCACTTCGCAATTGTTAGAATGGCTATTATTAAAAACAAACAAAAAAAGATAACAGCAAGTGTTAATATGGATGTGGAAAATTGAAACACTTGTGCATTCTTGGTATAAATATAAAATGGTGTGGCCACTATGAAAAACAGTATAAAGATGCCTCAAAAAATTAAAAATAAAACTGCCACATGACCCAGCAATCCCACTTCTCGTTATCTATCCAAAAGAATTGAAATCAGAACCTCAAAACGATATCTATATGCCGATATTCTTTTCAGAATTATTCACAATAACCAAGACATTGAAACAACCTAAATGTCCATCGACAGATCAGTCGATACAGAAAATGTGACATATACATATAGTGGAATATTTTTAAGTCATAAAAAGTAAGAAAATCTTGTCTTTTGTAACAAATAGATGAATCTGGCAGACATCATGCTAAACAAAATGAAGAAGTCATAAAAAGATAAACACTGGATGATTCCACTCATAAGAAGAATGTAAAATAGTGTAACTCATAGAAATGGAGAATACAATGGTGGTTCCCAGAGACTGGGGGCACAGGTAAGTAGGGTGTTGCTTTCAACAGATATAAAGTTTCAGGTATGCAAGATGAATAAATTTTAGAGATCTGTTGTACAACACAGTGCCTATAGCTGATAATTCAGTATTGTACACCTAAAAATTTGTTGAAAGTAGATCTCATGTTAAATGTTCTTACCACAAAAAGAAAGCAAAACAAAGCCAAACAGGTAAGAGGAAACTTTTAGATTTGATAGACATATTTATTACCTTGATTGTTGTGATATTTTCATGTATGTATGCGTATCTCCAAACTCATCAAATTGTATCCATTAATCATGTCCACTTTCTTTTTGTATATCAAGTATACCTCAATAAAGCTGTCAAAAAAATAAAAGAAACAAGTACTGAAATTATTTGTATTTTTATGAATTAATGACATATATTTCACCTTAAAAATGATGTATTTGGAAGAAAATATGTTGGGGTGTACTTTTGACTTTTTGATTTTTGACTTTTGCCTATTGTACTTTATAATGCAAGTTCATTTTTTGGAGCCAAAATAGCAAGTATTTCTGTAATAGTAAATCATTAATTACATCTGTAGATGTAATCATATTGACTATTAGGCAATTTAAGTCAACATTTTATTATAGCAGTGTCTCAGAATGAGTCCACATGTTCCCTATATTTTTGAACATATTTTTTGATGAATACAAACTGCTTCAGTTGTGGTATTTCTTTATATTTACATAATTGAATTACTAGCTTTAGAGTTAAAACAGTATTGCCTTGAAGATAATTAAGTTTAATAACTTGCTATAAAAACTGGATTTTTCAACAGTCTTATGTATTTCTGGTATGTATTAATTATATAATAAGAGTGTATCTGGAAAAGAAAAACACAATATACTAAACAATTTCTAAGTAAATGTTTGTCTGACTTAATTAGAACTTGACTGCAAATTAGGTAAGTTATATTAAGCTGTAGGGTTTTGAAGTCATGAATCTGAGACTTTAATATTCTTTTGCCAAAGGTTATCAAAATCATTAAATGATGTAAGAAAGACAATAGGTTACCAATTTGTTAAAGGTCATAAAGTTGGAGGAATTGGGTTGATTTAGAGAATCTATAGATTGGGAACTAAAATTTCCCACTAATACTGTAAAAACTGAAAATGATAGATTCAGGTTGGCAGGGTTTCAGCCACCAGCTGCTTCTTAATGACTTCTCACCTCTTAATCACTTCTCTGTGATATTTTTAGGATTAAGTTTTAGGCTGTAGCCTTAATTTTAGGTTGTTTATTTATGTAAAGGTAAATATTTTAACTTTTTTTTTCTTTAGCATAATAAATTAGAGTAAATTTCAGGATTACTTTAGCTGGTAAAAAAAATTCCTTTCAAGTTCACTTCTTTTATAAAATTTGAGTATATTCTACATATGTCTTGGGTTGAAATGAAATGCTTCACGTAGTTAACTATACATTTTCTCTTTTATGTTAAAAGTCAGGCAGGGAAAGAACAGAATTAGTCTACTACTGCTAATAGATGTTACACGTTTCTTGCATCTGGTTGTAGCAGGAAAGGATAATAAGAGAAAGTATGTTAGGTAGATTCCCAACGTTCCCCTTTTCATTCACACCAGTACAAACATGGCTCTACAGAGAAGTCATGGGTAAATTCTCTTAAAAAATAAAAAGCATCAATGGTGAGAAGTAATGGATGGAAATGGTTTGATCTTAGATTATACTTTCAGGAGTATTTCATCTTGAGACAGATTTGTAGACCTACTCCAGAAACTCACCAGGGAAGACACAAAATTGAGATTATCTTTAGTCCTTATTACTAAATGTAAATTATCCACCAAGGTTTAGAAACAACAGGAAGAATATCAGCCTATTGAGAAAAATAAGCTACATGAGTTGCAAGCATTATAGAGGACAACAAAAGACCATCTTATACTAGACAAACATATTTAGTTGACCAAATAGAAAAAGAATATAAAATAAGTGTTAAGAATTTTTTCAGATATTTTTTTCAAAGAATTTTTTTCATGATGGTAACATGAAATAGGGAAAATTACATTATAATAGAAATGAACCAACTGTGACTACTCATGTAGATATATATGATAGTCAAAATAAGAACTCATTAGATGAGTTAAAGAGCCAGATGATTTATTTCTGGAAGACTAGTTATCTCAAAAACAAGGCTAAAGAAATTTCTGTGTACTTTACTGAAAATGATGAAGCACAAGTAGAATTATAAACTTCTCTACATTTATATAGGTTCCAACCTGACAGGTAGGAGGTGCTATTTCTGTGGTTTTGATTTGTATTTGCTTGGTAGTCAGTGATGTTGAGCATTTATTCATATACCTGTTGTTCATTTGTATGTCTTCTTTGAATAAATATCTAAGTTTTTAGACTAATTTTGTTAGTGGGATTTTTTTACTATTGAGTTGTAGGAATTCCTTGTATATTTTAAAAATTGAATTACTTTTTAAGATGTGTGGTTTGTAAATATTTTCTATCATTCTATAGATTGCCTTTTCATTCTGTTGATTATTCTTTGCTGTACAGAAGTTTGTTTAGTTTGATGTCATTCCACTTGTCTATTGTCTTTTGGCTTATGCTTCTAGTGAAACCATGCTAATGAAACCATTGCCAAGTTAAATGTCATAAAGCTTTTCTCTCATGTTTCCTTCTAAAAGTTTTATAGTCTCAAGTATTACATTTACGTTTTTAACCCATTTTTTAATAGATTTTTAAGTTTGGTTTAAGATATTGATTAAATTTCATTATTTTACATGTGGATATTCAGTTTTCCCAGGGCCCTTTATTGAAGAAACTATATTCCCATGGTGTGCTCCTAGTACTCTTATCAAAGGTAAGTCAACCATATATGTATGGATCAATTTCTGGGATCTCTGTTTTTTTCCATTGGTCTGTATGCTCGTGTTTATGCCAATACCATACTGTTTTGATTATAGTAACTTTGTAATGTATTTTGAAATCAGATAACACTTTTCTAAGGAAATTAATGTAATTTGATGAGATGCTTGTCTTATGCCCCCGTGCGTCTTCTTCCAAAGCCTTTCAATGTGGATATTAAATTCCAATTATCCAAAGTAAGTAGAATGAAACTTGAGGTGCTTAAACTATTAATATAAGAGCTTCTTTAGGGTGACCAGACACAAGATTACTCACTCTTATAAAGTACAACAGTATTTTCAATTGAATAAATGAACTTCCTTTATTAACATTTGAAAAAATATGCATTTTTTACATATTCTCTAAGTTAAATTAGATGTTAATATTTGTTATTTATGATTTTATATTTAAACTTTCTCAATTTACTTTTATTTATCTAATCATAACTGTTAATTATTGAGGACATCTTAGAGAATGTAATGCTATTCATCATTGTTGACAGCATCAAGAAAGGATCAATGGTGTATATTTTAATGTATTTATTATTACACACCTCATCCTTCATCTGTCCCATTTTGCTAAAATTTAACTATTTGAAGAAAAACTAAAAATGAGCTCTGTGAACGGCAACTGAAAATAATAGGGAAATCCTGAATTATTAGGAATATTTAAAAGTGAGGATTTTTGGTGGGAGAAAAGATAATCTTGTGAACACAAGATAGGAATAATTACATTTATACTAATACTATCCATGCATGTTTTATAGTTAGTTGAGTACTATATGTAAACTTAACACCTAATGACACATTTCTTACAAGTAGGCTGTGGTACTGAGACTGAAACTCTAAATGTCTATATGTAAACTTCAAATCCTATTACTTCTTATCTCCTTATAAAACTTGCTTCTTCAGTTGTCCCATTTCCTATTTTTCTTGGAACAGTGTATGTTGGCTTAATGCAATTCATTTTTCTTTCATTCATAAGAGTTAATAAAAAATCTCTGGCCAATTTTACAAATAATGTCTTTGTTGCTAAATATGCCTCTGTCTTTATCTTTTCTTATTTTTGTTTGTATTTGACACTCTTGAACAATCCTTTGCATATTATAAAACTCTTTTAAAGTGAAGGAAAAAACCCTCAGACTGACTTACACAAAAGCGGAACTCATTGACCCCATAACAAAAGCAGCAGCATTAGGGCAGGGCATAGTGTCTTTTTGCCTTGCTTCTCTCCTTTTTGGCTTCATCTGTTGGTTCCCGGAGACAGCAATGGTTTCTACTTGTTACAAAATCACAGAACACTATGTTGGAGAATTCTCAAATACTCATTATAATTGGTTTTGACTGTGTCACATGATTATTCATGAATCAGTAACTCTGACAGGAGGATTAAGTTTCTCAAATAGCCATAAGCAAATCTGGAACATACCCAGAAGCTAGAGGTATGTTGCTAGATGGCAACACCATCCAAAAATCTGATGTGAGAGTAAGAGGTGCCAGTTTTCCAAAAGAAATTGTGTGTTCTTTGCCGTAAGAGGAGAGCTGAATGAATGCTGGGTGGCAAAATCACAATATGTTTTATATATAACTCTTTTTAAAATGTTTCATCTCTTGACTCCTAGAGAGAATCTCTCTTCTTGGTTTTTTTCCATCTTCTTGACAGTTCACACTTTGCCTTATATTTTTAATTCCTTTGTCTCACCTTTAAGTATTAGTATTTCTCAAGCCTTTATACTAAGCACCTTTCTCTACATAGTCTTTTTCATTCACTTCCATTTCAGTTACCAATTCTATGTTGATGATCTTCAATTCTATAAATCTATTCTAATTCATCTCTTGTCTCATAAGTTTCACAAGTGTGATATCCCACTGAATATTTCTAATTGAATAATCTCAGACATCAGAAGCCCTACACTTTGTAACTACTACTCATCAATTTGGCCTCTTGTGCAAACCTGTCTTGTATTTTCTGTAGTGTATCAAGCAGTCACACTGCTCATCCAGATGTCCATTCAAGACACCAGGGAGGCATCTCTATATGTCTTACTCTGTTTCAACTCCAAGCAATTTACTAAAGACTTTTAGCTTCTTTTTTATTCTGGTATTTCTTTAATCTGTCCCACTCACTTTGTTTTTCTCAGCCCTAACTTATTTCAGGTCTTCATTGAGAACTCGTTTTCCATTCTTGCTCTCTTATATCATATTTCCACTATGTTCCCCCCCAACACACATATGTGGCTCTGTCACTTTGCTGCTGTTTTTTTTTTTAGTTCTCCATTGACATGTGGATAATATCCAAACTCCTTAGCATAATATATGATCTTTAGTGGCCCCAGTATACTGCTGCAGTCTCATGTTTTAGGATTATCTAACTCAGATCACATGCTCTCAGTACCATGCTGCTTGACTGCCCTTGAATATGACTATTTTATGTCATGCCCCAATGTGTATCCATGACCACCTGTTCTCTCTAAGTCTCTGAGTTGTTTTTCACCTGTTTATGTTGTTGTTTTCATCTCAGATAAAGCTTACTAAGGAGAAATATTCTTAAAGATGCAATATAACTTTCATACCTTCCAAAAAGCTTTGCTAAATACCTATTACCTCCATGTTTAGGTTATATGCCTCTTCCATGCTTTTCATTCCACTCTGAGAATATCTCTGACGTTATCACTCTTACTTCTAATCATCCATTGATTTGTTCATCCTCTTTGGTAAGATGATATCTCTTTGAAATAAGGAGGGCTAGCAGCCAGCACATTTCCCCACTAAATATTCATGAATAAAGTAACTCAGTGATTTTTACATGCTATTGCAACATAGAAAAAATATTTAAGAGTTTCCTTTTTGGTGGATCTTTTATAGTTCTATGCCTTCAAATTCCATATTAGTAGCTATTCATAATGTTGCTGATTATCATGAGTTGATACAGAATATTTTATATTTTGAAGCTTCATATTTTACCATGGTAATTTGTATGGTATTTTGAGTATTGACTTCAGAACACAGCACTTTTTTTATTTTATATATTTCCATTGAAATTACATTTTAAGTTAAATATTTTTTGGCATATATGTATCTTAGGTATTTACCTTGCTTCATCCATTCAAAGAAGTCACACAATATCATGAATGTTATGCATATTTTTTTTATTCTATATGTTGTCCAAGAAAGCCCTTAACATCATTTTTAAACCATTATGTGTATACCAGTTTTTTCATTTTATATTTTTTAAGTATAGTATAAGGAAGACTAGAATTGAATGAGACTGAAGAAACCTAAATCTGTGTTCTGAATATTACCCTAATTCTGTTTATGGACCAATCTCTTTATCTCTCTGTGCCTCAATTTCTTTCTCTTTCAGTACTACATTTTGATAATTCCATATTCTGTATTTTTATGATGTTATACTTTTATTTTTATGGGCACAGTGCATGCAGAATCAAAGCAATGTAAAGGGTCCCATTCTCATACAGCTCACATTCTAAGAGAGAGGAAACGTAAATAAATACATATTATGTAAAAGGTAATAAATGTAGTGGTTTCCCTATATGTGCATCTGCCATTTTGTTAGGAAGTATTCTTTAGTCTACAAACAAATTTTTCTCTAGGACTAAGCAAAGTAACTTTTTTGATTTTCTTAAGGCTTGTACTTTGACCCCCCCAAAAAGCAGAATCTTCTCCATTCTGGTGATTTCTTGTGTGAAAACATACACAACTCTTCTAAATTTACTCATCAAGTGAATAATTTCCCTTTAGTATTTTAGGCATGTTCAATCATTGTATTTCAGAAAATTTAGGAGCTTCTCAGTAAGTTGAGAAAGTCTCTATTTTCCTGTGATTTCCTTAATATTTTAATTATTATCTTATGTATTACCTGCTGGGTTTGTTGATAGGTAAATAATTGTACTAATAGTTCATTGTATTTTATGTTTGTAATAGTTGAGGCTTCTCAAAATTAAAATCTCAACAAAACATTAAAATGTAATATCAAAATCTTTAATTACCCTATATCTTAAAATCACACCTATTTACCCTTTAAATTCAGGGTAAAAGGTTGTTTTGGAAAGAAAAGATGTACCTGAAATATTTTTTCCCATTTAAAAAGAACTTGATAAGAGAGAAGAAACAAATATAGCAATATACATCTGCAGGTGGTGACTGAAATAATTAATGTGTGGGGAATTCAAGAAATCCAAGTGGCATAATCAACACTCTCATTAATGTGTGGATTATAGGAAGTATATGATCCATAAATGACTTGCATCCCTCTTATCCTAGTATTCCCATAGTTTACCTAATGCTTATTTGTCTGTGCTTGCAGAATGCAAGTTCTTTTTAACAAGAAGTTTAGTGAGACAAAAGGAAAATATCTTGTATACACAAAATCTGTACAAATATTTTAATGTAAAAGTAAACTTTTGTTCTGTTGTTGGCATGTTTTGTCTTAGAACATTGGGCTTTGACAGTGTTAATTGCAAAGTAAATGTTACTTGCTTTATAGATGATAGTAATTGTATTCATTCATATTTTTAAAAAGTCTATTTTAAGGATGTTTCTATGAATATAGGGTCATACAGGTTAGGGATTAACAGAGGGTTGTAGAGGTAAGATATCTGATATCCCTGGCTTTATATTTCAGCTTAGTCTTTTTTTTTTCTCAGCTGTATAATCTTAAAAAGTCTTCTACAATCCTTAGTGTGCTTTATGTATTAATCAGCTGTTGCTACTGCATAACATGACCAGTAGTCTCAATGATTTGAAACAACAATAATGGCTTTCTCATTCATTCATTCATTCATTCATTCATTCATATGTAGGCTAGGGCTCAGCTGAACTTGCTTCGGTTTGACTCCAAGCTGAGAGTGTGTTCTTTCATCTCTGTTCCTCAGAACTCTTCTTTATGAAAACAAGAGTTAGTAAGGCAATGCTCTTCCCAAAGTAGATGAAGGAATTACAGGGTACATTACCAAACCATGTAAAACATTTAAAAGTTGTGTTTCTATTTCATCAGCCAAAACAAGTCATATGGCCAAGCCCAATATCAAAGAGGCAAGAGAATATACTCTCAGAGAGAGGGAGAGAATGATTACTTCTTGAGAAAGTCCCCATATTTATCTATAAATTTGAATTCATCGTACCTCTTTTGTAAAATTGTTGTAAAGTATAAGTGAAATAAGATATTATAACACTTAAAAATCTACATCTTTATTTTTTAAATAATGATAACTTATATTTTATTAGAGACATCAAAATGATGGAAACCAAGAGTCAGTTTAGAAAATGACATACTTACATATTCAAAATTTGCAAGCCAATTACTACAGAAGTATAAGACGTGCTGGGACAGTACTGTGGACAAGCATCTGTGACTCCATAGGGGAGGAAGTCCATCATTCTCCCAGCACAGATTGGGGCAGACTTCCTAGAAGAGGTAGACCTGGAAGTATGAAGAAAGTATTACAAGATAAAAGAGTGGACAACATAATGAGAAAATAGACTTTCCTATGCAGAAAAAAAGCATGGAAGAAAAAAAGAAATGGAACTTACAAATATTTTGACTTGGCTATATTGTAAGTTATTCAATTAGAATTTTTTTTTTTTAGCTGAGGAGAACATTGAGTAATTTCAGCATGAAAATAGCTTTATTATATTTGAAATATAGAAAATACATTTCTATGACTGGTCCATATTGAGAGAGTATAATTTAATTCTTGAATGGTGTGAATATCAAGATTTTTAATTCTAATATTCAGTCAGGTTAGATGATCAGTGAATTGAACAAGAGAATGTGATATAAAAATAAATGGTATAGAGTTATAGGGTAAAAGCTTTTGGTAGAAGAGTTCTGACTAATCATAAGGATGGTTGAAAATCAGATGAGATGAAAAGAAACTGCAGTTAAGGATGATCAGTCATTTCAAGGCTACTTTGAGTTTTTTGTCCCTGTGGACATTAAAATCTAAGTTTTCCTAGGTTCTGGGATGATAAGGATGACTGTAATCAGGTACAAAGGACTTAGAAAAGTTGAAGAAGGGGCTAGAATAGGTAAAGTGGAATAGAATGTTTACATAGGTCTCATAGGATCATGAGTGGGGTCTGAATATAGCAGAGGGGAGTCAAGAGAAGGATACCTTCCAGTTCTATCTCTGATATATACTAAAGAAGTCTACTTAGTAGATAAAGGGATGGAATTATCATCAGAAATAAGTGAGGCGTATTTAAATCATGTTTCAAAGGGTATCATGGTAAAGGTTGAACTTATAGGAGTGATTACGAGAGAATGACGATATGTGCCCAGTGGAATTGTTGGGGAGGGATTCATGAGTAAATAACATAGACCAGATAGGGAAGGGCTTCATGGAGAAGATAGGTGAGTGGTAGAGACTCACACTGCATGGAGTTATATTAGGAGTTATATTAGTATTGTATTGCTAGGTAAGAAATTACCACGAATTTAGAGGCTTAAATCAACCTTTGTTTATTTTCTCAGTTTTTGTGGGTCAACAGTTCAGTGTGCTTTAGCTGAATCTTCTGCTCAGGGTCTCATAAAAATGTAATCGAGGGATCAACTAGCCTGTGCTCTCATCTGCGACTCAACATCCTCTCCAAGTTATGTGAATTTAGTTCCTTGTGGTTCCTTGTGGTTATAGGACTGAAGTCCCCTCTTTTTATAGGCTGTTCACTGGAGTTAATTTTAGCTCTCAAAGGCCCTCAGTTTCTTGATAAATGACCCTCTCAAAGCCTCACAACTCCCTTCAAGGCAATTAGGAGACACTTTCTTGCTTCCTTTTGTTGAAATGGAGTCTTATATAGTATAATGTAATCAAAGCAGTGACTGTTTCATTACCTTTGCCATATTATATGGGATAAAAGCAAGTCATAGGTTCTTCTTGTCCTTAAAAGGGTAGAAATCATACAAGGGTGTGACTCTTTTGGGGTCATCTTACTATTCCCTCAAGGTCCATCTATGTTGTAGCAAATGTCAGTATTTTCTTCTTTTTATGGCTAAATAATAATCCATTGCATGCATATACCACATTTATCTGTTCATCCTTCAGTGAACACTTAATTACCCATGTCATTATCTATGGGCATAAATCTGCAAATATTACAAGTTACAAGTTTATCCTGATTTTATTATAAGTATTGCTGCAATGAACATAGCGGTGTAGATATCTTTCAAGTTGGTGTTTTCATTTTCTTTGGATAAATACCCAGAAGTAGGGTTGCTGGACCATGTGGTAGTCCATTTTAAATTTTTTGAGGAACCTCCATACTGTTTTACATAATGGCTTCACCAATTTACATTCCTACCAATAGTGTACGAGTATTCCCTTTTCTCTATATCTTTACCAACACTTTTTATTTGTCTTTTTGATCATAGCCATTCTAACAAGTGTGAGGTGATATCACATTGTGGTTTTGATTTGCATTTCCCTGATGATTAATGTTGTTGAGTACCTTTTCGCATGCATGTTGGCCATCTCTTTGTATTCTTTGGAGAAATGTCTATTCAGAACCTCTACTCAGTTTTACTTGGATTATTTGTGGCTATTGAGATATGTGGTTTCTTTATGTATTTTGGATATTAACTCCTTTTCAGATATTATGCTTTATTTTTTTAAAAATGTTGCATAGATGAATCATATAAAATTGCCAATTTTTGGTCAAAAATTTTTTAACATGGGCAATTTTATAATATTCAAACTTAATACATTTTCATGTGACTTTTAGAGTTTTGAATTCATGTTAAATAAATTGCTCTATTATTGGATATAAGCTGCAGTTCTTTGTCACTGAGTTAGCATAGAGAGGTCCTGGACCTGGTTCATTTAAGTCAGAAATATTCCTGCCCACATCTAGTATATGGTAAAGGTTGATGACATGTTAGAATACTTTTGTGTGAGTTTGATTATAAGGAAAAAATAACTAAAGAAATAATAGACGTCTATGTTGCAATAATTAGATATGGGTATATGTGAGAAGGCACATGTGTATAAGCATGAATATAGATGTATATGTGTGCATTTATATATTCACATATTTTGTTTTAAACAAAAGTTTTATGGTCTTTCCAGTGGACGTCAGCAACGGTCATCCTGGAACAAAGATATGTTTAGAAGGAATGTATCAGAGAATATGTAATAATATTCTCTTGAAAAGAAGCCTGTAGATATGAATGAAGAAAACTTAGCTCAACGATTTTATAATTAGTTTATAATCAATAGAAGAAATGTTTTCTTTTAAAGGATTTAGAGTAGGTTGCCACAGAAGATTAAAGCAGATTACATTAAATCATTAAAAATAAAATCAGGATAAATTTGTAACTTGTAATATTTGTGGATTTATGCCCATAGATAATGACATGGGTAATTAAGCAAGTTGTCTGTGATCTATGAATCAGCAGTATTTAAAAACCCTTCATACAAAATTATAGCTATATAGGCAAACCAGCATGAACTTTAAACTCTTTGAAGCAAGTCTATTTAAAAATTTTCAAGATAATAGTATGTTCATTTTTGGCCTTTTAAGACTAAAAGGATTGTCATTAACATCTATTTTAAAAAGTTTGGAAATTTAGAAGCACATCTTTCTGTCTGTGATTTCAGTTACACATACATTTTGATATATACTTTTTTCTAATGTTAAAATATATGGATGGCAAAAGACTTGGAGGACTATGATAAAACAGAGCCTACATAGTTTCCAATAGTTGAATATGTGTATGAATATATGAAGTGTTTATGTAAATTTTGTTTATTTTGCCAAAACTTATGATCCAGAACTTAAAAATGAAATGATAATTAATGTATGAACATTATGTTAACTTTCATGTGTTCCATAGGCCTTTAACCTAATTATTTTTTCTTGATGTTTTATTTATTAGTATATTCAGTATTTTAACTTTTAATCATATTTTAAGCTGTCTAAATATGTAACTTCTTAGTTTTTAAAAATTTTGTATTATAAACTTCAGTAAGTCATGTTGCTATAAAGAATACAAATGAAAATATTGCATGTCTTAGGATTGTAGTGCCATGTCTTACTCTTTGTAAGGTCTTGTTTTTCATCTGTGTTTTTTTCTTTATTTTTATTATATTTAAAGCCTTATTTAAATGCTTATCCCAAAAGAGAAATTGCCTGAATGTCTGTTACTTGATGAATTCTGCAGCTCATTATCTAGTGCTTAATTATTTACTTATCACATTATTTTTCAATTATTTCATGTTCTACAAATATCACAGGAGGATTTTAAGTACTTCAAGGTATGGACCAGATACTATCTTTTAAAATATCTTAACTGTACTAACTAGTCTTTGTGCTACTCATTTTCATATGAGTAATACCACTTAATTCTCACAATCATCATTAATTCATAAAGAAACTGAGTTAGTAACAGAGACAGTATTGAAATGAGGATTTTTTTCTTGCTCTTGGTCCATATCTTGTCAGAGTCATAATCCTACCTACTTTCACTAACTTTCCCAGGTACTAATATATGTCACAATAGCTAAATAGATTACAGTAGAGTTATGGAAGTCAAATTAGGTAATCCTATAACATTTTACATTTGCAGCTTTGCATCCTTAGATTATGATGTGGGTGAGCAAATGAGGTATTTAACCAAAGTACAGTAATTAGAAAGAAACCCCATTTCCCAAAATTATGGCTGAATAGGCCAACACACATGAATCATAATACCTTTGAATGTAAGTGTACCCAGGTATGTTTCTGAGATTAGAAATCCCCACTGGTTTTTGAGGTAAAGATGTTGAGACACATCTTGCAATAAATAATTCTCAGGAGTCTAGATGGACAGGAGAAGTTTCCAAATGGAGAATAATATGTGGTAAGAAATGAATCCAGATAGCTCTTTAGAAAAGAATAGAAGAGAATCATCCTTTTAGATAGGCAGAGCATGTTTTGGGGGGATTTAGGAATCTGTAGGTGGTCACTGATATGAGGACCCTAAACTCAGTCCAGTTATTCAAATCTCTCTCAGAAGACATTCCAAGGCAATGCCACAGGTTTATATGATCCAGGATATCTGGCAAATTTAGAGTGAGCCAAGTGCTGTATTACAAGAGTCAAAATTAAGGGCAAAGGCTTAAATTCCTATGCCTTTGCTACCCATTCCTTCACCAGACACTGGATCAGATCTGATTTTCCAACACATCATGCACATAACATAATTTTTGTGTCTACCATGTAGTAATGAGACACAGGTATTTGATATTAATGAAAATTCTCAAGTCATTTTTAATTTTTAAATAAGAAGTAGGCACTCATATTAAATAACTCAACATCTCAAAGCTAGTCAGTGTTAAAAGTGAAATTAAAAATTAGATTTTTCTGTTTCTCTTATACTGCAGTAATTTTTTAAAACATTATTTTAAACATTTAAAACATTTTTTTAAAACATTATTTTACATATGACATTATTTAACATGAGTCTTTCCACAAGCCATTTTTAAACGTATTCATCACTAGTCAATGATGAATATTACGCATTTTATGTTGAGAAATTTTCCTTTGGTTTCAAGGGACATTTTCTAGCTTTATCCCTATATTTTGATGAAGTACCTTATGTGAGACCAAATATCTCTTATTGTATGACACTAAAATGGGCATACATGCTATTTTCTTGCAGGATTCCATTCATATTCAGGTGAACATCATGAGTATGTGCGTTTTACTGATAACTTTCTATTCAGGATTTTACAAAGTAACTGGACACAGATGATTTACTTATTAACATAAATTATTTTGACTTATAAAGTTAAAATACATTATTGCCTATCTGCTTGAAGATGTATATGCAGGTGACATAAAAAATTATTTTTTTTAATTTAATTTTATTATTAGTTTCAAATATACAGTTCATTGGTTAGACATTGATATAGTTTATAAAATGATCCCCCTAATTGCTCTTTCTCTCCTCTGGCTCTTCACCTAGCCATTACATTAATGCTGACTGCATTCCCTCTGCCATACTCTCCACCCCCATGACCATCTATCAACTACTAACTTGTACCTTAATCTTTTACTCCATTCTCCCAGTCCCCCCAAAACCCCTCTGCTCTGGCTGTCACCAGATTGTCTTCTATATTTATGATTTCTTTTGGATTAGTTTGTTCTTTTTGTTTCTTAGATTCCACATATGAGTGAAATCATACGGTAGTTATCTTCCTCTGTCTGACTTATTTCACTCAGCGTAATAACCTGTAGGTACTTCTATGTCTTTGCAAATGGTAGATTTTTGCTTTTTTTAATGGCTGAGTAATATTATATTGTATATAAACCATAACTTCTTAATTCAATCAAAATTAAGAAAACATTCCCATTTATAATTGCATCAAAGACAATAAAACATCTACGAATCAAATTAACCAAGAAGTTGAAAAAAGAAATTGAAAAAGACACAAGTAAATGAAAACATATACCATGCTCATAGGTAGGAAGAATCAACATCATCAAAATGGCCATATTATCCAAAGCAATCAATAGATCAATGCAATCTCTATCAAAACACCAGTGGCATTTTTCAGAGAGCTGGAACAAATAATCCTAAAATTTATGTGGAACCATAAAAGACCATGAATAGCCACAGAAATCTTGAGAAAGAAGAACAAAGTTGGAGGTATCACACTACCTGATATCAAACTATACTACAAGGTTACAGTAATCAAAACAGCATGGTACTGGCATAAAAACAGATACATTGAGCAATGGAACAGAATAGCCCAGAAATAAATCCACACTTATATGCTCACTTTATATATGACAAGGAAGGCAAGAATATACCACGGAGTAAAGACAGTCTCTTCAATAAATGGTACTGAGGCAATTGGACAGATAGATGCAAAAAAAAAAAAACTGAACCAGCTTTTTATACCATATACAAGAATATACTCAAAATGGATTAAAGACTTAAATATAAAACCCAAAACCATACAACTCTAGAAGAAAACATAGGAAGTAAACTCTCTGATATTGCTACTAGTAATTTCTTTTTGGACCTACCTCCTTGGGAAAGGGGAACAAAAGAAAAAATAAATGGGAGTACATCAAACTAAAGGTTTTTTTTTACAACAAAGGAAACCATAAAAAGACAACCAACTGATTGAGAGAAGATATTTATTTGATATATCTAATAATATATAAGTATAAAAATATATAAAGAACTCATGCAGCTCAACAACAACAACAACAGACAGATAATTCAATTAAATGGGCAGAAGACCTGAACAGATATTTCTTCAAAGAGGAACTACAGATGGCCAATAGACATATGAAAAGATGCTCAGGGTCATTAATCATTGGAGAAATGCAAATCAAAACCACAATAAGCTATCACTTCAGACCTATCAAAATGGATATCATCAATAAAATCAACAAGTGTGTTGGTAAGGATGAGGGGAAAAAAGGAACCCTCATGCACTGTTGTTAGGATTGCAAATTGGTGCGGCCACTATGGAAAACAGTTTGGAGGGTCCTCAACAAATTAAAAATAAATCTACCTTATGACTCAGCAATTGAAATTCTGGATATTTATCCAAATAAAACCAATCATTAATTTAAAAAATGTGCACCCCTATGTTCACTGCAGTGCTATTTACAAAAGCCAAGATATGAAAGCAACTTAAGTGCCCATCAATAGAAAATTGGATTAAAAATTTGTGGTACATTATACAATTATTACTCAGCCATGAAAAAATGAAATCTTAGTATTTGTAACAAGGATGGACCTAGGGAGTATTATGCTAAGTGAAATAAGTGAGACAGAGAAAGACAGATACCACATGACAGATACCACTTATATGTGGAATCTAAAGAACAAAGTAAATGAACAAAACAAAAACAGACTCATAGATACAGAGAACAAACTGGTCATTGCCAGATAGGAGGGAGTTGGGGCTGAATGATAAAGGAGAAGGGAGTAAGAAGCACAGATAGTTACAAAGTAGTCATGGAGATGAGAAGGAAATATAGTCAGTAATATTGTAATAACCATGTATGGTGTCAGGTAACTACTGTACTAATTGGGAGAATCACTTCGTAAATTATATAAATGTCTAACCACTATGCTGTATACCAGAAACTAATATAAAATAATATTGAATGTCAAAAAACATAAACATTGATAGTAAAAACATTCCACTTATCTGAACCTAAGCCTCATATATCATCTCTTTGCCAGGTGTCAGAACCAGGAAGTAAACAAATAGATATTCTGGGTAGTCTAAAATATATACCACCATGTTTATTTACTACGTATGATGGATTTTATTCATAAAAAAAACCCATACAACCTCTGCTGAGAATTTGTCTATTCTTATTTTACATATATTCTTGTGATTTATTTTCCTAATCTAAATCTTATTAGAAATACATTAAAAGCACTAACAGTGACACTCATATGAATTGACAACTGATGACCTGAAATGAGGGAAAAGACAATAAATTGTATTATTGGTCCTAATGTGAGCTTTTCTTATTTCTATACCATTTTCATGTGACTTTATAGTTCCTCCGTAAAGGCAGATTATATTTCTTTGCCCCATTGATTTTGCACTTGGCAATGTGACTTGTATAAGAAATAGAATGAAGCAGTTGTAGAAGCGTGCCAGTTCTAAACCTAGGCTTTAATATCCCTTGATATTTGTTCTCTTCTATCAACGTAAAATGAACTTGCCTCTGCTAACCCATTAGTCTAAGGAGGATGAAAGACACCTGGAGCACAGCTGATTTATCTCATCTCAGCCAAGATTAGCCCAAACACAGCTAACTTATGTATGGTGATTATTTTATGCCACTAAGTATTGAAATATATTTTTATTTTTTTCATATTTTTAGCAATCATTAATAATAATCTTAATATGACAATAATTTAAAAACATATTCCTCTAGACTAGAATTATCTGGTGTTTTACAAAAGGAATAATAGGTATTTGATGAAAAGAGAATCTGAGATCAAATATGTTTGAGAATATATAGGTTAAATAAAATTCCATATTATTCTAGGCTATTAGAGAGTTCAGTGGGCTCTGTTAATGTCTGAGAGTTAGAGTTAGCTGCAGTTTTCAAAATGATTTGACAACAGAAAACTAACATTAATGGAAATTAGTAACATCTCCCTAAACACAATTTAAGAAATAAAGGTTATTCCTGGGTCATTTGGCGGAGTAATCAATAATCTCATTACCCTTGAAAACATCATTGTTTGACCCCTCCACATCAGGCACTATTTACACCGAAAATAATGCTATGTGGTTGAGAAAAAATTAAGACAACTCCACAAGCCCCAGGATGTATAGTAATGTAAGTTTTTATATACGTTTTTTTCCTTCATCCCATTAACGACAAACCAATGGATATAGGTGATGGTAGGACATGATGAGATATGTTATACACAAAACTGTGGAGAGTACAGAATATTTGCTAACATATATGCTGTTTCCATTGCTAAATACCTCTTGTTGTCTGCAACCATGAGCTCTGTAGTTGTATTTGTCAGGCTGCTTTAATATGTTTCAAGGTCTACAATATCTTAATTTGGATAAATAGCTGATGTAATTAATAAAATAAAAAAGTGTGCCAGAATAATTTTATATGCTATTTAACAACTCATATTTGCCAATAAATCATAAAATTTTCAACAATAATATACTTATCAACAGGTTTGGTGTTTGAAATCAGATTACTGGAGAAATTAATTAATAATCACTTTATTCTAAGACTGCAAATGTAATTTATTGCTATTTCTATAATGACTCAAAATTCATTTTGTGCAAATGCTCAAGGGCTAATCAATTGATTTCATTTCTATTTAATTATTGCAAAGGTAGGAAAACCAAGGTTATCTTATCTATTACAGTAACAAAAATTATAATTAATTTTATAATTATAATGTTTATTATAATTATAATTAACATGGAAATGCACAAATCTCACATGTGGACAATTTAAATTTTGTGTTAGAAACTATTTGATTTGCACAAAAGTGCTAGGTGATTATTAGTATATTGAAATTAAATTTTATTCTAATATGAAAAAGTTTAAAAGTAGTATATTTCTATTATTTGAGTAATTAGAGCTCATGTTCTGGCCATTTAGCTTTAATCATTTTTACTTCTTGTGCTAGTATTAAAAACAAGCTTCTAATCATTCCCTAAACTCTGTCCTTTGTATATTTAGTACTATATAACATACTGTATAAACTTCTAACATTACATGAATTACCAGCTTGATTTTAAAATCTGTAGAATTTCCCTTCTCTTTGTTTACTCTGGTTAACCTTTTCTGTATTGGTAATTAACATACTTATCTGTTCATGTAAATTTACGCAGTTGCTGTGGTCAGCATGAGGTATCCATGGATACCAGGCAGATCAGTGATTCTAAGTTGAGTAATGTTAGAATTGAAAGTCAATACATTTTATCCACACCATCATTATTGAAGTGTTTGCATAGATGTGCCAACTTTAACTTAGAATATTTAGCATAAAGTGGAGGCGATAGGTTCAGAAGCTAATTTAATTGCATAAAATGCTTTCTAAGAAGCCGGTTCTTCCTCTGTTCTGGGGAGGCAATTTTATAAGCTGGAGAAAAGAAATTATATTTGTCATTATACACATATTTGACAGGATGTCATGCATTGACAGCTTGTCTTATAAAATAAAATCTTGAAATCAAAATTTAAAGAATTCTAAAAATTACAAGATTATATAAAAATTTTTCTACTGAAAAATTAGAGATATATTTAACACTTTTTACTTAATTGGTCGTAAATTGTATACATTCATATATATGTAAATATCTATTAAAACACTTACATAAACAGCTCCTAGAAGTACAGTGCTTGTCTGAGTCTTGAAACAGAAAGAATTTGACTTAACTGTTAGTGAAATATCCTCACTCCTCTTAAACTTTTGAACATGATTTTCAGAGTACTGTATGTGATATTTGAGGCAAAAACAAGCATCTATGAAAGATATTTACTTTTTCACACACACCAATAATGTATGAACAAGATTGAAAATTAATGAAAAGCAGGTATAGGCCGAAGGGAAAATGGAAATATTTAAATTGAAGATATTATAAATAGATTATACATGAGGCACTTTAAGATTTCTCACACTGATTTAATAACCTCTGAAAATAACTATGGTATTTTGTCCCATTTATCTTCAATTAGTGGTGACAAAAACAAAGGTTTTCTTCTATTATAGAAACTAATATTGCTTTATATCATTATGTGTAATAGCCCAGCACTGGAACAGCCAAAATATCTATTAAGCAATAGAACAGATATGTAAGTAGTGCAATATCCACAGAGTGGAATACTATACAGCAATGAAAGTAGATAAACTACAACTATATGTACTGAAATGGATGAACTGTCCAAATAACACTGACTAAAATAATCCAGTCACAACAAAGTATAGCCTATGTGATTCATTTTTCATAATTTTTAAGCAAGACAACTATTTCTCTTGTCCAAAATATACATAACAAAATCTACCAATTAAACCATGTTTAAGTATACACTTCAGTGGCATTAAGTACATTCAAAACATTACACAATAATCACTACTATCCATTTCCAAAACTTTTCATTATCCCAAGAAGGTCTCTATCCATTAAACAACAAATCCCCATATCCCCTCCACTCAGTTCCCAGTAATCTTTATTCTACTTTCTGTCTATATGGATTTACCTATCCTAGGTAATTCATATAAGTGAAATTATATAACATTTGACATTTTGTGCCTGGGTTATTTCACTTAGCATAGTGTTTTCAAGAGCTGTAGCATGTGTTAATTTCATTCCTTTTATAGCTGAATAATTTGTGTGTGTCTGTGTTGGAGGGTTTACACTACTAGAGCACAAAATTTTTAAAATATAGAATTTATGATTTGGTAGTATAAACCATCTAACTTTGTTTCTGTTGATGAATGAGAGCTTGGAGCCGTCCAGTCTCCATTCTAGTTCACCATTCTGCTGATGTTGCTCTCTAAGCCTAATATGGTTTGAAATATCAGCATCCTAGTTACTTTTGCAGAGGAAGATTTTTTTTAAGTTGGAGATCCTATATACTACTGGGACTTCTGCTGTGCTAGTAACTCACTACTTCTCTCAATCTAAGTAATATTTACATTCATTTGTTACCTTTGTTAAAACATAGCATTGTACACATTTGTGCAGTTTTCTTTATTTATTGCAATAAAACCTTTTAAAAAGAATTTACCTTTGTGGCAGTAAAAAGGAACAAACTAATGATGCTTACAATAAATAAATGGCTCTCAAAAGCATTATGCTGAGTGAAAGAATATAAATACAAAAGCTATATACTATATGATTCAATTTATATTAATATTCTAGAAAAGATGAATTTACAGGAACAGAAACCAAATCAGTGGTTTCTAACAGCTGGAAGTAGGGCTGAAAAATTAGCACTAGAGGGGTGCTAGAAATGTTCTGTATTTTAAATTTTGTGGAGGTTATAAGATTAAATGCATGTCGTTGAAACTCATAAAACTGTACACCTAAAAAGCATGAATTTTCTTGTAAGTACACTCCATAATCATGATATTGAGAACAATGAAAGTAACCTAGCCGAAGTCCCTTTCTATCACAAAAATTAGGAGACCATGAGGATAGTGATGTTAACAGATGCATGACTTTCAAGTAATATATTTCCCTTTACAAATTATCTGTATAGGATATTTGACACCTCCAGTGCCCTAACTCAGAGATGGGCCAATATGACAGAAATATTTGTGAATTAATGTCCATTTCAGATATAACATGCGCTCTTTTCTACATGCTGGAGTTACCTGTTATTAGAGAACTAGAAATCTGAGTTCTTATTTAAAAAGCTTATACACTGTCTCAGTTACTGTTTGCTGTGTAAAGAATCACCCTCACAGTGGTTTAAAATGGCAAGCACTTAAGTACTTTTTGAGGTTATATTAGTTGGCTATATGATTATTTATGTATTGCCCATTTCAGTTGGGGCTGGATGATCTAGGAAAGCCTGACTCCGCTGTCAGTTGGGAATGGTCTCATCACCCAGAGGTATGAGCTGGACTCATTTACATGGTGGTCTCAGAATTCCTAGAAGTAACTTAGGGCCATTCCAAATGCAGAAGAACTCTTCAAATGTCTGGATATGTCACATTTGTTATTGTCTAGTTGACCAAAGTAAATCATATGGTTAAGTCCAAAACCAAAGGGTGGAGAAATAAATTCCATCTCTTGATTGGAAGAGTGACAAACTTGGATTGCCAAAGGGCATATCTTAAGTCATGAGAGGAATTATTAAATGGTATTCTTTATAGTTTTATTGGAGTATAATTTACAAACCATAAAATGCATGACTTTTGAATGTATAGTTCAATGAATTATTATAAATGAAATAAAGATATAATTTAACCACCACTAAATGATTTAAAAATTTTCAACACCCCCAAAATTACCTTATACTGCTTTCTAGTCAGTTTCTGCTTCTAGTCACAGGTGGTCACTGATCTTGTTTCTGTCGTTAACTGATTTGCTCTTTTTAAAGGAAATCATGTATGTTATCTTTTATGTCTGGTTTCTTTCATTTAGCGTGATGTTTTTGAGATGTATTCTAAATTGCTATTCCATTGTATTGATTTGATATATTTTTTATCCATTTATAAGTTGATGAACATTTAGGATATTTCATATTTTGGTCTATTAAAATAAAGCTGCTATAAACGTTACCATGTAGGATTTTGTGTGGTCACATGTATTCCTATACTTTGGATACATATTTAAAAGTTGTATTGTAGATCTTATTTTTACTGTATGTTTAACATTATTTTTGTAGGGTCAGTGGTAATGTCTGCCCTCTCATTCCTGATTTTAGCAATTTGAATTGGAGCTTTTTTTTTAGCTAAGCAGTTTATTCTTAACTTCTTACCTCTGTAGAGTATCAAGGTCAGCAGTTGGTTAGAGCTTATAGCCTTCTCAGGTCATGAGCAAACACAATTGTGAGCATATGCATCGACTTTGAGATTCCTAGGAATATATTGAAGCTTTTCAAGCCTATATATAATTCTTGTTGCATAAGAATTATATAGTAGCCTTTTCTTCCAAGATTTTGTTGTCTGTTTGTTCTAAGTGTTATCTATAACCTCAGACAGCTGCAACCTAACATTAGCCTATGAATATTTTTGACTAATGACTCCTGGGATATAGCATTAGTACTAGACAAATTCAGAGTTAAAAGAAAGACAAGCCTTTGAGCTGGTCTTTCAGAGAGTCACCATGCAGGTCAAAACTGATGGTTCTTGTTATTTGAAAATGAGGTCTGCTCAGTTCTTTTGTAGCCAGGTTGTGCACTGGGTCTATTTCTACACTGAGGAGTAGGTGATGGGACTGGGTGGGTTTAAACACCAATAAAGATCACAAATCAGCCTCCCTTTTGCTGAAATAGGTTGATTTCCAGAGTTTGAAATGCTGAATCTGACAGTTATTGCCTAGTTTTTGTATTTGATTTTATGGAGGACAGAATTTGTATTTCCTTACTCTACAATTTTTATTAATGTTACTTTTTAATTTTAGTGATGTTGTTTGACAAACAAAAGTTTTCAATTTTGAACAAGTCTACTTTGTCATTTTTTATTGTCTGTGATTTTTTATGGGCTTATATCTCAGGAATATTTAGCTGTTGGTCACACAAAGTTTTTCTCATGTTTTCTTCTAGAAATTTTATGATTCTTTTGAATTAATTTTTGCTTTTGGTCAGAGGAAAGAGTCAACATTTTTTTTCCACATAGATAGTTATTTCAGTAGAAATTATTGAAAAGACTTTTCTTTCTCCATTGAATACCTTGAAGGATATTTTGAAAATCATTTGACTATATATGTGTGGATCTGTTTCTTGACTCATTGTTCTGTTCTATTGATCTAAATTGTTCTTTTTATGCCAATGCGGTACTGCCTTGACCACAGTCCCTTTATAATAAATCTTAAAGCCAGGTAGCATACATCCTCCAAATTCTTTTTCAAAAATTGCTTCAGTTGGTCTAGATACCTTGTCCTGCAGTATAAATTTTAGAATGAGCTTGTCAATTTTTACCAAAAATATACCTGCTAGGATTTTGATTGGAAATTCAAAATTCAATCTATTGATCAATTTGGAGAAAATGGTCTTTAAAATATTGTCTTCCAATCCTTGAATATGATTGAGGAAATTTTAAAAATAATAGACTACACTTGTCTATGCTGTAGAGATGAGTAATCTAGAAAATCCTTTAAGTCTGTGTACCTCAAGTGCTCAGTGTTCTCAAGTGACTTATTACCTATAATGACTATCAAACTGAAGACTTTCCAGGGAATCAATGTGTCAAACATTAAGGAAAATACTCAACCACTGCCTTTATGACATGTTTTTTTTGTTCCCTTTCTCTATAAATTGTTACCCCTCTTCTCCATATAGCAATTTCCTACTCATCCTTTAAGATACAGCTGTTTTCCTTCTCTATGAAGTTCCTGCCCCGTTAGACTCCTGAGTCAGTGTCCTCATGTGAGGATCTCAATCTCTGTGCCTAATTTCATACCCCTGGAAACTTAAAGGGTTGTGTTGTTCACACATGAAGGAAGCCAAAAGAGCTAGGGAATTAACACTTTGAGCAACCTCAACCAATGGCTCTCAGGAGTCCCATAAAAGTTTCAGTGCAAAGCATTCTGAGATGTAAGATTTATACTTTTTAAGAATTTCACACAAGAATTATTTTAGTTCAACTACTGATACCTTTCTTATTATCATAGTCTTCCTTAGTTTCCTTCCCTTTTCTGTATCTACTGCCCAGTTGGCATTTCCTGTACATCACAAATAAACTACACACACTCAGATTCTTGCTTTAGGTATGCTCAAATTAAAATAGTACTTATTCATATCCTATTATCCCCATGTCCTTTTGAATTAGCATGAATGTATGACATACATTCATTATACGAACACTATCTCTTATTTCTTCTTATTTCCCCTTGTAAGCCCTAGTAACCATTTGTGTACAATGGGTACTTTATTAAAAAGTCCTAATAGGTTAATATGCACCTGTAACATGATTTTTTCTGTTTGTGTTTTAAGACCCATACTGCTTTATGAGAGGAAAGTTTAACCTTAAAAGATCCATATGAGAAAGAAGCAAGCACATGTAAAAGAGCATGCTGAATCTAGGCATAAAGATCAGAAACAGTATGTGGTGCTGGAGATTAATTCTAACATGAATTTAGACTGAGAAATTTAGAAATGTGGTTTCAGATATCTGGATTATACCAGTCTCTGACCGATATTGTTTTGGTCTAAATGGGTAGCAGCTGGATAAAATGCTTTAGTTTGTCAGGCATTGTCCAGAAGATGTTTCTTCTAAGGGAGAAGTGTTTGAGGAGGAACTCTAACAACATACTTGTGTGAACTGCAGGCCTGTTTGTGTCTACAGTCTGCAATAAACTAAACAATTTTAAAATTTATACAAGAATAAGGCAGAAAAATGGTGCCATATATTCTTTTTTATTTCACTGAGAACAAGGAAGAATATGAACGTTTCTTTAAACAATGTTCTTATAGGGTAGTTCATTTTATTTGAATGAAATTAGGCCAAAGATACAAGAGACATAAATATTAAGATATTCAGTGAGAGAGAAGATTGGTGAAATAAGCCCTGAAATGAGGAGAGAGACATTTTCTAGGATTTATCTATTTGATTCTGAGAAAAATCAGTGGGTTTTGGTCAAAGTCTGTGGATATAAGTGGAGGGGGAATCTATACTCAGGTCATCTGTCCTACAGATCACTTTTCTTTAATTGGACCCTGATTTTAGAGCTAAGAAAATAAATGGTATAGATGTCTTTTGTGTCACATGGAAATTTATGATTTAAAACTATTTTTGTGTTCTTATGTTTATGAACTGCTAAATAGGCACATGGAAATTTTAAAATTGCCTAGTCAAAAAGACACACATTTAATTTTTGTAATATATAAGAGTTAAATGTTACTTGTTCAAGCACTAGAGTTGACATTCCTATAAATTATTCGCCATGTATGACAAACCCACAGCTAATATCATACTCAATGGTAAAAGATTGAAAGCTTTTTCTTTAAAATCAGAAACAAGGAAAGGGTTTTTACTTTCAATACTCCTACTCAGTATAGTACTAGAAGTCTTGACTAGCTCAGTCAGGCAAGAAAAATAAAAGAAAGATATCAGAATTGGAAAGAAAAAGTAAAATTATCTCTCTTTGCAAATGACATAATTTCATATATAGAAAATCCTAAAGACACAACCAAAAACCTTAGATCCAACCAATGAATTCAATAAAGTTGCAGGATACAAAATTAACATGCAAAAATTCAGTGTTTCTATATACCAACATTTTCTTTTTTTTAAAAAAAGATCCCATTTATAGTAGTGTCAAAAACAAAATACTTAGGAATAAATTTGAGATTAAAGATCTTTGCTCTGAAAACTATAAGACATTGCTGAAATAAATCGAAGATCAAATAAATGGCAAGGTATCCTGTGTTCATGGATTGGAAGAATTAATATTGTTAAAATGTCAATCTATAGACTCAGTACAATCCCTATCAAGATTTCAATGGCATTTTCTTAGAGAACTAATAGTATATTTTATATATTTGTTCATATCAATGTTTCATATATGGAACTCTTTCTTTGTATTTTGCTTGTTTGCTTCATTTCTTTCATTTCTATGAAAAATGGTATATTCTTAGTGTCTACTGTAGAGAACAGACACCGGTTTAGATTTTAGGAATACAAAAACAATAAAGTAACAACAACAAAGTAAACAACAGTAAACAATAAAGACAAATTCATGTTCTTATGAAACTTATATTCATGTAGAATAAGGTAGATATTTGCCAAATAATATAGGTTGTATCTCAATTATTAAGCACTACAGAGGAAATTAAAGCAGGAGGTTTAGTAAGGGATCTCAGGAATGATGAGGATAATACAATTTTTTTAAAAAAAATATCTATTTCAGGGAAGATTTATTCAGATAGTGACTTTTAAGCAAATACCTGAAGTCAATGAAGGAGGGAGTCTTGCAGACATCAGAAGAAAGAGCTCAGAGAGAGAACAAGCGAAATGACCCTAAGGCAAGGTTAAGCTTGATGGGTTCAAGGGACAATAACAGGGTCATTGTGTTTGCAGAAAAGTGAGGTAAAGGGAAAGGAAAAGGAATGAGATCAAGAGGGGTAATAGGAGGCCAGATGATTTAAGGCTTTGGGTGGATATGGTAAAGAGTTTGGCTTTTATTGTTTTGAATGGGGAAATTATTAGAGCGTTTTGAGTTAAGGAATGGCATTATCAGCCTTGTATTTTTTTCAGAATAACCCTGAATGTTGTGTTGAGAAGAGATAAAAAAAGGACAATGGAAGAATCAGGAAGACCAGCTAGATGGCTGCTCTAGAAACTATACAATCACTGGTGGTAGCTTAAAAGAGGGTAGTAATAATGGAGTTGGGGAAATTTTTTCTGAGTTCAGATGTAGTTTTCTAGTGTGTGAGTCATTAGTGGCTGAATGCAGCTTTCCCCATAAAATTTAGTGCCTGTCCTTTAAAAGATCAGTTGGACATTTGGTGACTTTTTTCCCCTCATTTTCTAGGTCCATGAGTATATTCTCTACTATCAGCTAAAGATTTTTAGCCACTCTAGCATACATTGTTTTTTCCTGTCACTAAGTTCTTTTTTTCCCTTTTATTTCTCCCCAGGACTTAAGATTTATATCATATTATACTCTCTAACTTTTTTTCTAATGTTTAAGCCTTGCCTTGTCAACAAGATAGTAACTTTAGTCCCTTGCTACTCAAAGTGTGGTCTATGAACTGGTGGCCCAACATCACCAGGGAAATTATTAGAAATGTGTGATCTCAGGCCTTGTTCCAAGTCCACTGAATCAGAATATGAAATTTGATAAGATTGCCAGATGATTTTTATGAATACTGAGGGTTGAGAAGCACTGGTGTAAAGGACAGGGAATCTCAGTTAGAGTCCATTTGCTTTTTTATAAGATTTGGAAAATTTAGTCACATAGCTTTAAGTACATACTTATTCTCACAATTAAACCAAAATCATAGCCAGTTGACTCATAAAGTAAAAACTTTAAAATTAGAAATAGAGGATGTATAAATCATATTAACAATCCTAAGTGATCTTTAAAGAAGTGAATGATTTTTCTGGGTCAGTATATTACTTTGAGCAGACAGACTTATCATAAATGACCTGTCATTTGTATGGATATCTTAAAACCATTAATTTATCATATTGCATGAAATGTTGCTGCACATGTGTATATCTTACCTACATTATGATAACAGATCATAAATTGAGAATGTGCTGTTTCTCATTTCTTTATGGTTGTCAAGAATATCATTCACATAAACTTTTAATCATTCAAATGAGTGGCTGGAGAAGGTATACACAGTACTTCATCATGGCATTCAGTCCCTGATGCTAGATTCTTTCAAAATGTTTTATTAGGTGACTAAGTTATAGGGAACTAAAGAGTAACTATGAAATTGAATTGAGCCTTTTAAAGATTGCTGTATATTTCTAATATGTTCCATAAAGCAGATGATTTATGATTCCTGAATTATAAGGCAAAATAGAGTGAACTAAGTTGTGAACAAAATACTGTCATTTAATGTTACCTACTATATTTAAAAGTCATTGGAACTGAATTAGTTGGACTGGGGTTTTGAGTAAGGAAGAGGCAGAAGTTGGAAAGATAAAATCATAAGAACTAGAGGCTATTTATATGGAATACCTTTTTAGATTATAAAAGAAAATCTTTAGCTTTAGTTGTCTATGGAAATCATTTATCAATGATTTTCAATAAATAGTTTGGATAAAATTTGAGAATGTTTAGTAATATTTGTGAAGTTCAGTGTTCTTCCTGAATGTCTTAGTTGAAATATACAATCATGAGAAACATGGAATAGCTTATCCTGTCATCATTATTCTAGGTTAGAATTAATTGATATTTACTAGGCAAATAATTATTTTGGTATTTACTGGGCAAATAACAGATTATTATGTTTCTTGTATATTCATTGACTACTTGCCATGTATCAGGCAATGTACAAAATATTTGACATATATTATCTCATTTGCTCCTTATTGTAACTCTATTAACACATTTTACAGATATCCTGACACTTAAAGATAGTAAAATTTGTCACGCGTCATACAACCAAGAAATATATCATTTAAATACTTTGTTTCAGAGTCTACGGCCATGCTACCCTGAACAAGCCTGATTCCATCTGATCTTGGAAGCTAAGCAGGATTGGGCCTGGTTAGTACTTGGATGGAGACCACCTAGGAAGACCAGGTATTATAGACATAAAAAAATTTTTAAAAAATAAGGGATTGTAAGCTGACAAGATCCTTGCAATCTGTGAGGTCTATCAAGGATTGCCTCACAAAAAAATAAGTAAATAAAAGTATTCAAAGACTATTAAAAAAAACATTCAGATAGTGCAATTTTTAATATTACTTTGGCTAAGAAAATTTTCAAAAAATCAGGCAGGAAAACATTTTATAATAAGTGCATTTAACTGTTCCTGATAAGAAAAATCAAATCATAGAAATGGTAAAAATCTATACATTTCACTTTCTGATTCTAAAGATATGTAAAGGTTTGGTATATTTGTAATGGGGCAATGTGGCTATCAATTTCCAATGCATTTGAACAAAATCAAATGGAACTAAACTTTGTTATAAAGCTTTCTTAGAGCATCTCAATACATTATTTAAATAGCTTAATTGAAGATATTCTGTATTTAGGAGATATTCTATTTGAATGTGAATATTTAAATACTTGATAAACAGAGAGCATATCTTTTCAGATGAATCAAAGAAAAAAGGAATTAGTCTAGGGTAATACGGTCAACTATGCTAAAAATGAAATGCATATCTAATGATAAAAGCATGTTCACTAAATGAGTACTTCTAAAATAGTTATCACAAATGTAAATAGTTGCAACAAATAATAATAATAGTAATTATTATTATTTTTTTTTATTATTATAATGTCCAAAGCCTTTCTGGTACAGAACGAATGTCTGTAGGAAAAGAAGTTTTATGTGTAACAAAGATTGGTTAGCTTATGAGCTAATGGGGATGGAAGGAATCTTAATTACTGCTTTTAAACAACTCTACTGAGGCATAATTTACATGCCATAAAATTTATATATGTGTACAATTCAGTATTTTTTTAATTAAATTTACCAAGTTGTTCATCACTACAATGAAGTTTTAGAATACTTCCATCAGCACGTTAAGATCCCTTATGCCCATTTACAGTTAACCCCTGTTTCCACCCCCATCCCTAAGTGGCCACTTGTTTGCTTTCTATATATACAGATCTACAATTCTTTGAACATAAATGGAATCATAAAATACATGATCTTTGGTGGCTCTTTTCACTTAGTATGATGTTTGTTTCATCATGTTGTAGAATGTACTTTATTCTTTTTTGTGCTAAATACTGTCTCATCATATTTCAGTATGCTTATCCATTTGCTAATTGATGATTTTTTTTTGTTTTTTTTTTACTTTTTTGATTTCTACAAGATTGTTTCAAGTTCTTGGCTGATAGTGACTATTTGCAGAAGCTGAGAGCAATTATTAAAGATGTGATTGAATATAGAAAAGTAGGAAACACATTGACAAGCATTAAGAGGTGTGAGAATTGAGGGCAAGGTATTGTGATTAGAAGAGAAAAATTTGGTTAATAGTAGTTAGTGGAGGTTTTCTTTTCTCTTGGAAAAGTATAAATCAATATATTATTTCAACACATATTAATTAGGCACATACTCTGTGTAAGGTACTGGACTAAGAAATTATGGGATACAGAATAGGGGGAAATGATCAAACTAGCAAAAAAAACACTTTGTGTAAGAACCATAATATATTTTTTTCAGAAGAAAAACATTGCTGACACATTTTTAAAAAGTTAATAGAAGCAAATAATTTATATCTTGCATGTAAGATAAAGCTTCTGATAGCCTTTTCCCCTTTTCAGAAAATGAGAAATACCTATTTGGTATTTGGGTAAATATCTACTTGAATTCCTCTAGGGAGGCACTTTTACAGGAATAGTTCATGTATATCCTGTAACACAGTCATCAATTCTGTTATTTACAATAAAGCAATCCAAAAATGTGCACTAATGCTTATTTAATCAAGTTATCAGGAAGCTTGTGTTACCTTATAGGTTTTAAATACGACTTTTCCTAATATGAAAAAAACCAAATGACTATCCTAATAATAGAGTGTGATAATGTATTTTATTGATAATTTGATTTTCAGATGATTCATTTAGCTCTTTTGGTTACTTTGTAGCTAAGCAACAAGGCCTATAGAAAGACCTGATTTACTCAAGAGCAATATAGATAGATGCTTGTTGTGATCATTGTTTTCTGATATGATATTGAGCTTTCTAGAATGGTTTTCCCCAAAATGCATCCCATAGAACAGTAGGTTCATTAAATGTTCATGAAGAAATAAAAATTCCTTGGTTAAGTAAATTTGGAATATCTTGCATATTATATCCCCTCTATTAAAAATTCACAATACATATAAAGGTTCTGAAAGATATTGCTGGGAGGAGGCATGTTAAACTGGTTTTATCTAGGTATTTTCCAAACTCATTTTACAAGAGAGCTCTATTTTTACATGTACCAAAGTATAGTCTATGGAAGTAATGATCTATGCAAGACCCATGATTACCATTTAATGCTGGTTTAGATAATGAGATACTAGAGGAACAGAATACAGCTTAAATGTTATTCTTTGCCTCTTACTAGACCTATAGAGATGGAGGGAGAATAAATGGGAAGAACCTTATCACTTCTCCCTATTGGTGAACAAGCAAGGAGAGCCAGGCCAGTCTGAGTCTCCTATATAACTAGCTGTGAGCTCAGAAAGCACAGCATTTGGGATTTAATTTCTTACATTTATATTCATCCATTTTGGAAAATATTCTCTATCCATCAGAATATTAACCTCTTATTACTGGAATTATACTCCATGATTTTAAACCTTTACTTCCCAATCTTCTGGATGTGAGACTTTGAGCAAGTTATCTGATCTTCTGATCCTTTATTCATCTCTAATATGGAAATATTAAGGATGTGAACTTTATAGAGCTGTTGTAAAAATCCAGTGAGATAATGATTTGCTAAGAATGGTACATAACACATATTGCACACTAAAAAAAAATTATAGGTGTCATGACACACTCACAAAATGGCCACACATTCTGTTTACAGTGAAAACAATTGTGTCATCCGTGATAGTTGAAGTCATGTAAGGCCTGTCCTGCTTTTAAAATCTAACAAAACCAAATAAAAACAAATTCATATCCATTAATATGGTTTAGAGAACCCTTTCCCTATGTAAACCAAATTGATTTTTCTCAGTTCTTGTCACACTCACTCTATACTTTTTTTTCTGTCTTTCCACCTTGGTGGTGAGAACTTTCAGTACTGAGAACATGTCTTGGGTATCTTTGAAACAATATGTAGCATAACAGCTGATCCATAAAAGGTGCTCACCATATCTTTCACAAATCAAGGGGGGAGAAGATACTATTTGCTAATCTACTATTTTGCTTTAAGTTTTTAAACATATGGTCTTATCAACAGATCCCAAAGGAATGTGATTAAACCCACTTTTGTGGGACTTTTTTTGGGGGGAAGTAGTAAATATGATCCTGAAAAAAATATAACTATAATACATAGAAAGGCACTTCTAAGCTGACATCTCATCAGAGTAAGATAATTTGTGAAGAGATAGTGGCAAAGTGCCTAGTGAAACAAACTGGGAAGCTAATGAACCAAAGTGGCTTTTCTGCTGTTTTCTTGAAGTACAAAATTGGAGGCTGTGTACTGTTCGGCTTGTGATCTTAATGTTCATGATGATTCTCCTGCATATAACCTATCCATAATTTTCTTATGTATAATAGCAATAAGAGTGATCATACCAATTATGATTTATCATAGCTAAATCAGTATACCTGGCTGGCCACTTGAAAACACATTAATACTGTGAAGGGTGTTTGTGCATTTGGGCTACAATACTTTACTTTTAAAACTAAGCAACTCTTATTTTTTAGCAAATATATTAGTGTCTTTCCATAGAGATAAGATTTATGCTAGAAGACTCACATAAGAATAATAAATACATTATGAGAAGTTCTTTCTGTATACCAACAACTTGCCAAGTGCTCTATATGCATTGTTCTTATCAGTGCCTAAATACCTTAAAAGGCAAATATCACATTTTTCAGATTAAATAATTGAAGTTTATTAAAGTAACTCCTCCAAAATCATCTGGGTAATAAGTGGTAAAGCTAGAATCTAAATCCATATCTGTGTAAACAAGTACCAAGGATGCAATATTTCAATTACTATTAAAACAGGCACAATTCTAACATGGAAAGAATGCTGGATAGAACAGGACATAAAAGGCATAGGGTCTCCATTTGTCTTTGTAACTTACTGTCCTTATAACTTTGGAATAGTAGCTTAGGTATTATGAGCTTCAATTTCCATACTTACATATTGGAGATAATATAATCCATCTCACATATCAATTAGAGCTGTTGGAAGAGAAGTTAACAGTTCTATGTATATGGAAGTGCATTTTATATTATGAAGCTTTGTCAAAGTTTGTTTTTAGATGGCCAGAGGGGAGGGGTGTTTAGTGATTAGGAAAAAGAGATTAAAAGTTAAAGAAGTACAAATTAGTAGTTGATAGATGGTCACAAGGATGGGGAGCATGGCATAGGGAATGCAGACAACAGTAATGTAATGGCTAGGTGGAGAACCAAAGGAGAGAAAGAGCATTTGGGGGATCATTTCATAAACTATATAAATGTCTAACCATTGTACTGTATACTTGAAACTAATAATAAAATGCTTTAAAAAGAATATATTATTATTATTAGCATATATATTCAGCATGGTAGCAAATTTTTTAAAAAACAGAATTATGATTAAATATGTCCATATTTAAAGGTTTTACCATAGTAAACCATTTTGCAAGTTCAGTACTGAAAATTCCAGAAGTTTAAATAGTCAAACCTACTGTGAATGCAAATAATAATAAAAAAATGTTTTTAAAACATCCTTTACTGATGTAAGTCTCCTCTCTGCCAAGTAAAGGAAATTTTTAAGGAAAATTAATACCTGTAGTAATAAATGGCTACTATTTACTGAGCAATTAGTATGTTCCTGGCAATGTTGTAATAATCTCAAGAGCCAATGCAGATTGATTTATTTAACAGATAAAAAAAGTGAGACACTGAGAAATAGAGTAACAAACTCTAAATTACAAGCTAGCAATGATATTATAGTAGCCCAGGAAATACAGTCCCAGTACTTAACCAAAATACTGTACTGCCTATCTAGGTAAAACAGGCTGTGTATTGTGTTGGCATAATGTTTATAACTCTAACCCAAGCTCTAACTCTTTTGAAGCCAAACTCAAACTTTATGACTTCTCTCATTTTTTCCTAGAGTACAAAAATAAAAATAAAAGAAAAATGCTTTTTCTTCTTCTAATCCCTCCCCAGTCAGATGGTCACACTGTCTTCTGAACTGTCCTGACATTATATTTTTATATAAAATTTCTAATTTAGGATGATTTTAGATTTACAGAAAACTAGCAAAGATAGTACAGAGGATTCCGATACACACCACATTGTTTCCCCCATTAACATCTTATATCAGAATGGTACAGTTGTCACAAATTGTGAGCCAATACTGATACATTATTAGTAACTACAGTTTCTACTTTATTCAGATTTTTTCAGTTTTTTTTTTCTAATTGCTCTTTTTCTGTTCCAGGATTCCATATAGGATACCATATCATATTTAGTTATAGTATCTCCTTAGACTCCTCTTGGCTCTGGCAGTTTCTCAGACTTCCTTTTTTTTTATTGACAATTTTGAGGCACACTGGTCAGGTAGAATATTCTGCAATTGGGATTGGTCTGATGTTTTCCTCACAGTTACGATGGGGTTATGAGTTTCTTGGGGTTATATTAGAGAAGTGAAATGCCATTCTCATTACAAGATATCAAGGATATATGCTATCAGCATGACTTCTCATTGTTGATGTTGCCTTTGATCACCTGTTGAGGTAATGCTTCTCAGGTTTCTCCATTGTAAAGTTACTCTTTTTATCCTTTTCCATACTGTCCTCTTTGGAAGGAAGTCACTATGAACAGCTCACACTTAAGGAGTGAGGAATTGTTTTAACCCCTTGAATATCTACATAAATTGTTTAGAATTCTTGTGCATGGGGTATCTGTCTATTCTACTCCCTCACTTATTTATTCAATCACTTATTTATATAATGGTAGATATTTGTTTTATATTTATGTTTCTAATTCAATATGTATTTTTATATTGTCCAGATTTTTCAGGCTTTGGCCAAGGGAATATCTTCTAGTTGGCTCCCGTGTCCCTTTGACATGCTCACATCTGTGTGTGTGTGTGTGTGTGTGTGTGAGAGAGAGTGAGAGAGTGTGTGAGTGAGTTTTGGGGAAAATGTTTTTTAAACATTTTTTATTAGTTTCATGTATACACTACATTGGCTAGACAATTTTTATAGTTTATGAAGTGATCCCTACTGGTTACTCTATCACCCCTCTGGTCTACACACAGCCATTACAATACTATTGACTATATTCCTTGTGTTATACTCTATATCCCTGTGACATTTTGTAACAGCTAATTTGAACTTCATCTCTCCACCCTTTTTTCCCAGCCTCTTAACCCCCTCCCTTCTGGCAATCACCAGGTTATCCTCTATATCTGTGAGTCTGTTTTCATTTGGTTTGTTCCTTAGATTCAGCAACCTAAATGCCCATCAACAGACAATATGATAAAGAAGTTATGGTTCATATATACAAAGGAATATTACTTAGTCATAAGAAAATTAATTCCTTCCATTTGCAATGACTTGGATGGACCAGAGGTTATTATTGCTGAGTTGGGAGACACTACTTTTTGTTTCCAGGCTCATCTTAAATATTCCCCACCCAAGTAATACCTAGAATAAACTGCTTATCCAAGAGTCCCTGATTCCTTTTATTAGAGAAAGGTATTTGAAATTAAGATCTAAGTACTGGGACCCAATATTACATTTATGTTTATTTATGTTTATTACATTGATGTTTCTATTATATAGCTCACAGAAAGTTACATTTTATTTTTCTCTCCCATTTGACTAAAGGCCTACAATTGTTTTATTCTTTTGTACAGGAATAAATCCTTTAAAATATGTAACCTTGAATTCTTCTTTAGTTATTCAATAGATTTATAATCTTTTTCCTGTACAATGAGATCATAAAGTCATTGTGCTGATATATTTCATATATGCCATACTGGGCCCTGCATCAGTCAATTATATGTCATGATTCTGGAGCTGAACTCTGTGCTTTTACCTTTCCCAACTTTTTTAAACCAAAATTTATCTGTTCTATATATATACCTTTCCTAATAACATGAGGGTTTGAAATGGAGACATTGGCAAGGGACTAGCCCTGTGCACTGTAGTTTGGCACTTAATGTACTGTCAACTGGTTATGGTAAAAAGAACATAGTCTAAGACCTCAGTTCATTTTAATGAAAATTATTTTTTGTTCATTAATACTCATCATTTACTATCTAGCTCATGAAAAGAAGAGAGCTGTATTAGCTCACAAAACTGAAAACAGGATTCAGTCAAGGCTTGATTGGTGCCTCAAATGATATCATCAGAAGTCTTTCTATGTGTGTCTCATTTTACCTCACATTGATTATCTTTTTTCCATTGCCATTTCTTCTCCTGTCTCTCATTATATTTTATAACTATACAACACATTATCTCTTGTATTATAGCCATATTTATATTTTCTTCAGCTTTATTGAAATATAATAGACAATTAATTGCTCATATCTACATTGTACAATTTAATGAGTTTCTTTTTTCAGTTATAGTTGGCATGCAATAATATATTAGTTTCAGCTGTACAGAAACCCACTGATTAGAGACCCACAAACTCACAAAGGGATTACCCCACTAAATCGAGTATCTTTCTTCTCCCCCTTACATATTTATTACATGATTATTAACCATCTCCCCCATGCTATACTCTACATCTCCATGTCTATTCTGCAACTATCCATTTGTACCTCTTAATCCCTTTGCCTTTTATGTCCTCCCCAACTCCCTGCCCATCTAGTATCCCTCTAAATATTCTCTGTATCTATGAGTTTATTTTTGCTTTTGTTGCTGCTGTTGTTATTGATTTTGTTCTTTAGATTCCACATGTACATGGAATCGTGCGATATTTCTCTTTCTCTATCCAGCGCATTTCATTCAGCACAATCCTCTAGGTCTATCAAGGTGATATCTTTTTTCATCCCTTTCCATTTAATCTCTGTGTTTCTTTTAATATGAAGTGAGTCTCTTGTAGGCACCATATATAGGGGTCTTGTTTTCTTATCCTTTCAGCCACTCCATCTTTAGATTGGAACACTTAATTCTTTTCCATTTAGGTACTTGTTGATAGGAGTATAGTTATTACCATTCTTTATTCATGTTTTTAATATGTTTTTTCTTCTTAAAGAAGTACCGCCAATATTTCCTGTTATACTGGCTTGGTGATGATAAATTCCTTTAGCTTATTTTTGTCTAGAAAAATCTTTATCTGTCTCTCAATTCTAGATGATAGCTTTGCTGGATAAAGTATCCTTGTTTGTAGATCCTGGGTTTTCATTACGTTGAATATTTTGTGCCAAACCCTTCTGCCTGCTTAGTTTCTTTTGAGAAATCAGCTGCCAGTCTTATGGGTGTCCCCTTGAAGGTAAGTAACTACTTTTAAGATTGTCTCTTTGTATTTAAACTTTGGCATTTTAATTATGATGTGTCTTGGTGTAGACCTCTTTGATTCCTCTTTCTTGGGAGTCTCTGAACTTCCTGGGGTTGTATGTCCATTTCCTTCACCAGGTGAGGAAAGTTTCCCACCATTATTTCTTCAAATAGCTTTTCAACTTCTTGTTTTCCTTCAGGTACTCCTATGATATGGATATTTTTGCATTTAGTAGTGTCCCACAGGCTCCTTAAATTATTATTATAGTTGACTCCTTTTTTCTTGCCATTCTGATTGAGTGTCCTTGGCTTCTCCATCCTCTATATTGGTGGTTTTATCCTTCTTTTATCCACTTCTGTTTATTCCATCTAATATACTCTTCATCTCAGATAATGTGTTCTTCATTTCTGACCGGTTCCCTTTTATAATCTCCATTTCCATTTTTTGTTTCTGTTTTTTGTTTCTTTGTTAAAGTTTTCACTGAGTTCATCTATACTTTCTCTAAGTTCCTTGAGCATCTTTATAACCAGTGTTTTGAACTCTACATATGTTAGATTGTTTGACTCCATTATTCCTGGATCTCTATTCTGTTCTCTCATATCGGTTCTGCTTCTTTGTGTTCTCATTTTGGCTGTCTTTCTGTGTTTGTTTCTAGGTATTAAGCAAAGCTCCTAAGCCTCCCAGTCTTATTAGCATGGCTTTGTGTACTAGGTGTCTAGTGGCACAGTCCTGAGAAGGGTTCAGCTGCAGGCTAAGTTTAGCCACAGCCTGTGCCCTTCTGAGGCCACCTGTTAAGATTCAGCAAGCAATCCACAGATGCTGTGCTTAGAGTTGCTTCAAGGGGCCATGCCAGAAAGCGAGGTCAGTTGCCACCTGTGTGAGTCTTAGAGTTGGCTCAAGCAAGGGGCACTAGACTCCTTGAGAACACAACTGGATATGACTTGAGTGGGACCACAAGTTGGGGGAGGTGGAGTTGCAGGAAATCCTTTGGGCTGAATGACCTCTGTTATCCAGTTCAATGACATCTCAACTATAGCAGCACTGTGTCTACATGCTGGGAGAGGGAAGGGTTCAACAGAGGAACAACTGCCTATACTTCTGGGCAGGGGAGATGGAGCACTGGGGAGAGCCTCACTTCTGGCCCTCATTCAAACAACTAAGTGTCCTCCTATAAGTCCCTGGTGTCCCCTGTGCAGCCCACCTGGTGCTGGTGCTCAGAGCAATCAGGTCTGTTACTGCAAAAGTCCTCTCATGGGCATAGCCCCTTTGAGAGGAGTCTGCAGCTGCTGACTACCACTGCCTTAGTCTCTCTACTACTCAGCAGCTCGGGATTGGGCAGCCTGCGTCTTTGCCCCCCTATACCTTCTACTACTGCAGGTCGATTAATTATTTCTCTCCCTAGTTGTGTTTTTGTTCATCTAGTTCCCAGGAGACTTTCGTTGCTGTTTGTTCCGTGTTTCTGTCATAACTTTGATTTGGTCGCAAGAGGGATGAACAATGCCTCTATCATCTATGCCATTTTTCCCATCCCTAGCCATATTTGTATTAATATTATTCAATGCCCAAACAGCTGTATGTTTTCCATTTTTTTGAACCCATGTGTGAGGTCATTTTAAGCCTCTGCTTATACCATGTCTGATAATATCCAGTTGGTCAAAGCAAGTCTTATAGTTGAATACAAGGTCTATTGGCAGGGTCTGTTATTTCACCCTTAACTTGAGGGAATTGCTAAGTTATATAGCAAAAAAGATGAGTACAGAGAAGGAGTAATGAATCGTGGCATCATGGCCATTGGTGGAATCTACTGTAATCAAGTGATAACAAAAATGCAAGAAAGAATCAGCTCTATGACATGCCTTAAGGGAACTGTTTGTTTAATATGAGAATAACAATACAAATATTACTTGAAAATATGAGTATCATTAAAGTTACACAGTAAAATGAGAGGGAAAAAGAAATCATACCTAATTGGAAAGTAAGAAAGACTTCTGGATAAAATTACATTTGACCTTATTTATAGTTATACAATTAGAACTTAGATGAATAATATAAAAATTACATTAATTTTTAAAATAATAAAAACAAAATATTGATTATTTGACTTGTCATATTTTACTTACCTATTTAAAAATGTAGATTAAATAAGTTTATTAAACCGCTAATATAATTTTAATAAATAAAATGTGATTGGAAAAATAATGTTTAGTACCATTTCATAGTGTTTTTATTTACTTTATTTACTTGTTTTTACTTATTTAACTTAAAAAATTAAAAGAGTACTTATAGTCAGTAGCTGGTTATTCTGTAAGAATTTTGACACAAATTTCTTATTTGGGAAAACATTTGTAAATTTTAAACCTTTATCTATTTGCCTTTTTGTGAACAAGAAACCTCCATTTTAGAGGTTCACAGAACTATAAAGCTTTTTTTTCTGCACAGTTTGATTTTCTGTCCTTTTTTCTAGATATCTGAGAACTGAAATGGGACCTCAGTGGAGACAAATTTCTCATTTTCCTCTTGAATGTAGTTTTTTCCCCTAAATTAGTTGAGACTATTTCTAGATGAACTTTTATCTTCTTGGAATTTCATGTGTGTCTTCTGCAAAAATACACACCAAGACCTTAAATGGAAAGTGATATAACACAGTCCAGTAGGCACAAACCTTCCTTAAATGGAGTCATCCATGGATGAGATCAACAGAGGAAGTAGTATTGCCATGCATTTCATATAGAACCACTATGAAAGTATCATACATGAACAATTTCTCAAAAGGAGTGACCATTTTATTTCTTTCTCTTGCCTGAATGCTCTAACTAGGACCTTCAATACTATATTGAATAATTGTGCTGATAGCAGACAGCCTTGTCTTGCTCTTGATCTTGGAAGCTTTTTAGTTTTTCACCATTAAGTATGATGTTAGCTGAAGTTATGTCATATATGACCTTTATTATGTTGAGGTACTTTCTCTCTATACCCATTGTATTAAATGTTTGAATCATAAATGGATTTTGTTATCTTATCAAAGGCCTATTCTGCATGTATTGATATGATCATATAATTTTTATTCTTTATTTTGTTAATACTGGTGTATTTCATTGATGGATTTACATATGTTGAAGCATCCTCATGCCCCTGGAATGAAGCCCACTTGATTGTGATGTATAATCTTTTTAATGTATTGTTGTATATGATTTGCCAGTATTTTGTTTAGGATCTTTGCATCTGTATTCATCAGCAATATTGGTCTGTAGTTGGGGTGTGTGTGTGTTATCCTTGCCAGGTTTTAGTATCAAGGTAATGTTGGCCTCATAAAATGAGTTAGGAAGTATTGCCTACTTTTTGGAAGAGTTTGAGAAGAACATATATTAAATCTTTGAATGTTTGGTAGAATTCACTAATGATGCCATCAGGTCTTGGACTTCTTTTGTGAGGTTTTTGATAATTGTTTCAATTTTCTTACTGTTGATTGGCCTGTTTAGATTTTTCAGTTCTTTGCAATTCAGTCTAGGAAGGTTGCATATTTCTAAAACCTTCTCCATTTCTTCTAGGTAATTGAATTTGGTGGCATATACTCTTTCATAGTATTGTTGCATGATACTTTGTATTTTTTTTTTTTTGGTATCTGTTTTGACTTCCCATTCATTTCTGAAACTATACTGCTATCTGTCACCATACATCAAAATTAACTCAAAGTGGATCAAAGACTTAAGTATAAGACCTAAAACAATAAATTGCGTATATAAAAGAGGTACTAAACTCATGGACCTTGGATTTAGAGGGGATTTTATGAATTTTACCTCAATAATAGGAGAAGTAAAAGTAAAAGTAAATGAATGGGACTTTATCAAACTAAAAAGCTTCTGCACAGCAAAAGAAATCATCAATAAGACAAAGAGGTAACTATCTGAATGAGAGAAGATATTTGTATGCAACATCTCTGATAAGGGGCTAGTACCTAAATTATGCAAAGCACTCATACAACTCAACAATAAAAAAAATGAGCAATCCAATTAAAAATGGTCAGACAACCTACACAGACATTTCTCCCAAGAAGACATGCAAATGACCAGCAGACATATGAAAAGATGCTTAACTTCACTAGCTATTAGGGAAATGTGAAACAAAACCACAATGAGATACCATCTTACATCCGAATAGCTATCATCAATAAGACAAGTAGTAAGTGCTGGAGATGTGAAGAAAAAAGAACCCTTATAAGCTGCTGGTGGAGATGTAAATTGGTACTGCCACTTTGAAAAACAGTATGGAGGTTCATCAAAAAATTAAGAATAGAATTGCCATATGACCCAACAATTTCTCTTCTGGGTATCTACCCCAAAATTTTGAAACCATTTTTTCATAAAGATATGAACCCTAAAGTTCATTGCAGCATTTTTTACTGTGACCAAGACATAGAAATGACTGAAGTGTCCTTCAGCACATGACTGGATAAAGAAGATGTGGTACATATTTACAATGAAATATTACTCAGCCATAAGAAAATATGAAATACTGCCTTTTGTGATGACATGGATGGATCTTGAGAATAAAATGCTAAGCAAAATAAGTCAGATAGGAAAAATTAAGAACCATATGATTTCACTTACATGTAGATATAAACCTGAAAGCAAGAAATAAGACAAAAATTCATAGATACAGACAACAATTAAGTGGTTACTAGAAAGAAAGAGGGGGCAGTAGATAAGGGTGAAGGGATGTCAAATATATGGTGGCAGAATGAAATTTAACTTTGGATGGTGAACACAATGCAATATACATATGACATATTGAATTGTGCATTTGAAACATAACCAGTGTCACCTTAATAAGTTTAATATTTTTTTAAAAAAAAGGAGTGGCCAAATTTCAGAATAGGAAGCATGTTGTGTATCTTAATACCTTATGGAACTATACATTTTTAATTTTTCTTAATTTATAGAAAAAAAATGGGAGAACACTTATCAGATAAATTATAGATTGTACTTCAAAAGATAAGAGAAATAGCATGGAAAGTGAACCCTTTGCTCAATTTTCAAGTCTGGGTTCACTTTAAGAAAAATAGCCATAACAGGTGCACATAGATAGTTAAATATTTTTCCAGTAATTTATTTCTATTTGGGAAATGTTAACTTACGTGTTTTGAATAGGACATGATTCTCTACTATACACAGATAACATCTTTACTAGGAATTTTGCTATAAATAGTATCTTAGGTGTTCAAAAGAGCAACAGGAATTTGGAAAAGATTTTACTGATTACTAACTTTAATAGGAAGAGTAGATTAATCTTTGTAATTTCTTCCTACCTCTTTCTTACGCATGCGTTAAGGAAAACTGAAGGTGGACCTGAGCTGAGTAAAATGTGATGAAAATAGTATCTTCTTTCTTTTCACTGCAAGAGATCATTGTGAATTACTTTAGAAATACTTCTATACTTTCCACTCCTTTAATTTCTGGCTAGAGATAATGTAATTTCAAGAAAATCTGAAGCCAATGAAAAATGTCCTCCCTACTTTTGTGGAAGTTAAAACCACCAGCAAGTATACAAGAAAGATATGTTGAGGGGAAAAAGTATTTAAGAGATTTTTTACACTTTCATTGATCAAAAGCTATTTTGTAAAAACAAAACAAAACAAAAACACTATTTTGTTATTTTTCAGAGAACAAAAATGTTTATTAATTTTTTTGCTCATTAGTATGATATGCATTTTATATATAAAGTCATTATAAATTTAGTTGCTTTAGAAATTATATAGACAGAATTGGAATCTGCTGATCTTAAAGCAATCTATAGTTATGTTTTTTTCCAGTTTAAGAAAAGCAGAATAGAATTGGAAGTGAGGAACTCATCTATATAATTGCAAACCAAAGAAAGTCATTACATTTCCTGGATTTATTATCCTTAACAGTATATCATGTCTTTATTCAGATAAAGGCATTATAGAGTGTTATACAGACCAAACTCATCTTATTTGAATTTTATACTTGAAAAAATATATAATTATTTTCATTGTATTAAGGAGAATGCAAAGTAATTTGCTTTTTCTTGGAAGGATAGAATTCATGTGTTAAGTGTCTCAAACTCAATAGATCTGGTTAAGAGATTATTGCCAGCTACCACTGTGACAAATCACAAAAAAAAGACAAAAAGCAAGCAAACTACAGATACTAGTAAGGAACACCATAGGATTCTAAAATTAGGGCTTGTAACATTGCATTCTAAAAACACATAGTTTTCCATAGAAACCACTGTTAACAGAGACACAGCAGTCTCTGGGAAGAGTACATCCTGGCATGTATACAGTTCTGTATGTAAAAACTGGGTAAAGCAAAGCTGAGATTATAATCAAATACTCTTGGACCACTCAGTTACTTAAAGTATATAGAAATCCATCACCTAGGAGCTTGTTAGAAATGCATAATTCTGACCTCAAGTACAAATCAGAACTGCATTTAAAAGCTTACTAGGAGATAAAGAATTTGGGCAGCACTGCTCTAAGAGATATTATATTTTAGTAGCAGAACCTTTTCATCAGTCCTATGCATAAATCAAATACTTAAACTATAAAAGTGGAGCATCTCTGGTTGAAGTGGAGGCAGGATTCCCAGAACCACACTAATCAAGCTTCTCCTTGTTCCTTGGGTGGCCCAGAGCATCTCTAAGAACTACAGATCCACAATGCACAAGTGAAAGCCACTTATCCTAGTCTTATAGAGAACTATCAGAACAACTCTACCTCAGGCCCCCAAAATCAAGATGATAAACTTCTGATTGAGGCCCTAATTGGTCTAGAAGATGTATACATCTATCTAAATTTCAGCTTCCGATTTAAGAGATGATTATATCAACAACCTTTTGGATATGAGTGGCACCAAGGACAATCTGAACACTGGCATCAGTATGTCTGGGTATTTCATTTTTCCACAGAGAAGAATGCATAGGGGAAGGAATTAGTCTGGTGTTCATGAAAACGTATGAAGTTTAGAAAATTAATATGTCTTAAATCTTCAAAAATAAAACTTAGGGAAACTGATATATAAACCTGGGTTTCATGAATAAATTTCAAAATGTCATACAGAGAGCCTAAATTTAAAATACAATCATGCAAAATATATGTGGAGCATTAAAACATGAATAAAATTAAGACTACAAGGAAGCTAACAACATAATAGTGGAATTAAGACTTTCATCAGGGTGCTTGTAACAAAAATAATACCAGAGAAAATTGAATTTGTAGAAGATGAAATCCTTTTGCAATGCAGACACACAAAGGGAATATAAACCTGAAAGTGATGTGGAAAAAGAAAAGGGAAAATATTTCATTTTAAAGTTGTGCTTGCCAAAGACAAAACTACAGCCAATTAGCGATGAAAACTAAATCAAGTTGTAAAAAAAAGTTTTATATTTTTTGAAGAATTATTCTGGTATTTTAATTTTATTTTCTGCAAATGTCTAACAAACAAATTAATAAACCAACAAAAGGTGTATACTTAAGGACAAAAGTCAAGTGGGTTTTCAAATGCTCCATAACATAACACCAGAAAGCATTAAAGCAATATCTAAATTTTAATGGGAAAATAATCAAAATTATTTGTTTGTAAATGTCACAGACTTTCTTGGATATTCAGTGACTCAAGAAATATAGAATCAATCTAATTGTAGTTGATTGACAAATCAAAGTGTTCTTTATCTGTAATATAAAAATAATACAAATCCATGCTTTTATAATATAACATCTTACAAATCAGTCAGAAAGTAAAATATTTGGTAGTAACACTAAGCAGCTTCTTTAGCTAATCAGTAAAATATTATATCTTTTCTATTAGACCTTTTTTTACAGCAAAAACAAATTTCAGATAGATTAATAGAAAAAATAAATTTAGCTATATAAAACTTTGGAGAAAATATACAATAAAAATTGAGACAGATAAAATAAAACTTACTCCAGGTAAATGATTTAAAAAGTCAGTAAAGTGACAAAATTTTAAGAAATTAATTATTAAATATATACACAATATGTATTTATATATACACATACATATATTTAATAAGAAAAAATCAATGTCTAATAAAGTAATCAGAAAACAATATTCTCAAAATAGTGTTAATAGGTATAGCTTTTATAGAAAAACAAAACAAAACAAAACAAACTAGGCAGTAAGTGTCGAATGCCCAGGAATTCAAATCAAACAAGAATTAGGTATTCTTCATTGCTTCATTAACATAAATGAAAATTGGAAACAATTGAAATATCTAATGGGCAGGTTTAGTACCATGGTATCCAGAATATCTCAGCATTTCTTGAGCTCTTCATTATAAAAAATAAGGTGGACTTAAACTAATTTTATTTGGCTTGTCTTTTCTGAATTTCTCAACAGGCAGATTTTTTGGCACTTCATTGTAAAGTGCTTTAGAGGTTATTAATTATTATCCTAAATGCATTATTTTAGTCTTAAATCTTCCCTGTAAGCCAGGCAACTCTGCAAATTATTATTTCTATTCTTTCTCAGATAATAGAATTGATTTATTAAGCAACATGTTTTTTTTTTTTTTTTGCTTGCTCATCTAATTTTGCTCTCTGCCTTTCCCCACACTGCTTGTTTAATTCTGGAAGACTGATTGCTATGGGTTCTGTCAACAAGTGTCTCTACTCTGGCTTCTGGATATGTTAACCCAGTGAAAGTCACTGGCAAGAGAGGAAATCATTGGAGAAAGAGTTGTTACCCTTGCTCACTCACTCCCTGCTGACATGCAGAGTAAGATTGCCTGAATTTTCTAAGACCACAACTGCTGTTGGGTAGCCTCTGTTTCAAAGCTCAATTCTCACTGGGCTCCAGTATTAACATGCCTTCCCATCATCTCTTCAGTCCTTGAGGGGATAAGGGCTTCTAGCATTATTAGTGCCTGTGTTCTTCATAATCCTTATTGGTTAATTTAATGCTGCATATCTCACTTCACTTATCCAATTGTGTGCTCTGCCATCTGTATACTGTCCAGGCCATACTGAATATACATATCCAAGGGGTTAATGGTTCCTGCAATTATATTGTAGAAGAATATGTAACATCTAGATGAGAGACCCTAATGTTTCTATTTTTTCTACTATATCAAGATGTATTTTGGGATACTTCTTTACTTTAAACACTAAAAATAGGATATTTCATTGTGAGAAAAAAATGTAGTTTTGACTATTTAAAATATATCTGTGGATGGACAAGGTTTATTATATTTGCCCTCTAGCACAAAGTTTCTTTTTACCAAGTAGATATTCAAATTCTGTTGTCCTGTTACTGGTCCTTTTATAATGAAATAGTATGTCACTTTAGGGCAGTGTAAAACCTTTGTGTAGATGGGCAAAACACAAAACAGGAAAACAAGTGACATGGACTGAACTTTAATGTGATACCTATAAAAATGAATTCATCTATAGGAAAGTGCCCAAAACAAAATAAAAACTCTTACTGACAGTTTCTGGGAAAGCAAAAAAAAAAATTGGACACTTCATCTGACATGAGGCAAATCTTGCAGCAAATCCAATGAAAATTATTATTTGTGACTATTATTTTACAGTTTTGAATCTAGTGTATTTTGTTATTCTGAGTTATGTCTTTAGTAGAGAGATTGTGGGGGCACATTTTATGAAATAATTTGGCTGTTAAGAAAGTTGGTAAAATTGGCATTGGGTTGCTAAATTAAAATGTTAGCACCATTATCATAGATATTTCATAAGTCAGAATTCAGTTTATTTGTTTTACTAAAGAGGAACAGATATTCAAGTAACTAGTGGAAGTAGCACAGGCAAAGTGAAGAGGGGTCTGAACAGAGAAATAGTAACTCAATTGTGAAATTTAGAAGATCAAACAATAGTACTTGAGATCTGGTGTATTTGTGCAAAAAAATTTTGTAACTGGGTATGATGATATATGTTAAGTAGTAGTGTGGTGATCATTTTGCTATATATACAAATATTGAATCATGTTGTACACCTGAAACTAATATGCTATATGTGAATCATATTTCAATGATACACACACACACACACACACACAATGTATTTTATGTTTCTATAATAAGTCAAATGGAAATAAAGCAGAGTAAGGGGAAAAGAAGGCTGAGATTGTGCTTAGGGACTAGAAATAGAGATGTTCTTTTATAAAGGATGATCTAAGGGGCTCATCTTGGGATGTAACCTCTATACAGAGTCTGAACAAAGTGAGGAATGCTTAGATGCAGAGATACGCCACCCAGATCCTCCTTCAAGGAAGGACTTTCTGCCCCAGTTACTGGAGAGCTGTCACCAGAGAGCCTTCAATGTCAGAATGTTCAGGGATTGTCTTAGCTACAAAGAGCCTGTCTCTCAAGGACATGTCCATTCTGTGGGTGGCCCACATCTAGTGATTGCTCCAAGTAGGAATTTAAAAGTACAAACAGGACCTACCCATCAGGTGGTGTCAGTCTCAAGTCTACGTCTGGGGCCAGTGGAGGATGCTGAACTTACATCACTTCCTTTCTCTCCTTTATACAACTGAGGAGGAAGACGTCCTCCTAAACATCCTATTAGCAGAAGTAAATGAACAAAAAACCAATAGCACTTGAGAACTGTTGCATTTTATTTGAATAGTAAGCTTCTTTCAGGGTTTCTCAGATTGCCCCTCAAAGTCAAATCAGGCCTTTCAAAACATGATTTTACGTTGTGAATACCACAGTCTCTGGCACATATTAAATGCTCAAATAAACATTTTTAGTAAAGTAAATGATGTAAGTCATCAAGCAAATTAAAGCAGGAAGAGAAAATATACTTAAATATAATTCACATATGCATGACTACTTCAGTACATGCGTACATGCTTGGGATTTTATTTTCAAAGTTTGTCACAAGCAAAGCAAAAGGAGATGTAGTTAGATACCTCTTAACTAGTAAAGATTTTAGAACATTTCTATTCCTCAAGGGCACAGAAAACTTTTCTTCTAAACTTTGTGCATGAAGCTTCAAGTAAAAGTAAGTAGACTAAATATACTTATTGTCCTCAACAATATCCCTTTGGAAAACCCAATAGGACATATCCTAAAAATATATCCTAAAAATATATCTTTTATTAAATCAGTGAGAGGACATAACACATAAATGCCACGTACTAAGTCTAATTGTGTAGGAGAATAAGATATTTAAAAAACTCACTCTATTTATGGAGTATAAATTTGTATTCGTCTTCTTTTGATTAAAAGGTATTCATAAATGGAGCCATGGCTTGCAATTCAGGTCCTCTGGAGAGTTCTAGGAGTCACCACCAGGGATTGAGGAGCAGCGTAGCCAGCAGAGTCAAGTACCCTATCCCAAGCATGAGAGATTGATTTTAAATTTTGTAAAAATATCACTAGGATAGAGGAAAGACTGTACAGTACTTCAAGTAAATATATAACTATCAACTGGACTGAGCTACTGGTTTGCCTTTGTGTTCTTTGTCAATTCTATAAATCTAAGGTACTAATGAACAGGGGAACAGGCTGATAGGAAATTTAGCTTTACAGTGTGAAAATTAAAAAGAGTATGGGCAAGAATATTTTGGATGGATGGACTTATCGCCTGTACATAAATGAACTGTGGAGGTCCTTAAATGTAAAAACAAGGTTTTAATAAAAAAAAAAAACATGAGAAAAAATACTCCTGGAGAAGAGATTTTACTGGGCAAGAAAATGAAGAGATAGAATTAGGAATCATGGTGAAAAATTATGGCTGTAGAAGATTAAGACCCAGAATGCAAGTAATTTTTTTCTTACATGCCAGCAGGAATGTGCTGTGGATTCAGTGGGAAGGAGTTGTGAAAGATACCGAGCTTTCATCCAGTATTCTCAGAAATTGTTTCATGTGCCATGATCTATTGATAGTGCAAGCTCTGGCACATAGGACGTGAGTACTAGCAAATAATCACTAGTGGCTGACTTCCTATGGTCTGACTTCTTAGCTTTCAAATTGCAGCTCAAATGCTTTTTTTTTTTTATCAGTTATGCAGTGAGGGCAGACATAAGTCCTTATTTAAAATATCGGCCTCCAGTTTTATTCTTTATCATATGACTGATTATATTATTCTTAGCATTTACTTAAATCAGTATATTAAAAATTATTTTGTGCTGCTTGCTTGCTTATTGCCTACCCCCTCTCCATAGGGAAAGGTACCATATCAGTCCTCTTATATCTCTGACACCTACTGGGTAGCAGCTGCTTATCAGTATCTTTTGAATGATGGAACAAGTGGACAAATGAATGAATTAATGAACATTCTGTATTTACCAACACTGTTTTAAGGTCTGCTGTATTGTCCTTTATCATTTCAATCAATTCTGTTTTTTATCATGAAGGTTAAATGAAACCCTGGCAAGTATATTATCTCACAAGCTGCTATTAGTCAAAATGAAATAGTGATTCAGTCAGAGGGAGCTCTCCCCCAAGTGATTCTCTCACCTTTAGAAGTCCCTCATCCTCTTTATTGTTGCTTCTAATATCCTTTGATTTCTTGACATAATTTAAAATACCAGATATGATTTCTGCATCTTTAATGCAATGGACCATTCACCTCTATTTTTTTTTCTGTAACTGGCATTGATTTTATTTGTGATTATGAAAGAGATGCCTTTAAACTTTTAAATAATTTGTAGTAGTGTTTTGAGAAGAGCTTATTTTATAATCTGGGAAATCTTGAGAAGACACAGAAAATGATCATTTTAAAGTCAAACACCAAATTCTATTCTTGATGTTGCCCTATAATTAATTTTGAATGAAATTCTAAAATATGAATCTTTAAGGTTTTAATGAGATTGAAAATCCTATAATATGTCTGTATGATCAACTAAAGTTCTCATTAATACATCATTTATAGTAAATATTGTGGTGGATAGATGATTTAAAAAGTTAATTTACAATTAAAATACTGATTTTTTTATGATAGACATGATATATTACAAATCTAAATAACAGTAGCATAACTGTTGATAATTAAAGATTTATGTTGGTTGTATAAATAAGGGTATTTTTAATGATAGAACCCATCCATGTATTAGGTGGTACTCTTAAAGTAGGCAGAAAATGCATAACTCTTTAATATAGCATTTCCTATTACCAAAGTCTCTTCTAAGCACTTGACATACATACCACATATAATCCCTCTGATGGTTTTGTGAAGATACTGTTAGTATCTTAACAGAGGAGGAAACTAAGGTACAGGGAAAAGAAGTGCCATGCTATTAAGTGGCAGATTTGAGATTCAAACCCAGGCAATCTGTAAACAGTGTTTATGCTCTCCAAAGGTGGGACATACATGGATTTAAATCTTATTTGAATATTTTAATGTTATTGACGTGAAATTCAGTCCCTAATAGTTTTAAGGGATAGGACAAATTTAGAACTTACCAAAAATCATTTGTCAGTATTTGATTCCATGCACCTTCTAGGGCTGACAATGGAGAACTTTATTAAATTGAGCAGTGTTTACAGTGTTATCCACAGGAGGTTGTAAGAATTAAGTGTACACAGATATTTATTCTTTGAAAAGAAAACACTAAGGCATTTTTATCACTGCTTGCTGACTTTATCATTTGCCATAGCTGGCTATCTTAAAACCAAGCATTTATGGTTTTGATCTACTCATTTAAATATTGGTAATATTGTTAAAATGTACATACTACTCTAAACAATCAACAGATACAACGTACTCCCTATGAAAACTTCAATGGTGTTTTTCACAGAACAAAGAATTATAAAATTTGTATGGAACCACAAGAGATCCCAAATAGCCAAAGGAATTTTGGAAAAGAGGCATCATGCTTCCTAATTTCAAACTAGATTATAAAGGTGTAGTAATCAAAACAGTATGCTATTGACAAAAAAAAAAAAAACAGACACATACTTCAATGGCATAGAATAAAGAAACCAGAAATAAACTCATACACATACGGTCAATTGATTTATGACAAAAGATTCGAGAATATACAGTGGGGAAAAGACAGTTTCTTTAATAAAAGTGTTGGGAAAACTGGATAATCACATGCAAATGACTGAAACTGGACCACTATTTTATACCACACACAAAAATTAACTCAAAATTGATTAAAGACTTGAATGTAAGGCTGGAAACCATGAGAGCCCTAGAAGAAATTATAGGTGGTAAACTTCTTGATAATGGTGTTGCCAATGAGTTTTTGGTTTTGACTCTAAAAGCAAAGGTAAAAAAAGCAAAAATAAGTGGGACTATATCAAACTAAAAGGCTTCTGCATAGCAAAAGAAATAACAGAATGAACAGGCAACTTAACTGAATGGGAGAAAATATTTTTAAATCAAAAACTTAATTAAGAGTTAATACCCAAATATATAAATAACTCATACAACTCAATAGCAAAAAGTAATCTGGCAAAAAAAATGGGCAGAGGAACTGAATAAACATTTTTCCAAATAAGACATACAGATGGCCACAGGTACATGAAAAAGTGCTCAATATAATTGGTTATTAGGGAAATGCAAATCAAAGCCACAATGAGATATCACCTCATAACTGTTAGAATGGCTGTTTAAAGAACAAAAAATAACAGGTGTTGGTGAGGATGAGAACAAAAAAACCCTAGTGCGTTGTTGGTTGTACTGTAAATTGGTGCAGCCATTATGGAAAACTGTATGGAGGTTCCTCAACAAATTAAAGATAGATGTACTATATAGTCCAGCAATTCCACTTCTGGATATTTATCCAGTGAAAATGAAAATATAAATTCAAAAAGATATATGCACTCCCATGTTCACTGCAGCTTTATAATAGCCAAAATATGTAGGCAACTTAAGTGTCCATTGATTGATAAATGAATAAAGATGATGTGGTGTATATGTATGTGTACACAATGAAATACTTTCAACCATTAAAAAAAAATCTTGCTATTAGCAGCAACATGGATGGACCTTGAGGGCATTATGCTAAGTGATGTAAATCAGAGAAAAACAAATACCATATTATTTCTCTTATATGTGGAAACTGAAAACAAAATAAAACAAAAAAACCAGCTCATAGATGCAGAGAACAAATTGGTGGTTACCAGAAAATGTGTTTGAGAAGTGGGTGAAGAATATCAAAAGGTATAAACTTTCAGTTATAAGTCATGAAGATATAATGTACAGCATGGTGAGTATAGTTAACAATGCTGTATTGTATATTTGAAAGTTACTAATAGAGTAAATCTTGTCTTCATTATAAGAAGAAGCTTTTTTGTAACTATGTGGTGATAAATTTAACTAGAGTTATTATGATTATTTCACAATATATAAATACCAAATTATTATGTTTTCAACAGAAACTAATAGAATGTTATATGTCAATTATACCCCGATTTAAAAATAAACCTGAAGGTTAGGGACAAAAAGAAAAAAATAGAAAATATCATGAGATTATTTTCAATGTACAGAATTTGAGGCACCGATTAGGTATCTCAGGGATATATGTCCAGCCTGAAGCTGGCAATGAGGTCTGTGGATCATGAAAACGCTTAGGAATAAAGACACAACTATGAGAGCTTAATTCTGTTAATGTGACCATCAAAATTGTAGCTTGAACGTGAAGCCACCAAGGTGGATTGTATAGAAACAGAAGAAAATTGTCATAATGGCCACCATATATCAAGTATTTAATATCATCTTAAGGCTGTAGAACTAAGAGCCACAGAGAGAAACACTGGCTTGATTTAAAACCAGGCTGCAACACTTTCTGGCTATATGACTTTTGCAAGTTATTTAACTTCATACAGGTTCAACTCTTCAGTAAAATCAACATAGTAATCTCCATCTCCTAGAGTCGTAGTAAAAAGTCATTGAAGAGTGTGGGAAGTATCTGATACAGTGGATACAATGTGTAGTGGAATTTAGGACTATAGCACCCTTGCCTCACTTAATACAAAGTAGATAAGACTATTATTGGTGCTTGAAAATTACTGCTCTTACCTAGATATAGGTTCTATGAAATTGCATCCATCATTTATTTGAGGAAATTTAGGTTTAGAGATAAGTAACTTAACTAAGCTCAAAGTAATAAGTGTAACAAACATCCCCCAAGTATTTGTGGCTTAACACAGCAAAACTTTATTTCTTATACAATTTGCAGGCATCTTTGGTTGGGCAGCAATTCTGGGTGATTTTCAGACTCATGGATTCAGGCTTCTTCCATCATACAATGTCACCATCTTTAAAGCTTGTTCTATATGGTCATTTATGAAAAAAGAAATGAGAACAAGGAAGGATGGCAAGTCAGTTGTTTATAGATAGGACTGAAAGGAGCATATATAACTTTCACATATAATCTGTTGACCAGAATCCAGTCAATGTTCATCTCTAAATTAATTTAAATAAAAGCTTGGAAATGTAGTATTCTTGCCCAAGAGAAGAAATAGGATTGGTAAGCAAGATTTGATCATGTCTCATAACTGGTAAAGGTGGGACTTCAGAGAAGTCCTACATATGGAGGTTGGAAAGAGAGAGAAAAGTTCTGACACTTAAGAGGAGACACATTATAGATTTTCTGTTCTGAAAGCCAAGAGAAGAGTGTCTTTCTATTTATCAAATACTTACAATGTGTCAGGCACTGTACTGGTCCAATGTTAACTCATGAAAAGGCAATAGTCATGATGATTTAGAAAAGTCCACTGGTTTTAGCAATTGAACATATAAGATATTCGTTTGAGGAGAGATGAGTAAGCACCAGCAAAGGAGAAAACAGATTAGTTGTCAAATAAATATCTATAAACATATGCAGTAATTCACCATATTAAGAAATTGAAGGAGTAAAACCACATTATTATCTCAAAAGATGCAGAAAAATAATAAAATTCAGTATTAATGCAAGATAAAATTTTTAGTAAAGTAGGATAAAATAAAACTTTTAATCTTAATGATTATGGCAAAACTGAAATTTTTCTCATTGAGATTTCAAATAAAAGGATGATGGCTATCATAACCACCTCTACTGTGATAGTGGAAATCCTAATCAGTGCAATATGACTAAGAAAAATAAAGTTATAAAATTGGAAAGAGAATAACATAATTGTCTGTATTTGTGAATTCTATTATTATATTCCTGAAAAACAATAAACTTTAGAAAAACTATTTGAGTTAAAGTTTAGCAATGTTTCTGGACTTAAAAAATAATATAGTAAAATTAGGTAGTAATTTAAGTAAAAATTGCAGAATAGCACTTTCATAAATCCTCCCCTCTGTGAAAGCAGTAAAAACATGGAAAAAATTCTCAGAATCAAATTTTTCCAAATTCTGGAAACTAAGCAAAGCCTTTCAGCAATCTAGGTAGCATTTATTCCAGAGCAATGACTGAATCTTTGTAAAACAGCAACCCTCCACTCCTTTTTCTGAAGTAACTCTTAAAACCAGCAAATGTAAAATTTACTATTTTAATTATTTTTAAGTGTACAATCCCGTGGCATTAAGTACATTCACATTGTTGTGCAAATATCACCATTAATTATCTCCAGAACTTTTTTATCTTCCCAAACTAAAACACCGTATCCATTAAATAATAACTGTTTACACACCCACCCCCTCCAAGCCCCTGGTAACCAGCATTCTACTTTCTGTCTCTCTGAATTTGACCTTCATTTGTTATATATAATGCAGATATGGTTTTCAAACCATTGATGGTCTTTTTATTTTGTTACATTGTTTTAAAAAAATTATAAGCAATATATTTGACTACCTATAAATTGCCTTTCCATTATAAGTGAAATAAGCCAGACACAAGAGGACAAATATCATATGATTCCACTTATATGAGGCATCTGCATTAACTCTGCTAGCAACATAGGACGTATTTCAAATTTTACTTCTGAAAACTTTTTTCTGGCTTCTTACTTCCCTTCTTTGCCCTCCCCAGTGGATGTGGGCTCTTATTCATTTAACCCTTCTGTGTTGCTTAAAGTTATCTTATTCTGCCCTCTTAACAGTCAATTTGTACTTGTCATTTCATTACATTATAGACCATAAGCTCCTAAAGGGCAAGAATCATCTCTTACTCACCTTCAAGTCACCAACAAGTTATCTGTGTGTTATTTATCAGTAGATAAATATTGAAAAACAAAACATAGAATCTGGACAAGTTTGAGAGATGAGCAGGAAGACTGAGATCTTCCTGAAACAAGTCTGGCCATGGTGGCCTTAAGAATTGGTGCAAATGGGTCATTCAGGTAGGGATAGAATGAAGTGAGTGGCAAGAGTTAGAGTATAGATGGGCTCATGAGGGTGAGAAAATCCAAAAGGACAAGAACCAGGGCACAGACCAAGAATTTGAGAGTTAACACAGAAATGAGTTTGCTGCTGCAATAGGACACTTTGTTACTGCTCTAACAGTATTTATTCATTAGCTCCATGTAAAGGAATGAGACGTTATACTTATATATTTTAGGAAAAGAGCCTGGTAGATAATTTGAATAAATGAGACAATACCATAGGACTGAAAACTACTGAAATAGTCTCAAATAAGGATGTAACTTCCTCAGAGTAAACTTTAAAAATATTTGGCAATAGATTACTTTGTTATCCTCAGGTAAGCCTATGATGATTATTTTTTTCCTTTCCTTGATATTTTATTTTCTGCCAAGACATTTTTCTAGTGTACCTTGAGAACAGACATTGTAGGCCTATTAATTTTATGCTCCTATTTCTATCACATACTTGCCCAAACTATGTATGAAAAGAATTCTGATGTTTGCCAACTGAATGTATGTTTGTGTATAGACATACACACACAAACATAACTATTTATGTATGTATCTCTATCACCATCCAACTCCACCTGACTATAGAGTGGATCTCATTGTAGGCATATCTAATCCTAATATCCCTTTAACTGCCTCTTTCCTTGGGTGCTTCTTTCTTTTCACTGCTTTACATACATATCTATTGTTTCTGTGAACAAAAGGGCAGGATCTCTTTCTCTGTCTGAACATTTTAGGATGTAACTTATAAAGCTAATCTGGCCATGGTGGCTTTAAGATAAATGGACCTTTCTCTTTGTCATAAGAAGCCATGTGGAAGATATTGCTTACAGTATTAAAAAGATGAAAATTTCTTGAAAACTGATTTTAAAATAATCAAAATAAGAATCATTAATTGGTGTTTTGTTTATTATGTTTTGCTTTGCAATTCATCTAACTAATTATAAAATTTATAGCAAACTGTAAATGGCCTAGGAAAAGTAAGTCTTTTTTGAAAAGGAAAAAGAAGAATGAGCTTCCACAATATAATGTGGCATATTACAAAACTGTGGTAATCAAGACAAGGTGTTATTTGCATGAAGACAAACAAGTAGACCAATAGAGCAGAATAGACAGCATAGAAATGGATCTCAGCATAAGTGATACTTGATTTTTGACAGAAGTGGCACTGAAGGGCAATGGAGAATGAATGTTCTTCCTCAAAAGCTGATAAGAAAATTTACTATCCATATTGAAAAAATAAATCTAATCCCTTAGATCATACTATACATTGAAATAATTCTAAGTGGATAGAAAAGCTAAAGGTATAAAAATTAACCTATACATAATTTAGAAGAATATATAGATTAAATTCTTGACCTAAGGGTAGAGGTATATTTTCCTAAAAAGACATCAAAATCAATAGCATAAAGAAAAAATGTTTTTATAAAGTAATTTACATTTAAATGTTGAACTTCTGTTTATCAGACGCCATGGAAAGACCAATCATGAGCAGGAGAAGGTACTTCTAACAAAATATAACTGAGTAGACACAAGTACCAGAATGTGTAAAGACCTTATAGAGAAAGGGTAAAATATTTGAATTGGAACCTTAAAATGATAAAATCCAAAGCAGATGAAAACAGATGCAAATTAAAGCCAAAAGAAAATATCACTTCACCTTCATTAGAATAGCAAAAATATTAAGAAATTTCTTTTAATATCAACTGATATAGGTGAAGTGGTCCTCTAGGGATTGCTAGCAGGAATATTAATTGGTAGGGCCAATTTAGAAAATAATTAGCCATTATACCTCTAGTTTGAAAATAAACTTATCATTTGTTATACAGAAATTAGAATTCTAAAACGTGGGCTAATGTGCACTGGGACATACATGTGGAAAGTCAGTTTTTATGATTTTCAGAGACTGAGAAAGAGGCCTTCACATGAGAGAAGTGACAGGAGAAGAAAGAGAATGGGCAATGAAGAAAGGTGCATGAAGTATAAAACAAAATTGAATATTAGAATCATATAGGGCCTTGTAGGTGAGAGAAAACAGATTCAATTTCATTTTTAGTAGTAGGGAGCAATTGCATGATTTAAAGCAATGCAGGAAAAGCCAGTTATTTAATTTCTCTGTAATAAGATCTCTGGTTACATAAAAATATATATTATTTATTCCTAGAACATAATGTGCTCAATTCAGATTTGCAGAATGAATAAATGAATTTTGAAGCTAAATATACCTGTAAAGTCATCCCTGAATAAATAACAAAGAAAAATCATATGAAGTCTAACAGGTATCTAATACTATTTGCTTTGTGATTGATTTTCTGTTATTGACCTATAGAATTTAATGTGATTAATTTTTTTTCTGTGCTAAACAAATTAATACCATTTAAAATACTTTAGAAAACATCTATTTCCCCATAATATTTAAGGCAAATATGAAAGATAAATATCTCAGTGTTTCACTATGCACATAATTTATTTTTTAAATATATTATGATGAATTTGGATTATCCTCTTGATTTTTGCACTAAAACAAGGAAATATTATCTTAAGCATTAGAAATCAGAGAATGAGATTTGAATTATTTTACCTAACCACAGTGAAATAACTATATGTTTTTTTTCTGTGTAAGTAAATGCTAAAGAATGGGAAAAAGAAAGGTATGTCAATAGAAGAGAAAGTTCATGAGTTTGTAGTTTAGATTTTTATTTTATTTTATTTATTGTTTAATTAAATTTATTGGAGTAACTGGTTAATACAGTTATATAATTTTCAGGTGTACATTATTATAATTTGAAGTAGTATAGATTATTAAATTAAATATTTTCTGAAATGTTACAGGATTTTTTAGAAGGAGGACTCTTGAATATTTGGCTAACCTTTACTTCAAGATAATATCATTAGTATTTTCTCTTTTTGTTTTTCTTCTTTGGATAGATATCAGGTGCTCCTATTCATTCCTCATAGTTTATTTTCATTATTTATTGGGGTAACATTGGTTACTAACATTAAATAAATTTCAGGTGTGCAACTTTATAATATGACACCTGTATACTTTTATTGTGTGCTCACCTTCTGAGGTCTAGTCTCTTTCCATCACTTTTTACTTTAACTCCTTTACTCTGTTTGTTCTCCCCACCTTCATCGCTGGTAACCTACCATTCTGATGTCTTTTTCATTCATTAGTATGTTTGTTTTATTTATTCATTTGTTGCTTTTTGTTTTATATTTCACATATGGATGAAATCATGGTTCTTGACCTTTTCTATCTAACTTATATTTCACTTAGTATAGTCTTCTCAAGATCCATTCATGTTGTCACAAATAGCAGTATTTCATCTTTTTCTGGCTGAGTCGTATTCCATTGTGTGTGTGTGTGTGTGTGTGTGTGTGTGTGTGTGTGTGTGTGTGTGTGTATACACATGCCACATCTTCTTTATTTAGCCACCTGTCAAAGGACACTTCAGTTCTGTTTATGTCTTGGCTATTATGAAGAGTGCTGCAATGAACATAAGGGTACATATATCTTTACAAATAAGCATTTTAAAAATTTCTGGTAGATACCCAGAAGTCAGTGCTGGTCGTATGGAAGATCTATTATTAATTTTTTGAGGAACCTCTACATTGTTTCCACAGAGGCTGTACCAATTTATATTCCCACCAGCAGTGTGTGAGGGTTCCCTTTTCTCCACATTCTCTCAAACACTTATTTGTCTTACTGATAGTAGCCATTCTGACAGGTGTGAGGTGGTATCTCGTTGTGGTTTTGATATGCATTTCTCTTTTAACTACTGATATTGAGAATCTTTTCATACATCTGTTGGCCATCTGTGTGTTTTCCTTAAAAAAAGTGTTTATTCATAAGTTTTGAATGAAAGTTATGTGCTAATATCCGTGACCTCTCTCAATTTTTTTTTCAAACTGAGTCACTATTCTATAATATGTGATAATCTAGTTCCAGGTTATAAAACACTATGGTTTTGAAACATTCATATTTAAACAAATCTCTTTATTTTTCTGGTTTTATAATCTTTTTTGGTATATTATGTGATATATTTACACTCAAAACATTTTAACCTTTATGATATTACTAAAGTAGATTTCTTGGTTCAATAGAGCATGCATTTTTAATTATACACTTTTTTCACTGTGTAGTAGTACCTAGCAGAGTATTTAATGCATCCTAAACAAACAGAGTGCTTGTGGAAGTGGGCATGGGAAGGGTTTGAACTTTTTAGTTATTGTGAAGTGATAGAAGGTGGGATATTTGAAATTGTAAGTAGTTTTAATACCAGATTAAAACTGGATGGAGGTGAACCAAGGTAGCTGGTATATGTTTGATTTGCATGTGTATGTTTTGTGTACTCTTGCATTATTCCATTCAATGAGATGAAATTTTCTGAGTTCACCCAGATATATCAATCACATTGAAACAAGTTTGTCCTCTCAAAATAAATGTGATAGCAGAACTGATTTTAACTCCCTTTTCTCCCTCCCCAATGTTGACAGATTCCAAATGTAGACTTCCAGTGGAATATTCTGTATAAAATATATCTACATATTATATATAATATATATAACACAATATATATATTGAAAATATCTCTACATATTATATATTGAAAATATATAATATTGAAATATATATAATATACATTTATACATATTAAAATATATAATATTGAAAATATCTCTACATATATATAAAATATATATATATATATATGTCATTGAAAATATCTCTACAACATTGTAAGCTATAGTACTTTATTTTGTTTATAGATAACTTCATATTAACCAAATTTGTCAACTTCCAAATGGAATAGTAGAAATAAATGTATATATTGAATTCACCCAAGTTCATTTTTTTAAAGTAGTAAGATTCTTACAGTGAAATATGAAGTATGTATGCTATATTCCACAAAGATAATAAAAAAATTCCAAAATGCATTTAAAGGCAGTTACAGAGTCCATCTTTGGTGTAATTTTTCCCTTGCCTATAGGAACACAGCTCTTTATAAAATCAAGTCACTGGGAAAGAGTATGCATCCAAGAGCAGAATATAGACAGAACGCTGGTAAGAGGTTTAATGTTCAGAGATCAATAAGGTTCCTAAGTGCATTCTTAAGATGCTGGTTGTGCAGTATTTATTGCTTTTGATTGATTACTGAAATATGAAATACTGCATTTCCATAAGTAGTTCTTTTTCTCATAAACGAAGTACAAAACTCAAAGGCGAAACTCAAGCTCTCAAAGATGACTTTGGAAATTTTTCTCCACAGGCAATTATTACAAGTAAAAACACAGAAACAAGAACTAAATACAAAACCTTAATGTGGAAATGTTAAAAACCAATGTGCTGTCAATGTACCATTTTCCACATACACTACATAGTTAGAATATTGCATATATTTAGTATAATGTGTTTTCTAATATTTAAAGTCAAAACTTGGTAACACTATATATAATATTTGCTTGGTTTTTAATATGATTATGATATATTTTTATGGTATTTCAGTGTAAAAGTGCTTTTTAGTCCTCCAAATGTCTGGCACATTTTAAGAACTAGAGCTACTGAATAGATCAAATATCCTATTTATTAGCACATACTATAAATTAAATATTTTTATTCATTAAAATTATACCAGCTAATACCAACTAATAACTAATAAGAGTTATTTATATCTTTATAATATGTTACATTAAAGTCTGTTTACATTTATTTTATTTTAACTGCTCAGTAATTATGAGAGTTTAGCCCAGAATCTTAAAAATAGAAATGATTTTAGAATTAAGCTTATTTTTCCAATAAGGAAACTGAGGCCCAGAGGAGAAAAAATGAACTTTCATCACAGTAAGGAATAGAAGTGATTCTATATTAATTTTCTCTTCTATTTTGTTTCTTAATGAATTGCTGTACTTTGCTACTGGTGACAGCAGAGGAACAAGCAAAGAAAAAAAAAACATTATTTTACTGTTTCAAGATGTTCCTTTTAGAAGTTGATTGCTACTTTTAAAAAACACTTCATATTTTGGAACTATGATTAATTTTTTTAAAAAAATTCTTTCATTAATCAAAACCCAGCTGATGAGAAATTATTCACATAAAACATTAAGAATAACAAAGTGAATTTAATAAATCAAAATGGAGGGCACAGAGATGGGGTGAAACTTTTTGATATATATGGAAAAGGGCATACCTTTAGGGTCAAAGAGTTCTTGGTTCATGTTACAGCTCCTTTACATGAGTGACTTTTGATCTTGAGTAAGTTACTTCTCAGCTTAAATTTTCGGATTTTAATGTAAACAAAGCCCTCCTTTTATTTTACTGTTTTAAGGACTGAACAAAATAATATATGCAACACATGTGTCTCTAGAATATAGGTTCTTAATATAAGAAAACAACATTAATGGTTGTCATCATATGTACTAAGAAAAAGGAAGTATTGTGACACAATTATAAGACATATGACTTGCTTTGGTTATCATAGAGTGAGTAAGGGATAGATGGAAAATTATTAATGGAGAGACCCATTCAAGATGAAAGAGATGAGATAAGCACATTGTGAATATGCAAGAAATAAAATATTTTTTGGTGGTTAATAGGAAAGCAGAAACTATTACCTATATAAAAGTAGTATACAAGGTTCAAAGTAAACTACGATAAGATTACGGAAGGCAAAAATCCAGAGTATAGTTTAGAACTCAACTCGTGGTTAGTGGAGTACATATAAAAGTCCTTGAATAACAGAGGTGGGTGAATGAGATTTACAGGGAACAAATATTGGAAGTTAAAAAATATATAAATATAAATATAAATATAAATATATAAATACAAATAAATAAATATATATTTTTATATAATTTTAGGGTCTATAATTTTAGGGTCTATGTATTTTTTAATCTCGTAACTAATTTAATTCAGTACTTTTTGAAACCAAATTAAGAAGGTTGAAATCATAAACTTCAGATTAAACTCTTGTCTGGGTAAATGATTTGTACATTTATATAGTTTGTCAATTTAGGTTTAGATTGGAGGATATAAATGAACCTAAACCCATTTCTGTTCCTCTGGAGTTAGGCAAAACATACATTTAACAAATGAAAAGTTTTCTGTTGAACAAAGCCAGAGATTAAATATAAATATTATGGACTTTTTATTCTCCTCTCATTTTTGAGCACATACTGTAAAGGAAACTAAAGCAAGAGATGTGAATTTGCTGTTTAATAAGAATACTGAATTTCCATGTGCATCTCATAATGAGAGTATTTCACTTTCCTAATTGTGAGTCTTAACAGCATGTCCCCTAAGAACAAACCAATTGACTATTTCTTCTGGTATCCCACTGATAAACAGCCATCTGTATTCATGGTGAAGAAAAAATTATCTGGTGGTACCTAATGTGAGATGTTGGTCCCCCATATAGTACCTAATTGAACAATGCTCTTTCCCACCACATCTCTAAAGAATATTTAATGTCATTTTTAATATTTATATATTTTCTTTTGTTTAATTTCAGAATCTAACACTTGTTATGATTTGGCTGCGTTTTCCTAGATAGTTATTTTTATTTCCTATAAAAATAACTATCAAAGTAGTGTACATATTTTGTCATAGAGGTATCTAGTATAGGATGCAATTGTGGCTAAAAATGACATTTAATAAGCTGCTTGGTTTCCTTTGACTCAATCACCTTATACTTTCCTTTCTAAGTGTAATTATCCACCTTTTGAGTTATATCAGGGATCATTTTTTGGTAGTTCTATAGCATACTTTAATTAAAAAATAAGATGTTCAAGAGAGAAATGTTAAAGTATTGAAGTCTGATAGAAAAGGAGAGAAAAAATTATTTCTAACTTTTGTGTTCTTTCCTCCACTACCTAACTCAGAGCTACACACCCAGACAATATCAGTAAGTTTCTTAATTTTAGGAGATCATCCTTTTAAAAGCTGGTGACAGTGTATACAGTAAAATAGGAAGTTTCTATGCTGTATCATACAAGCCTTCATGTAACCTTTATGAATTCCATATCTAGTCTTGACTTAGGTGATTATCCTATTCTGAATATCAAACAAATCTAAGAATAGATAAATTTACTGCAGATACATAGGGCTTGGGGGATTAGTTTGAATAGTCTGTGTGGATGCATTCAAATAAATCACAATTATTATATCCATGTTTACGTTAATTACAATGTACCCAGGAACACAACTCCAAAATGCTTGGTCCTGTGTTTTGAATTAAAGATAGATTGTTAAAATTGTTCTTATCATAACACAATTTCTTGGTTTAAGCCATTTGAAATGTAATTAATATTTTTTTATGAATATTAGCTGAGGTTTCAAATTAAAAGAGTAAAAGATATAAAGGCATAATTCCCTTGGGGTATAATATCAACCTTTTGTTCAATGGTTAAATGTTTAAAAACCTTAAACACTAGCAATATCAGCTACTAATTTTAGTAGCCCAAACTTAATCTCCATATCCAGTCATGGAGAAAATAAATTTCAGTTTGTGACTTTAAAATCATATTGAGCTAAGGAATATTTAGGAATTAAGTATGATGGTTTACCTTTATCAGCCTGAACACTTCTATAGTTCCTCATTCAAGCAATGGTAAAGCAATTTGGAAACATTGTTAAAATGTAGATTTTTTACACCAATTTTAAAAATACTTAGCTTCTTGAAAAGTGCTTAAAGAGAAGTTAAATTAGCTTATTTCTTTTTTGCATCTATAACATATATTTTTCCTTAGTATTTGAAAGCTTTTAAAATAAATTATTAGATACATTTTTCATTGGCTCTCATCTTTTGATAACTTTTCAGATTCAGCTATAAAAATAACTTTGCAGTCCAATATTTATAATTTAAAAATATTAAGTACCCACTAAAACCCAACACTATATTTGGCATAGGGATAATATGGTAATCAAAAACATATGTCAGTACTCTCATAGAGTTAATGATTTAATAACTATGCCTTAATCCAGCATGCATTAATGTGTCTGGAGACACTATGATTATCAAAACTTCGTGGGAATAGGGAGTAGCAGTGTGCTACTTAGAATCTAGTGGATAGAGGCCAGGGATGCTGCTAAAATAAACATCCTACAATGCACCAAATGGCCACCCACAGCAACAAATTATCTAGCACAAAATTACAACGATATCACAGTTGAGAAACTTTGTTAGTGTATAAAATGGGCATTGATTAAACAATTCCCTGTTGAATGCATGAATAACATACAAGATAAGCACTCTGAAAGATAGGAAACATGATTTTTATGAAAGCCCATAGTAAAGAAATATGTCCTAAACTAGAGTCAATGTAGCCTTCTCAAGTTATCTGAAGTTTATCTGAAGGATGATGTGGTTTTATGAACATAATAGTGGTGAGGGAGGGTATCAAGGGACGATGTTTCTAAACAGAAAAGCTAATGGGCAAAAGAAATAGGAATTAATAGCAATAAGGCAGGAGCAGAGAGGAAGATATGAGATAAGACTGGTGGGGTAGGTAAAACCATATATGGTTGTGTGGATCCTTTGAAGGGTACAAAGCTATTGAAACATTTTAAGCAAGGTGGAACTTGATTAGCTCCTGCAAGGCTGAAAATATCACTCTGGCTACAGTACAGAGGGAGGGAGATTAGAAGAGTGCAGAGTTAATTAAAGGAAACTAAGATGTTTTGGCAGCTACTATTGCTATAAATTATAATCTAGAGCAACAGTAAGAATAACTATGACAATATTCATGTTTCTTTAACTCACAAACAACAAAAGGCCTTTAAACCATGAAGTAAATGGTTTTCTAAAGTAAGATGTGTGATTTTTTAGGAGGGGGGGTGGAGAGTCGTGTATTTTGCCAGAAGTATGTGTAAACAAAGACTTATGCCCCTTTTAAAAATTTTTATCATTGTTCTTATCAAAGACATCGAAGCACAAGGTACATTGAATTAGCAAAGGAAAATAATGTAAACAAAACAAAACAAAACAGCTCTATTCAGTGTACAGTACAAGGAGTACAGTACTTAGAAAGCTGATTGAAGATTAAAGCCAAGGGAAAACCACTAAATGGTTAATGCTTTGGTAAAGTAGGACTGTAACTTTACTTTCTCCAGAGTCTATAATGATTGAATCAGCCATTTCTGCCTTAGCGTACAGGGAGCAGATTAAACAGCTAGCCTTCTCTGAGCATTCTGTTTTGTTCATAGGTTCTACAAAATGTTGGAATTGCTGGAAAAATGAATGACTAGAGGCAAAAGTACTTCTTTTTGTTTTAGAAGCTATTTATTTTTCTACCTTTCCCAGTAAAGTGGAGGAATTTCCATATCCTGATTTAGGGACTGTTACCTGTTCTAAAGTATTGGTAAGGGAATTTAGAGATGGTAGTAAAGAAATTCAAGCATCATGAATTATAGCTAAGACTTAGTTCAAACTAAATTCTTTTCTAACCTTAAAAGAAAGCTGTTAAAAATCTCTGGGAAATGTTTAGTTTTTGTCCATTTTGTTTAAAGTTGGTAAAGAGTAGAGTAAGAAAATGATCTTGATTCATGTGTAAGGTTGAAGCATAACTTCTGTTTATGAGATGACATTAAAGTCATTTAGTTAGACTCATACAGAGAGAGGTAAATTCTTCCATAGTCAGCTTTGCAGATGCTGACTAGCCTCTGTTTAAACAACCTCTGAGACATGGAATCTGGCAGACCATGGCATTATGGAAAGCGATATTCTCTGTGAAAGAATTATTTCTTATATAAATTATAATCCTCTCCTACCCTTGTGTTGTCCTCATGATCCCCTTTCTACTTTCAAAAGCAACATATAGCCTCCCTCCCAATCTTTGAGATTTTTCTCTTTTAATACCCACTCTTTCAACTGCTCACATGCTAGGCTATCATTCACTCTATCCAAAATTTTTAAGAGGCAGCCAAAACAAAACTGAAGATATTTTTCTAGATATGGTTCAATTGGTTCTGGAAATAAGCAGACTATAGTTTCTATGATTTAGACATTGTATTCCTTATATTTAATTAAACAAATCAAGACTTTATTAGTAGTTGGGATCTATGATGGTTTTACTAATAAGGGTCAACCTTTAACTAATTGTTTTTCCTTCTGATAGATTTACTAACAGTTGATCGAGAAATGATGTAGGCATACCACTGAGTAAATCTAATCTCTATAATGTTTTCCCAAAGCTTTCCATATGTTTTCATGATTAGAAGATGTTATGGTTCAATAAGCTTACAACTTCCAGAATAATTATACCCAAATTATACTCAGCAATGATAAATTCAATTTTGGACATGTTGATTTCTACATTTCCATGATCCCTTCACAAAGAGATACCTTTTGAAAAGTTACTTACATATATCTGAGGCTCAGAAATAGGTGAAGACTCTTGTTATATTTTGGGAATAATAAGCATAAAGGTGATTGTTGCAGCCTTGGGTATAACTAAAAAAATGACAATGGTAGGTTGAGTAAAGATGAGGTCTGAAGGTGGACTGCTAGGGCATTAGGATTTATAAAGAGTAAAGTCAACAAATGAAAATGAGAAAATGCATTCAGAGGGACAGGAGGGAAATCAGAAGAGTTAGGTCTGAGAATCTCATGTGGGAGGGTCTCAAAATGCCAGGAGTGGCCTGCAGTATAAACAGTGCAGAGACATTGAATAAGACAATAAGTAAAACATAAATATCAGATTAAGCAATTAGCATGGAAATAGTGACCTTAGCAAGAAGAGTGTCAGAGGTATAACAGATGCTAATGAATTGAGGATTGAATGAGTTAAGAACATGGACATGCTAAATAAAATATACATTGAAATTCTCTTTTGATAGAAGGATTTGGAGTTGCTGGAAAGGTTACAGTTTAGGTATTCAAGTCCTAGATAAAGATGAAATAACAAGAAACTCTGAAGATGAAAATATGGAGAATGAGCCATGAATTGAATTGTTGTATGCTGTGATCAGGTTCTCAAAGATATTTATATGAAGGTGGAAGTATAATAATGTAGAATAAACATTGAAAAGTTTAGCAATAGCAAAACCACAACCTGATGAGGGGCAAGGTATAAGAGAAGCAGCCTCTACTTTTAAGAGATACTTGGAAAAGCGGTGTGTTCTGGGAACACCACTCAGTTAAACAGTGAGGCAAGGAGCCTTATGATAAATAAATTGAAGTGTGCTGGTATCTTTTCTGCTGTTGAATAGGTATTTAAGGATGCTGAGGATGATACAGAAAACAAATCTGATGAAAATTTGTGGAGACAATTAGCAACAAGTAGTAGATACCCAAAAGACTTTTATTTATTTTTCACATGTGAAGCATGTGAGAGTGTAGGATCTGAAGGGAACTCGATAAACTCAATTCTGTGTCCTTGCATGCCATCTGCCAGAGGCCCAACTATGTAGACTATCATTCCGCTTGTGCTCAGAGTATTAGAGAACAATGATGAAAATTTCTGACAAGGGTGGAAAGAATGGCTAACAGCAGAGAGGCTATTATAATTATAATTCATTCAATATAATATCTTTTAATTACCCATCTCTGACTCATAGCTAGTTTTATACAGCTAGTTTTATGATTTTGAAATCATTCCTCCACCCACCATTTCTTCAACACATTACTTCCTCTTGAAATCCCAAAGTTCCTTTAACTTCAGTGTTTCTTCTGAGTCCACTGAGTCTTTGATGAAATTCATGTAGGAAACTGTCTTGTTCCTTCTATCACACTGAGACCTTGTTGCATTTGGCAAAAGTGCCTAAAACAAAAACTTGAGTGGAAGAGCAACTTAAAGTTTTTTTTTTTAACTTAATGAGTTGATGAAGGCAAGAAGAAAATAATTTCAGTGGGTGGATGGAAACATTTTATTGTTCTTTTTAAAAAATTTATTTTATTATTAGTTTCAAGTATACAGTACTTTAATTCATGTCTTTCATCAGCGGAATTTTTTTCTTATGCTGTAAGTGGGGGCTAAATAGCTCAGAAGGAAGTCTTCTCTCACATTTGCTTGATATCACTATTGCAGACAAACTAATTTATTATTGCTGCCTTGTGATGATATTTTATTTGTCTTCATTTCAGCACTCCAGATATGTTAAGTAAAGCCTATTGATTCATCCAGGTTTGGCTTTTATGGTAATTTACTGAACGAGAGCCTTGAAGAAAGCTTGTAGAAGAGATGGACATTTTTCAAATCTTATCTGAGTGGAATAAAAGAAATGTAAAAGGTCTGTTTTTCTCCAGTTGAGTTAATGCCTGCTAAAATTTAACTTATAGGGTAGGTCAGAGATGATAGAGAAAGGATATTGTTCGATGTGGAGTGATAGTCAAGATTATTTAATATTGGATGTTAATAATAGACTATGCATTTTCAAAAGCATAGGAATTCAACATGAAAGGCGTGATTCCACGAAGTTTTTAAAAACCTGCAAAATTTCCTCTTTGAGAGGCTTATATATGTTACGGTAAGGGTTTGTTAAATAGATTATATTTTGAAGTATATTATGGCTAATATTTCTCTTATCCCTACATCAGAAACATCTGAAAAGTAAAAAGAAATATCCTTTTTTATCTACTATGTCTTTTCATGTAAATATACAATTTGTCTTGATTGGATCTAAATTGTTGAGCAGAAAGAATGCATGCACCTACTTTCTATTGCCCTATGGGGCATCAAATTGAATTCTCCTGCGTGTTGTTCTGGCTTGACTACATTTGTCTGTTTTTATCTCTGCTATGCAAAAAGATTGCTGAGTTTTATCTTCCCAATGGGAAACCGAAAAAAAAAATATTCTTCCTTTTATTGATATGCTTCTTCCAGAGAAAAAGTACAACTAAATAAGTTAGTTTTAGGCAGCAGATAAGAAAATCCTGAATACTGAATAAAACTGACACTCAGTGAAGAGCATTTGAAACCTGGGTAGAGTACTGAAATGTAGCTGATCAGGGATTAGAGGAAAAAAAATACTGTCATCCGATGAGAAACAATTGAACAGAATGAGCACAGAGCTTTCAATTTTATTAGTTACTATATACAAATTCTATCAATCTTATTACTATAAAGCTGACCTTTAGCTTCTGGGCAGAAAAAGAGCAAATCACTAGAGTTACAGAGCTGCTCTACTTAGATAATTTACTGAAACAAATTATAGTATGCTTTAACCATCTAATTATTATAGTGTTGAACTCTTAAATTTACCTTTGATATAAAAAGATAAGATTTGAAAAATAAGTAGAGGTAAGGAAAGCAGAAAAAATTGAAATGTTACACAGTTAAATGTAAGTACTTCTAATTTAGTGGATATTGAAGAGAACCAAACATTTTGAAAAGTTTAATTTTTCATTCTTAATTTTATTTAGAAATAATTTTAAACATACTTGAGATCAATTAAAATTTTAAGTGTAGGCTTTTTCCATGACTTCATTTAACAACTTATCAGTATGTGTGGGTGAGGGGGAGATATTGAGTGCGAGGTTGTTACTGATGGGGGATATAAGGAATTATGAGATATGATCCATGTTCTCATGTTCTTTATATCTAGTTGTTGAGAGAGTTCACATATTGAATTTCACTTACATTTTATGTGCATAAAATCAACTTAGTAGTTAGATCAGAAAATAATATGGACAATTCATTGCATTTTTGTTGTTGAGAAAATGGGCACAGAAAGTTATATATTAGAAAGGAAGGCTTCAAGAAAGATATGAAATTTGAGTTGACCCTTGAAATTTTTACAAATCTAGAGAGCAATGATGTGAATATAGTGTAGTCAGAAGTAGAGTGTAATAATTAGGTGTTTTTATGGTAGTTAGCAAATAGTATTTGGGAAGCGGCTGAAATTGGAAAATGCGGTTTATTTAGGTTGTAGAAACATGCATTTCCGGTCTAAGAAATTTGGATTTTATCTGGCATTCTCTGATGAAACTGGATAAATTACAGATATTTACTTCATAAAATAAGCACAAAATTCTTTCATATAGCTGTAGTAGGACCAACAGGATCAAAACAAGTGAAATAGTTTATTAAATAGCTTTCAGGCTTGCTGTCTGATTTCTGGGGTTCTATCTACAGAATTTAAAGTCCTACATGTAGTAAATAGTCCTTGGTAGAAAGGGGTTAAAGATAATCGAGGCTTGGAAAATAGAAGAGAAAATTGTTATATGCTCATGGACTTGTCAAATATGGACAAAGAAACAGCATATTGGAGAAAATAATAGAAAATTATCTAGCAAGTTATAGGACTGGTAATAAACATTAATAAAGAAGACAAGTTAATAAAACAAGATCCATTCTATGAAGATGTTAGGAACTATATAGGTATTAGTGTATACACATTTGAATCAGGGATCTGTGATTACAGCTAAGTTGAACCTGTTAAATTTGTATCAGAGAAGGTCAGGAGTATGAAATTAACATACCAACCTCTTTTTAGGACTCATTCGAGGCTTAAAATATTTCCACTGAGGAAAAATTGCTGCAGTACTGTCCTCATGAAACCCATATTCAAGTTAGGATATGATAATAACTTCTTTTCCAATTTGTTGAATGAGTGACATGATTTTATGAGTATCATGAGCAATGTATTATTTAAGATTCAGCAAAATAAAATGCATTTGATGAATAGATGCAGTTTTTTCCCATATAATATTTTTACTAGCCACTGAAATGGCAGGCAAAGATAGGACTATGCTGAAAGAAGAAACTATGTGTGTGAAGCCAGGTATGAGTTGTTTTTGTGGAAGGGACATTGATATTCTCTTCTAGATCTTCATAATGGGATGCATTTTCCTACTCCTTTTCATATCTTGATTTTTTTTATTGTATTATGGACATTGTGAGGGATGCATTGTGAAGAGTCATATTTAACGGGCAATGAGCTGTGCTCAGGCATTTAGTTAAATTACTGGTGGTTCCTTTAGGACATATTAGATATGATTTTACTCTTTATTAGCTTGATAGTATTTTGGACTTGAACTTAATCCTAGGCCATGGCCTTTACTTTAGGTCATAGAGTATACTGCTCAGACTAAGTCCTCTTGGGGAGTATCAAGGTAGGGGTTCATTCCAAGGTGTTCAGTGAGTTCTCTCTTCACTACTTCAACTAGAAAACCAGGTTCCTAGTATTACATGACCTTTTATGTCGCTGCTCAGCTCGCAACAAAACAACAGGTGTTTTTTTACTAAGGCTCCCAGTTTCACACATATAGAACTCTATTCTTGGCTATGGAAAAATGGGAAATCCCCAAGCAGATTTCTGGGACCGTTTCTCTTCACAGTACTGTATTCTCTGTTACCCTGTGGCACAGATTCTGGCATCTTCAGCAGCTTAGATTTTAGAACTCTGCCTCCTGTGCTCATGATATCCACCACAACTTGGGGTGTGTTATCCTGCCGTATAGCAGGAAGGTGCTTCTAGGCAGAAATACAGGGAGTTGTTATTGCTTACTTGGTGTTTTTGTTTTATGAGGTATCACAGTCCTGCCCTTGTTATTGCCTAATGCCTAAAGACAGTTTCCTCATATATTTTAAGTTATATTGTTTTTCAGTGACAGGACTAAAGTCTATTACCACTTACTTTTTATCTCTTCTCATACCAAGATTCTGTGTTCTGTTCTTTCTTTGTCTAACACATACAAAGGGCCTTGTATGGGGTTGACCGAAAGTCAGCTTATATCAGGTTGAAAATGCTTTCTTGTGCTTTCTTCTTTACTTAACTGATCTGAGGCTGTGTGTATCACAAAATCACTTTCGTAAATGATTTTAAGTATAGTATCTTTTAAACAGTGAGCAGATGAAAATTTCACTAAGTTTACTCTATTGTATGACTATTAAATATTAACCATTTAAAGATCCATCAGATCTCTCAGAATGGATAGTGAAGCATAAAAGAAAATGGAAACAAACCAACAAATGAATTTTTTGTTTACTTATAAAGCTTCTCAAAGAATAAATCTATTTCTTGTTCTAGTGTCTATTATTTACACATTTTTACTAGCTTAGAATGCCAGGGTGAACAAAAGTGAGAAAGAAATTTCTGACTTCTCAGAAGGGCTGGTAGATTAACTGTGCTTAAGTTATTTTGTATTCTAACCTGACTGCCAAATACAAATATTTGCTGTAACAGGCCAGCTATTTACAAGCAGTAACTCAAAACTCCATTTCAAACTCAAAGAGATAATTGAATAGAATTAGATAATAGCTTTGCTGGGGAGGCTAAATTTTTGACGTGATTTAATAACAATTTTTTTTAAATAAAATCTTCCAAAAATATAGAATGGAAAGGAACACTTCCCAAATCATTTTATGAGGGCAATGTTACCCTGATAGCAAAACCAAAGAAAGATATTTAAAAAAACTAAAGACCAATATACCATGTATACACAGATGCAAAAATCCTCAACAAAATACTAGCAGAAATCCAACAAGGATTTTATATACCACGACTAAGTGGGATTTACCAAGGGGTGCAAGGTTGGTTTCACATCCAGAAACAAATTGATGTAATATACCATATTAATAGAATAAAGGTTGAAAACACATGATCTTAATAAATACAGAATGACCATTTAAAAAAATACAAAACACTTTCTTGGTAAAAATTCTCAACAAACTAGAAATACAAAGAAACTTGCTGAACTCAATTAAAGAAGCATCTGTGAAAAACCCACAGCTAACATTTCACTTAATGGTGAATGACTCAACTCTTTTCCCCAAAGATCTTGAGCAAGATAAGAATGTCCCTCTTGATATTTCTATTCAACATTGTTTTAGTAGTTTTAGCCATGACATTTAGTAAAGAACAGAGGGAAAAGGGGCATCCAACTTAAAAAGTAAAACTACCTCCATTTGCAGATGTCTTGATTTTGTACATAGAAAATCTTATAGAATCCACTGAAATATATTAGGACTAATAAATGAGTTCAGCAAATTGCAGGATATAATAAGTACACAAAATTTAATTGCACTTTATACATCAGCAATGATTAAAGTGAAAATAAAACTAAGAAGTTTGTTTACAGTAGCACCAAGAAGAATAAAAATAGGAAGAGATTTAATAAAGTGTAATATTTGTACCTTGAAAATGATAAAACATTGCTAAATGAAATTTAATATATAAATAAATAAAAAAGATATATATTGATGAATCCAATCTATCTATCTATCTATCTATCTATCTATCTATATATGAATCCAAAAAATTAATGCTATTAATATGACAACATCCTTCAAATTAATCTATAGATTCAATGCATTCACTACCCAAATCTCAGGTAGCTTTGTTTTTTAAAGAGACTGACAAACCAATCCTGAAATTCATATAGAAGGCAAAGAACCAAGAATAGACAAAACAGTCTTGCAAGAGGGAGGCCTCATATTTCCTGATATCAGGACTACCAAAAAGCTCCAGTAATTTTGGAGTTCGATAGTTCAGAAGTAAACCATTATATTTACGATTAATTTATTTTCAACAAGAGTTCCAAGACAATTCAATGGAAGAAAGAATAAACTTTTCATCAACTGATGCCAAACATAATATCTATGTGAAAAAGAATGACATCAGGTCTCTATCATGATATAGAGGAAATTTATCTCAAAATGGATTCTAGACCTAAATGTAAGAGAAAACTATAAAATGCTTGAAGAAAACAAAAGTATATATTTGTGACCTTGGTTAGGCAGTGGTTTATTAGATACAACAATGGAAGTACAGAATGAGAAAAGAAAGATGAAACGAATTTGACCTAATTAGAATATGAAGTTTTTGTACTGCAAATGATACCATTCAAGAAAATGACAGTCCACAGTTGGGTGGAGGGGCAGTATATTTGCAAAATATTTAACTGATAAAGGGCTTGCATTCATTATAAATAAAAGACTCCTATTAATCAATAAAAAGGTAAATAGCCCAATGAAAAATGGGTAAGTAATGTAAAGAGAAATGTCTTCAAAAAGAAATTGCTCTGATAAGTACATGAAAAGTTGCTCAACATTATTATTAATAGGAAAATGCAAATCAAAACCACTACAACTAGGATAGCTGTAATAAAAGGCAGACAAAACAAGTATTGATGAGCACATGGAAAAATCTGAACCCTTATTACATTACAGTTAGAAATGTAAAATGGTAAACTTGCTTTGGAAACAGTTTGGCAATCCCCTAAATGTTAAACATTGAGTTACCAGATGACCCAGCAATCCCATACCTAAGTATATACACAAGAGAAATGAAAACATATTCACATAAAACATGCACAGCAATATTCATAGTAGCATTTTTCATATTAGTCAAAGAGTAGAAACAACCCAATTTTCCATCAACTGGCAAATGGATTAATTAAATGCGTTATATTCATGCAATAGAATATTATTTGGCGATAAAAAAATACTGATATTCTGATGGATGCTACAATGTGAATAAACTTTAAAAACACGTTAAGTGAAGAGAGCCAGTCACAAAAGAACATACTTCCCATGATTCCATATGAAATGTCCAGATTAAGCAAATGTGTAGAGTCAGTGGGTTAGTAATTGCCAAGTGCTGGAAATTCGGGGAGGAGTAGGACTGACTGTTAATGGTCACAGAATTTAAGATGATGAAATGCTCTAAAATTAGATTGTGGTAATGATTGCATATTTATCTGAATATACTAAAAAATATTAAAGCACACATTTTAAATGGATGAGTTTTATGGTATGCAAAGTATATCTCAGTAATGCTTTTTAAAATACATCCTGAAATTTCACTTACTCTGTTTTATCCTAAAACTAACTTTCTTTTTTTGGATTAAGGGCATAAAGTAAATGTTAAGTTGAATACTTTGGATGTGCTAGTCAAACCTAACAATTAAAATTTAAACTAAATTATATAACATTTAAAATTTAGTACTAGTCACATACCAGTTGCTTAGTAGCCACGTGTGTCTAACTAATATTTAATTGCACAAGGCAGTTAAAAGAAATTTTCTTCACCATAGCAGGTTCTGTTAGAGCTGCTTTAGATGGTTTTATGTAATTGGAGGTAGAGCTTTGATGCAATTTTTCCACAATCCAATGGTAAATGCTGAGGCCAGTTTTGGGAAATTGCCAAAACTTAATTGAGAGAAGAGGCCTTTCTGCAGTGTTTCTACTTTTTCTTCTGTATATGTGTGTGTGTGTGTGTGTGTGTGTGTACACACACACACACACATATATACACACATATATATATACACACACACATGCACACATACATATATATGTGTGTGTGTGTGTGTTTTAGATGGTCTTTTGAAGTGTGAGAAAGCTTACTTGCTGGTCTAAGTAAAGATAACAGTTTATGAGCAAGAAATACAAAGGTGAGAAAGTGGTCTAATTTTTTTTTTTGCAGGGGGTGCAGAGTTGGTAAATTAAAGTAGATATATAAAAAAAGAGCCTTTGAGAAATCAGCTCTGGGTAGAAGAACAAATTAGATATTTTTTTGTTTTTAACTTATTATTATTTTGTTTTTTTTTTCAGAACACAGAAGCAATGAGATAGTTCCTACTGTAATATAGACAGAAAACAGAAAACATCTAATTCTGATCATTCTCTCCTTGACCATGATAATTTTTAGTGGGTTTGTTACCAACTAGAGATATCCACACAGGTTTACATATCCAAAGAGAGAAAATAAAATTTAATAGAGATATTTATATTTTTTGCTTTTTTCTTGTTAGTAAAGTAATAGAAGCTTACTGTAGAAAATTCTGCACATGCAAATAAGCATGGGAAAGAAAGATTACTTGTAATTTCAGAACCATGTGAAAATTCTATAGATTTTTTGCTTTCCACTGTTTGTTATATATTCTCTTTAGATATTATATTTTTGAATATTATAGTTTACATGGTGCTTTCTAATATATTTACTTTTACAATTTTAAGACTATGCCAATAACTAATATTTTTAAGTTCAATGTTGAAGAGTTGTAAATATCTTACTACTAAAATGAAATAATATAGCCATAAATAATTGTGTCACTATGTTTACAAATCTTTTTCATTTTTATACACATAGTATCTGCAAAGTTTAAAAAAAAACTGCTCGTTTTGGTTAATTAGTTTTGTCTATAGGATCTTCATAGTTTGTAGTGATAAATGACATTCTGCCATAAATGAACTCTTAGAAATATTCTTTTAGTCATGTCATGGAATATGTTTATTCACAGCTGTTTTCTTTTAACAAAGCTTTAGTAAATGTATCAACTCTCAAAAGTCTAAATGCATTCTAAACCTGCTTCCATGTTCACTTCAAAGCGTTGAAAAGACTTTTCGGTTCTAGGTTATAAATTCAAACGTGATTCTGGTTGATATTTGATAACCATAGCACACAACCTGTACTCTAAAAGTTGTTTCACTCAATCTATATCCAGTGTTAACATGACACAAAATATAATCACATTTGACATCGAAGAAGGAAACCATTCTGTAGAAATGATGAGAGATTGAGTTTGAATGAGATTTTTCCAGTCTCTGTCTCTGTGTGTGTGTGTGTGTGTGTGTGTGTGTGTGTGTGTGTCTCTCTCTCTCTCTCTCTCTCTCTTTCTCTTTCTCTCTGCATGTGTATACAACATGTATGTATGGGTGTATGTGTGTGTGTGTGTGTGTGTATACACACACACACACACACACATACACACAAACACTACATATACACACATAAATACACATACGCATAGTTAAAGGTGATGTCTTATGGACAATTTTGTTTCCCTGGTGGTGTCATTCAGGAGCATTTTAGGTTGTACATACTTAAATTGGATGACTATATCATCTTTGTTTATTTATAGTGGAAGGAACATAAAACAAGGATTTCTCAATAAAGGATATTTGAGTGACTTTCATGTTTTCATATAGTTAATACACATTTCGAAGTCAAATAACTTTTAAAGGTATCTATGTTAGGATTGAAGCAGGAATTTGGGTAAATCTCATCTATTCCTATTACAGAATTTTTCTTTAGAGCATATATTTTACTTTTATATTGCTTTAAAATATGATGTTTCAAGTATTGACATTTATACTACTAAGTGCAAAACTAAGGCTTGTTTTCTCTATTATCTAAAATATTAATCTGGATGAAAAAAATATGCATTGCATTTATCATTTTCCTGATCATAACTAGAGAAGACTAGAGGTCAGTGGCTAAATATACCACTGACACTTTAACTTTAAAGTATTTCAAAAAAAAAACCTTAGAATCATTTTATCTACTTTGTGAACAATTTGTACTATCTACTCACACCTAAATTAGGTCAGAGAGGAGCCTTTTACCTTTTTGTAATTATTGCCTGTTTTACTTCTATTAGGTTCCTATGTTTTAGTAGACATTTGCTATTTCACAGTTTACTCCATTGATATTTTTAGATGAAAGTGTATTAGAGACATTACTACTGCATACATTGTATTTTTTTTACTATTTCTCATTAAAAAAGAGATTACTATAGAATAATTTTGTATTCCAAACTTTTTAAAATGCACTATTGAGAAGAAGCATTATATGAAATTATCATTTAAATAAAGTTAATTTCAGATAACTGACATATTTGATATAGTTCAATACACTGAACTGTTACCTGTGATCACTAGGAATGTAATTATATTTTAAGAAGATGTATAACTGGTATTTAAGTTCAGTGTTCACTTGACATAATATCCTAGTGATAAATTACTGGGACTATTTTATATTTAATTTCTCATATTTGTATAACCACATTACTCTTTTAACATTGAAGTTACTTATGGACAAAGGAAGAACTATTTCTATTTTTCATTTTATAGTAATATTCTCTAAAGGAATTGCTGCAAATGCTGGGGAATGGGTGGTATAATCTTGCAAATATATTAAGGTAACTTGAAGGTTCTGTATTTCTTGAATCTTTTGTATTAATGCTCCATCTGGAGGCTCATCACTGGTACTTATTATCTTAGAACAAATTTCTCCTTGTAGCTACTAATATTACAGGGACCATGAAAAAGTAGGTTCTCAGGCCTCAGATTTATTTTTTGTCAAATGACTGCATTCTTGGTTTTCTTAATGAGTTGTTGAATACAGAAGTATATAAATGATATATTTTAGGAAAGCCATTATTCAATAAAAAAAAAGTTCCATTTATCTTTAAATAAAGAGTTGTACTTCACTGAAAAGTGTCTGGAAAATTGTGGGGTAAATAAGGGGGCAAGTCATGTATGCTAGGTATCCTGTAATGCACAGCTCAGTCCTGCACAGTAAGTAACTGTCCCTCCATTCCACACATGCCCTACAGCCAGGTATTCATGTAAATGAGAAGCCTGTTTGTATATATCTGCATCTAGATACTAACTCTGTTTTTATAGCCACACAATGCACTTTTGCAGTCTTTAAATATTCTGTGAGTTTTCCAATAATTTAATGATTGTATATAATCAGAGAAGCTTGTACTTTATTTTGTTTCAGAACTTTATCAAAAATTCAGGATTTTGAAAGTGTCGCTGATGGTGATTGCATAGGTTATACTATTTGAATCACCAATATGATATTTCCATTCTGATATCTTGTGTAGATGATTATTTAATTTTTCTATGATTCTTACTCCCCTTATATTTTTCTGTAATAGTGCAATTGAAGCTTTACATAGTGTCTTTTCCTCTAACTTTATGTGTAGGCAGATGTTTTATATGTCAGTTTCATAATACCAAAAAGGATTACAAAATATTTGTTTAAAGGGTAATTGGAATGTTATGTTCTTAGGCGATAAATTGTCAAGAATTTAGAAGCAGATGATCTTGAGGTCTTTGACTCTCAAATGGTTCAGTAATATTAATTATGTGTTTATGTTTGTGTGTGAATGTATGTATTTAGTAAGGAGAGGGAGATGTTGCAAATTTGGCAAGAAATTAACAATTGATGAAGCTAGTCTGGAGGGAGATGAGTTTATTTTATTATTTTTACACCTCTGAATAAAATTCTCAGTTCTCAACACATTCCATATTATTTAAACTGCTAAATTTGTTTGGAAGATTTCATTTGGTGGATTCAGTATATTTTGTTTGAATCATCTCTGTTGATAAAAGAGATTCTAGGTTCCTACTAGAGACCATTCCCCGTGGTGAATCTTCATTCTGGCAAATGTCAGTGTGGGACTTCAAGCCAGAGCTGACAAGAAAGCTTTCTGTGAGAAAAGGAAATGTCACTACTTTAGGGCTCACTTATAAGGTAATTACTATTTATTATCATGTTGAATTACCCAAATGTCAAATGTGCTTACAAAGCCACAGTGAAATTGCCCTGGGCTTTATTTCTTAGTAATACCTCAGTAATAGAAGAACAAATTTCCCAACTGAAGCAAATTATTAAATACATGATGACGGGCATGAGATCACAGATTTTATACAGATGAATGTTTAGGGAGTATCACTCCTATGAAAGTGCCCACTATTTTTTAATCAGAGAATGCCAACAGTGGCAGAAGAGTATGGAGAGTTAATTGAACTATAACAGATTTTATATATCAGAAAGATGAAAATTATGGAAAAATACTAATAAGATTTTATGATTAAATTATGGTGTTTCTTTGAAAAACAAAAAATTTACTTGATTTTTTTCATGTTATTTAGAACACACAAATCTTAAATTTGTTTTTGTTTGTTAGATTGACATCTTTCATTTAGTAATCATAATCACAGTTGTAGCTTTCTTTTCTTTAGTATCTCAACATGTGCCAGGAACTGTTGTTCTAAAGACTTTTTAGGTATTATCTCATGTTGTTTACACAATAGCCCTATGAGGCATAGGCACTACTATTATAATTTTTTTTTAAGATTATGTTCCCACAGGCAGATATTGAGACAAGACTTTGAATATAGATATATCTTGTTTTATCACATTTCACTTTATTGTGCTTCACAGATGTTCCTTTTTTTGTTGTTTGTTTGTTTGTTTGTTTGTTTTTGTACAAACTGAAGGCAAGTCTCTCCACCAGCAAAAAATGTTACCATGGGCTTTATTGCAATACTTGCTTTACTGTTGTGGTCTGGAACCCAACCTGCAGTATCTCCATGGTACACTTATATATGTTTTAGTGTGTGTGTGTGTGTGTGTGTGTGTGTGTGTGTGTGTGTGTGTGTTCATGTTCCTAGAAAGCACCAATAGGGAAGTTAGGGAGTTAAGATAGAGAAGGAAGGAAGGAGAATACAAGACATTTTAATAAGCAGATTGCTGTTCAGGGTATCTTGGGCACAATCTAGTTGGTGGTCTCTGAAAGATGGTGTCGAGTCCCCTAAGGAGTTTATTAAACTATAGTACTGCGCTCATCTTCAGAGAGTCACATTCAGTATATCTGGGATTGGATCTGAGCATTTGAGATGTTCTAACAAGTATCCAGGTGGTGATGCTGCAACGGGTCTAGGAACCAAAGTTGAAGAAATAGAACATACTTAAGAGCTGTCTTAACTTATGGGCAGGAAGCTGTGGCATTATTTTCCAGTTTCTGTCATTGACTGACTGCTATGCTGTTCCTTGGGCATTAACTTGCTAGCCTTTGGGCCAGCAATATGGGTCCAGCTGCCATAGGCCTTTAGGGAGAAAGTGACAAGTGGACTCCATCAGCATGAACTAGAATGGCAAGTTTGAAGGAGATGTGGTTGGAACCTCAACACCGTGCTATGTTTTTTATTTTACAAATGAGAAAATTAAGATAGAGAGCAGGTGATTAACTTTCTCAAAAGTTAACAACTATTAAGTGGTAGAGTCAAGGTTCTAATTCAAGATTAAATATGTACAGATTTTGGGATTCCACTCCAGACCTATTAAAATTGGTGAGCACCAGAAGTCTATGTTTTAACAAGCCCTCCAGAACATTCTGATATACTCCCAAATTTAAAAACCACTAGTCTGTCATTTTCTTATACCCTATATTAAACAGCTTTAACTCTATAGCTAGAACCTCATCAAGTTTCATTTGTTTCCCTTTTTTAAACAACCAAGAGAAAATGAATGTCAACCAATTGCCATTTGTATATATGAATCTATGTGCCTGTCACATATGTGTATATATATATATATATACACACACACACACACATACACATACATGTGTGCATATACATATATATACGTGTGTGTGTGTGTGTGTGTGTGTAGAATCTGTATTTTTTTTTTATCTAGAAGATTTCCTCCTGGTAAAAGAGTAGATCCTCTCAGTGCACTGCTCTTTTTCTTTAGCTGCCTGATGCATTTCATTTACATAGTCCAGATTACTTAAAGTTTTGAACATGCACATACTCCTAGCCATCGTTATGCTATTACACAGCATTTACTTGTTTGTATATCCAGGACCACACAGAGGACTCAGATCAAACAGGGCTTCTGAGCAGGAATGCTGTCAGTGCTCCAGAATTTTCATGGCAAAGGATTCATTTTTACTATTTAATGAAAAATGGTGATATTAATAAAATTGCTTTTTGTAATGTATTTACCTGGTTATCACACAGATTCAATGCAGCATACAACCTGTTTTACGTCTGCCATTCTACAAAGTGTTCATTTCCCTTCTCTATCTGACAAATTCTATTCATTCTTCAAGGGTCAGGCAAAAGGTTGTTTTCTTTTTAGAGTCTTTTCTAAACATCTAGAGTTAACCACCTTTGATCTCTGTCTCCTAAAACACCATTCATCATCACCATGTTATAATGCCTGTGAAATTCTCTTGGAATTATTTGGTTTCCTATCCATCCCAAAGTAATAAACTCTAGAGGCAGGAGACTAGGTCTGTTGAATTTGTAGAATATAGAATGTGTCCATACAATTTAACCAATGAATATGTAAAATATGAATTTCTAAGATCAAGATCATTGCATAAGCTCTTTGATTCTGATTTAGATTATATTTGAAACAATTCAACAAAGTTTATAGATTACTTTGCAGATGTCTTGAAGTCATTCTATTTTAGTAAGGAGTTCAGGATCCTTAAAATTGCCTTACTACGTAATTCTAACTCAACACAACATAGTTGTTAAATTATATATTTACTCTGCCCTTTTGGAAGCTAAGAACCATCAGCCACAACTTTCTCAAAGCATCTGGCTAGGCTTCAAATCAAACTGGAAAGTCTACATTAATGACTTTCAGTGCTATATCAGATATGGTCAACCTTGTACACAGTAGGTAAAAAGTAATATGAAACAGACATACCTGAAATTCTGAACAATTGAGTTGAAACACATACTTAGCCTCATTTTGTCAATTTAATAAGATACTTTGGGATGATAAGAGATTTTCCAGGTAAATAATAATTAATCTTGCCATCCTTAGATTTTTCTCAATCTTTAGTGTTTTTAGCAGGTTATATTCAGTACCTTACCATTCCTGCATCAAGAGATGCGGTTTTTGTCTCATTTTTTTTAATTTGTATGGGCCTTTATGACTATCTAATCAACAGACTATGGCAGAAATGAAAGTAGGCTAGGCCATAAAAGGTGAAACAGCCTCCAACTTGTTATCTCTCTTGGTTGCCTTGGCCTTATAACTCAAGTCATCATGCCATAAGGAATCATAGAGTACATGGAGAGACCTGGGTAAAGAGGAACCAAAGTTTTAACCTAGCTGAGTACCAGCCAACAGCCAGAACGAACTTCCTGGTCATGTGAATGAGCCATCTTGAAGTGACTTTTCCATTCTTTTACCCCTCAGCCGATGCCACTTGAGGCAGATGTCAGCCTTTCTTATCAAGCTCTGCTTAAACTGAACAGTCATGAGCTAATTAATGATTGTTGGTTTAAGCCACTAGATTTTCATGTGGTTTGTTACACATTAATATATAAATATAACCATGTTCAAATAGAGCACCATGCTCAAAAAATAAGACTATTATAACATCGCACAGTGCAATCTATATGAATGCTATTCCATTTAGAGTTTGTTCCCTTTCTCTACCTTGCAAAACCTATTCATTCTACTTTATTTTTAGAGTCTTTTCACAATCCTCAGAGTTCATCGTCTTTTTCTATATTCTCTGTTCAGTTCTGTCCTTGAGCTTATAATCATCTCTTGAAATTGGCTAGTTTTCTAAGCCTTCCCAAACTATATATCCTTGGCACTAGAAACATAAAAATATAGTCTTAACTAGAAGTCTGGAGGTGATTATATTATTAATCCTGATTTTGTGCAGTTTATTATGGAATTTTTACTCTTCTGTCTCATAATGCTACCTTTCTTAACATGACCTTAAGGGCTGCTGATGAAGAGAAGGTGTGGAGAGGCTCCAGCTCCCCTTTACTCAAGAGAGATAAATTACTTCACTGACATTTAACAAGGCAGAACAAGACACATGGGCCCACATTATCATAAGGAAGTGAGAGTTCTAACCCCTTGTTAATCAGCCTTCTCGCAGCACTAATCCTATCTTGTGGAAGGGAGAACATGAATTTTGGTCATCAGCTAGCTATCTCTGCTGGTAGAGTCAAAACCAGAGAGATTGAATGGAATGAGGATGAACTAGAATAACTTGCCTCAACTACTGCTAATAAGTATTAGCTATCTGATCATGGATAAGTCTCAACATGTATGAAGCTGTTTTCTCATTTATAAGCTAGTCAGAATAAAATTTATTTCATGTTGGAAGTAAGGATCAAAAGCAGTCTACTTTGGTAAAGCAGTTTGCACACGTTAGGTATCAGTTCATTGTTAGCAGGGACTTTAATGCTTCATATTTTCTTGAGTACTTGTACATAGTGTAGTGGGCAAATACTGAGTAGATGAATATTCTTTCTTTAATGTGTACAAAAATTAATATATAGAAAAAATTATTTTGGACTTTTTAGAGAGTAAAGCTGCTTGTTTTTAAAATGCATAGCCTTAGTTTTTTTTTCTGAGAAGACAAATTATAGACAAAAAATAGAGACAGAAAATATAACCACAAAATAAATATCAATAATAAAATAGCTACTGTTGATTGATATTTGCTAGATTCTACTTTCATGAATTATTTTTAAGGTAAAAATAATCCTGACAGATAATATGATCTAAATTTTAGAGTTGAAGACTATGGTATAGAGAATTAAAATAATTTGTCTTCATTTTACTTAGCCAGTAAGAGACAAAAGTTAGATTTGATCTTTTTCCTTCTGATTTCAGAGCCTGGTAATTTATGAGGTACAGTTCTCAAACTTTGTTATACACCTTGAGAGCATATTAATATCCTGCTCCTTCTTTCTATTGAATTGTTGGAAGAATTTAATAAACTTTGCAAAAGATGTGAGGTGTATTTGGGTGGGACTAGGAGTCTTTGAAATTATTGATTCTGTTAATGTCAATTTGTATTTTGTCAATTGTATTATTTGTGTTTGAATTTGTTCAGATAATTGGAGATCATAACTTTTCAAAATCTGAATTTGGGCTACAGTGCAGTTTCATTGTAACCAGATACCCTGACAAAAGAATTTCAGAAACCTTGGGGGCAAATAAGAGTTAGGATTTATCTTCATAATCCACATGAAGGTAATTGCTCTTCAGCAGTGTACATTTGTAGCTATACAGCTATCTTTGCAGCAGAGAGGAACATTTTAAGGGAAAATTTATGTAACATGCAATCTCATAACCAGAGGGGTTTTGCTATTCTGGTTAACTTCCCTTAAAAGTGCAGGAACATTCATATGAAATAATAAATCTATCCCATCAGTTTTTACAGTTTCTGGGAACTTTTTATTTTACCACTAAGTTATTCTTATACATATTGGAGTTATATAGGATCCTTTCTGTTCTCTTTCAGTGTAGATTATGATAGAGGTAAACGTCAGAAAGGAAGTTTAGTATTCCATAAGGTGTAGTACATGGACTAGCACTTGTAAATGTAATATTGAGGACTCTTTGACAGATCTCCATATTCAGGAGCACTAAGCTTTATGTAGTAACAGCTTAGTGTTCTAAAAACTTACTGTCAACCTCACAGCTCATGAATAGCATATTTTAAACTCAAGGGTCTCTCTGTCTCTGCTTTTTAGTGATATTTCAAGGTGACTCAATCTGGCGTTCTATAACTGTATGTCCAGAGGATGCACATCTTCACATTGACTGTAAAAATAGCACCATAAAGATCCATCGTATCCATTCATAAAGATTATGTGTTTCTCAAAATGTCTCTTTTTGGGGGGGATAGCAAGAACACTATTCCAAAAATACTAAAATATTGTTTTGGATGCTGATATTAAAGTTTGAACTTTACTGATTTAAAAGTGCTTTTATACAGATGGAATAGTTTTATTTTTATATAGTCCTAAGTGGGAAATTAAATATAGCTGATTTGGCAAAAACATTGACTCTGGTAATGGAGCAGTTATTAGCTAGCTGTTGCCAGTGGAACAAGGAACTCTAAATATAGGAATGGCCTGGAGAGCATGGTACATTGGAGAGGCCATTAGCAGAGTGTGTGTAGGGGGGAGAGCAGGGTTAGATGGGTTGATGTTGCATGAACTAATGCTAGAAAGATAGGCAATGGCCCAATGATAAATAGTGTGTATGGAGATTGAATTTTACATTGGAAGCATTAGGATGTTGTGGTGGATTAAAAATGGACACAATTATTTGAAAATTCTCCCACTGAGATATGAAGTTTAGCATCACCTGGAAGCAAAGAGAGCACTATGACTGCCTTTAGCAATAGTATATGGTGAAAGTGATGTTGTGATCACTTCTGATCCCAGTCTTTAAGATAGCAGGAGCTTACACTTCCTGTATTTTGGAACTCTTACTCTTAGAATCCAGCTACCATGTAAGTACTAAGTCAGTTGTGACACCAGAATTATGTAAGAAGCCTAAGATATACAGTGAGGACCATGGGATGATATGCTATAGAAACAGACTGAGATAAAGACAAGCAAGACAAAGAACATTGAAGCACCAAACATTATTAAGGAAAATATATTGGAAGTGGATTTCGCAGCCCCTCTGCTTTAGCTCATGCCCCCCAACAAGGAAAAGAGAGAGCAAGAGGGTTCCCCAAACCCCCCAGCATCACCACATATACCCACAGATTTTTTTCAACCAGTGACCTTTGAAGTTTTCACTGACAATGATCCAAGCTGACAGAGCTGTCCTGTTGGTACATAAGTTACCTTTATCTCTAATATAAAAAATAAATGATAAAAATTTGTTAATAGATACATAATCTAAAAAAGAAGCAAACAATGACTATAAGAACATAAAATGTGTGTGGGAGGAGTAAAAGTAAAGTTGTTATATGCAATCGAAGTTATTAACATAGATCATTACAACTATAAGATGTATACAAAACATAGAGAACACTATTAACAAAATGGCAATAGTAAGTCCTTAGCTATCAATAGTTACTTTAAATGTAAATAGATTAAACTCAGTAAAAAGGTATATAGTGGCTGAATGGATTAAAAAAAAACAGAAAATCCAATGATATGCCGTCTTGCAAGAAATTCACTTTATTTTTCCAGCAACCAACCAAAGGATTCACTTTAAATTTAAAATGTTCATAGGCAGAGAATAAAAGGATAGAAGAAGATATTTCATGCAACTGGTAACCAAAAGAAAGCAGGAGTAGCTAAATTTATAAAATAAACTTCAATCAAAAACTGTCTATAGAGATAAAGGTCATCATATAATGTTGAGTCAATTCAACAAGAAAATATAACCATTTTAAATATACACATACCCAACATCTAAATGAACATCAGTGGTTAAATGGATAAAGCAAATGTGATCTCTGTACAGAATGGAATATTATTTAGTCTTTGAAAAGAAAATCCAGCCACTGACAATATAGATGTACCTGTAGGACATCATGCTAAGTGAAATAAGCCCGATATAGAAAGGCAAACATTACATGATCTCACTTACATGTGGAATCTAAAATAGAGTCAAAGAAGTAGAGACTAGCATGGTGTTTGCAAGGGCCTTGGGGAGAAGAGAAAAATGGGACATGTCGGTTGAGGATACAAGTTTCAGTTATGCTAAATTAATAAGTTCTGGAGATCTAATGTACTGCAAGTGATTTTAGTTAACATTATTGTATACTTGAAATTTGCTAAGAAGTTAGGTCTTAAGTGTTCTCACCACAAAAGGAAAAAAAGTTATTATGTGAGATGGTGGATACATGAATTAGTTTGATTTGGGTAATTATTTCATAATATATGTCAAAATAACCAATAATGTATGTTCAACATATACACATTTATTTGTCAATTATATCTCAATAAAGTTGGAAAAATGGATGAAGAGTAAAAAAATAATAGGTATTTAATAGAAATTGTCAAGATGTGTCTAAAGGTTTACAAGAAGTAAGCAAGAATAGTATATATGAGTGTTGAGTGAATGAATGATGAAGCTGAAGAAGTAGTTGTGATAATTGAGCTTTGTACCAGATTCTCAAAATGTGCTATGGAGCTACTGCAATTAAAACACTATGGCATTCCCAAGACTGAGACAAGAAGAAACAAAATCTAAACTAACTGATGACCATCAATGAAATGGAATCAGTAATCAAAAACCTTCCAAAAACACAAAAGTCCTGGACCAGATGGCTTCATAGACGAATATTCCCAAACATTCAAAGAAGAATTAACACCTATTCTTCTCAAAAATTTTAAGAAAAGGGAAGGCTCCCTAACTCGTTTTATGAGGCCACCATTACTTTGATTCCAAAACCAGACAGAGACATTACAAAAAAAGAAAACGGTAGGCTGATATCTATTATAAACATTGATGCAAAAATCCTTAACAAAATATTAGCAAACCAAATTTAGCAATACATTAAAAGTATTGTATACCATGATCAACTTGGATTTAGTCCTGAGATGCAAGGTTGGTAAAATATCCGCAAATCAATGTGATACACCACATTAACAAATTGAAAGATAAAAATCATATCAGATCAAAGATGCTAAAAATGCATTTGACAAAATTCAGCAATTATTTATGATAAAAACTCTCAGCAAAGGGGAATAGAGGGAACATACCTCAACCTAATAAAGACTATATGTGACAAACCTACAGTCAACATCATACTCAAGAGGGAAAGTCTAAAAGTGTTTTCCTTAAGATCATGAAAAAGACAAGAATATCTCCTTTCACCACTCTTCAACATTGTACAGGAAGTCCTAGCTACAGTGGTCAAAAAGAAAAGGCATCCAAATTGGAAAGGAAGAAGTAAAACTGTCATCATTTGCGGATGACACGATACTATAGAGAGAGAACCCTAAAGATTCCACCCAAAGCCTGTTAGAACTGATAAATGAGTTCAGTAAAGCAGCATGACACAAAATTAATATTCAGAAGTTGGTTGCATTTTTATACACCAATGATGAAGTATCAGAGAAATTAAGAAAACAATCCCATTTATAATTGCATCAAAAACATAAAATACCTAGAAATCATCTTCCCACTGATATAAGAACCATATTATCCAGATAATAGACATGAAAAGATGCTCAAGATAACTAATCATCAGACAAATGCAAATTAAAACCACAATGAACAAATTAAAAACTCACACCTGTCAGAATGGCTATCGATAAATTTAAAAACCACGTTTGGTGAGGATGTGGAGAAAAGGGAACCTTCATGCACTGTTGGTGGGGTTGCAAATTGGTCCAGCCACTGTGGAAAACAGTTGGGAGATTCCTCAAAAAATTAAAAATAGAACTGCCTTATGACCCAGAAATTGCACTTCTGGTATTTATCCAAAGAAAACTAAAACACTAATTTTTAAAGATTTATGCACCCATATGTTCATGGCAGCATTATTCATGATAGCCAAAATATGGAAGCAACCTAAGTGGCCATCAATAGATGACTGGCTAAAGAATTTATATGCAATGGAATATTACTCAGCTATAACAAATAAAATCTTATCATTTGCAATGACATGGATGGACCTAGGGAGTATTGTGCTGAGTGAAATAAGTCAGAAAAAGACAAATACCATGTGATCTCACTTATATGCGGAATCCAAAAAACCAAACAGATTCACATACAGAGAACAAATAGATGGATACCAGATGGGAAGGGGTTTGAGGAGTTGGGTGAAAAAGATAAAGGGATTAAGAACAAATTAATAGTTACAAAACAGGCACAGGGAAGTGGAGTACAGTGTAGGGAATATAGTCAATAATATTGTAATGGCTGTGTGTAGTACCAGATGGGTACTAATCAGGGGAATCACTTCATGAATTATAGAAATGTCTAATCATTATGCTATATACCTTTAACTAATATAAAATAAAAATAAGTTGAATGAATGTGGCCGGTAAGGGGAGAAGGAAGCAACAATGAGGAATTCTGTGTAATTCTCAAGGGGCTTCTGTGTAACCAGGTAAGCATGCAATAATTGAGTGACAATCATTCATAAGAGGGATAAATCTAATTTGTAAGAAAATACATAATAGGAAAAAGAATAGGAGAAGCAAGATATGACTGTGGAAGGGAAATGAGAAGATAAGAAAATAAAAAATAAATGAAAACCACATTCATGAGTGGGAAAAAACTCACCATGGAATTTGTGCTGGCATAGATAAATTAATGAGACAGAATCAGGAATCTAGAAACAGGGTTGTGTGTGTGATAAATAAGCCATAGGGTTAAAAAATAGTACGTTTCATAGTGTTGTGATAACTACCTGTATGTCTGATATTGATAAACTTTTTGACTGCTTAACAAAGATGCCTTTTTTCTTCAGTTCTTATTTAATGTGATTAAGAATACAAAACATTTTTTGGGTTTTCATATCCTATCTATACATGATTATGGAGAAGCATTTCTGTTATACTATTTTTTTTACATTGAGATAAGTTTGCAAAAATGATCACTTTTCAAATAGTGTTCCCTCTCTCATTGAGCCATCATATTTTTGTTGCCATTATAGCTTTTTGAGAAAGTATAGGTCAGATATGTTTGAGGCATGATTTTTTTCTGTGCTTTCTGTGTGTGTGCGTATGTGTGTATACTCACACACATATATATGTATGTGCATATATATATATATATGCACATATACACACATATATATACAATTTAATGAACCTGTGATTTTGGTATTTCCCTTTACAGATATTAGTGCCTGTATTGTTTATAAGCATTTCTTCTTTTTTTAAAAAACATTTTACAACTTTGAGATGTAATTAACATGCCATTCAATTCATTCATTTAGTGTAAAATTCAATATTGTTTAGTAATATTCATAGAATTGTGAGACCATCACCACAGTCAAGTTTAGAACATTTACATCACCTCATTAGCCGTCATTTCTCATTTACCCTCTTATCCTTCCAGTCAGTGCAAACACGAATAGACTTTTCTGTCTTTTTTTTATGCCTGAGATATTTAAAAATAAAACACAATATCTATTTTTTCAGAAATTATTTCAGATTTTATTTTCATACCTAGTAATTTTCCACAGTGTAAAGTAGTTTGTGTTTTAAAATAATCTCTACTTACTAAAGCATATTTTGAGGAATTAATACCTAATTTCATTTGAATTAACATTGTTAGAGTTTTGACATGATTGCTTCTATAAAGAAAATTTTTATTTACACAAAAACATAAAATGGATAAGACATCTTCAAAATGCAGAGGATCTCAAATAATACATTTAATTATGCTTTTCCTAGCAACTTAAATAGATCAATACATTATATACTTTCTATTTTAAAATTAAAAAGGAATAAATGTATGAGACAAATTTATTATGCTGTCCTCTCTCCCACTCTACATCTGAGAATCTGACACTTTTAACTCTTTCTTGTTTTCATTTCTCTAGTTAGTAACACTCTAATTCTAAAAACTAGGCTTTTATTACAATTTAAAAAATTTACTTAGTATCTATTGTCTTTATGCCACAAGATAAAGATAAAATTCATACTACTTTCACCTCTCATTCTATCTCATACACTTTATTTTGTTGATTTGTTGTTTACCTTTAGAGTTGGAAAAAAGAAACAAACATAAATCTCAATTTATTTTATGGCTTTTGTCAGAATTTCTGGTTCTACTGGATGAGTGATAGAGATAGCAAGCATACCCTTCCATCAACTTCTTATATCTTCTCTATCTTCCAGCTTCTCTCATCTTTATCATTACTTTTATTTGTCAAGTTAATAGTATTAACTTTTATTTCTGTAATTATATGTAAATGGTTCCTATATTTCTGTGCTGATTTTAAAAATTTAAAATGTATAATTAGTTAAGTGAATGTACTTTGTAATTATGACTCACTATGCAATGAAGTAATGTGCTAAGATTATATTTGCCTGAATGTATCTAATCTTAATAACCCTTATATCACTTAACAGAAAGCACTTCTTACTTCCAAGTTCAATTAATTTTTTTCACTTAAGTCCATCATTAAACATGTTAGTTTGTTTCACCAGCCATGAGTTCCTTGTTCATCATACCACTCCCCACTCCTGAATTCACTGGATTTGTTTTTTCTGTTTTAAGATTGGGGTGTGGGGGAGAACCTGTTTCATAGCATCACTAATAACTTATATCTTCTTGTTCATACTCTATTATGAATCTATGTCATTTATTTACCTATTTATTTTAAAATCCATTTCTTCTGTCATCTTGAATAAATTTTTAGAGATATTTGACTATTTAATTCGTAGTTATTGGTTTTTTATAAACATACCATGAAGCTTATTATAGAGGTTACCCCTGAAAATAGTTAGATTTTAGAGGTAAAACAACAACCAAAAAAATGAAAACAGCTTTGAGAGAGCATTACTAAGATATTATTGGTGTGGGATAGATTGGACATCTAATTAAAAGAATGTAGACATCTATAGTTCTTTCTGATACAGAGTGAAAATGCTATAAAGTGGTAACATTGAAGAACAACCTGGTTCAGATTACTGATTGCTGTTTGGTTGAACTATCTAGATTAATCTAGGCATCACCTCGAATAAGGTGGTGTTCATCAGAGAAAACAAGTCCTTGTAAAGGTTTACTCAGTGATTCTATGTCATAAGATTAGTTGAAAACCTTTTTTGAATAAAGGAAATATTCCCATCATGTTAATAACACCAGACTCTCAGTGGCGTAATGTGGCTTTTATCAACATTTCAGCATGTCTGTGGCTTTCTTGGTTTTGTGTGTCTGTTGACTGCATTGAACTTTATTCATTCATTCATTCATTCATTCATTTTTGGTAATTAACTTTCTAAGCCTACTATAGAGATGTCACCTTGGAATTTTTTTTTCTCATTTGACTACTGAGTGAACTCACCATTTATTGAATCCTATATTCTTTCTGTTTCTTGGTTTTCATCCTGTAATTGCTCAGTGTAGCTATAGGCAACTTCTTCAGAGCAGATGCTGAGTTGTAACTTTCTTCAGTTTTTGAATTTTGGAAAATACTCTTTGTCCTCATACTTGGTAGAGAGATTATATGATTGGAAAACAGTTATAGAGGTTTCTTAACAAATTAAGTCTAAAACTATGGCAAGATTTAGCAATCCCACTTCTGAGTATATATTCAAAGAATTGAAATCAAGTTCTCAAAGAGATCTGCATTCCCATGTTCATTACAGCATCATAATAGCCAAGATATGGAAACAACCCAAATGTCTACTGACAGATGAATAAAGAAAATGTGTTATATAATACTATTGAATATTATTCAGCCCTAATAAGAGGGGAATTCTGTAATTTGCGACAACATGGATGAACCTAGAGGATGTTACGCTAAGTGAAATAAGCCAGTCATAGAAGGACAATAGTGCATGAGCCCATTTATATGAGGTAATCAAAAAAACAGTCAAAGTCATAGAAATGGAATAGGATGGTGGTTGCCTGGGGATAGAGTAGGAAGGTGAAATAGGAAATTGTTGCTCAATAGGCATAAAGTTTCACTTATTCAAGAAGAATAAGTTCTAAGCTCTGCTGTACAACATGGTACAGATACTTAACAATACAGTATTGTTCACTTTAAAATACGGTAAGAGTATAGATCTCATGTTAAGTGTGCTTGCCAGAAAACACACACATACTGTATATGTACACCCAAGGAAATTCTCAGAGGTGATGGATGTGTTTAATACCTTGATTGAGGTGATGGTATCATGAATGTATATGTATGTCCAAACCCCTCAAGATGTATACATTGAATGCACAATTTTTTGTGTATTGATTATACTTCAGTGAGATTTCAAAGACAAAACTTTAAAAGATATCAATTAAAATTAAAATTTTTATGCAAAAAGAGTAATGAATTATTGGACCTTCAATTCTGGGACATCATGATATTTGGTTCAACTAAGAGTTGGGGCATAGCTTTTGACTTTCAGTAGACAATCTTAACATAATATGATTAAACTACCATGTAAAGGAAAATAAGAATTCAAGCAAATGTGTTTTTTGAGGCAAAACTGCAAGCTTTTACACTATAGTGTCTCATAGAAATAGTTAAGTAGATACATATTGTCTTATGTTGCTCTAAGCTGACATGTTTATAATGCATACCAGAGTATTCGCATGTTGTATGCTATATGACGGATAATAATTTGTTTCTCTTAAAGTGTTACAAAGCTCTCCAGAGGGACTGCAGATTCTTCATAGAATGTGTCTTCCCTTTTATGACCTTTAGTACCAATTATAGTACCAAAATCATAATAACTGCTTTTACATGCAGGTTAAAGAATTGAATTTCTATAGTTAGGTGGGTTTTACTGTGCTTTTATTTTTTTATTAATTTCAAGGATACAGTACATTGTTTAGACATTTATATAGTTTATAGAATGATCCTGCTAATTGCTCTTTCCTCTGTCTGTCCACCTAGCCATTGCATTAATGCTAACTGCATTCCCTATGCCATGCTCTCCATCCCTATGACCATCTATCAACTACTAATTTGTAATTCTTTAACCCTTCACTCCATTCTCCCAGCCCACCCCCTCCCCATCCTCTGGTTGTCACCAGAGTGTCCTCTGTATTGGTGAGTCTGTTTTTGATTAGTTTGTTCTTTTTGTTTCTTAGATTCTGCATATAAGTGAAATTATATGGTATTTATCTTTCTCTGACATATTTCACTCAGCATAATAACATCTAGGTCCATCTATGTTGTTGCAAATGGTAGGATTTCATTTTTTAATGGCTGAATATATTCTGTTGTATATATGAACCATAACTTCTTTATCCAATCATCGGTTGATGGGCATTTGGGTTGCTTCCATATCTTGGCTATTGTAAATTGTGCTACCATGAACATAGGGGTACATAGATCTTTACAAATTATTGTTTTGGTTTTCTTTGGATAAATACCCAGAAGTGCAATTGTTGTATCAAAAGGTTTATAATTTTTAATTTTTTGAGAAATCTCCAGACTTTTTCATAGTGACTATATGAATTCACAGTCCCACCAACAGTATATTAGAGTCCCCTTTCCTCCAATTCTCTACCAACACTTGTTGTTCTTTGATTTATTGATGATAGAGATTCTGAGAGGTGTGAGGTGATATCTCATTGAGGTTTTAATTTGTGTTTTTCTGATGATTAGTGACCTTGAGCATCTTTTCATATGTCTATTAGCCAGCTATATTTTCTCTTTGTAGAAATACCTATTAAGTCTTCTGCCCATTTTTAATGGATTGTTTTCTTTTTTGTTGATGAGATGTATGCGTACTTTATATATTTTTGGATATTAACCTCTTATCAGATGTATCATAAGTGAATCTCTTCTACCATTCAGTCAATTGCCTTTATTATTGTTGTTGTTGCTGTTAATGGTTTCCTTTGTTGTACAAAAATGTTTAGTTTGTTGTAGTCCCATTGGTTTATATTTTGTTTACCTTGCCTGAGGAGATATATCTGAAAAGAAATTACTATTAACAATATCAGAGAGTTTACTGCCTATGTTTTCTTTTAGAGTTTTATGGTTTCGGGTGTTACATTTAAGTCTTTAATTTATTTTGAGTCTGTTCTTATATACGGTACAGGAAGGTGGTCCAGTTTCTTTCTTTTCTTTTTTTTTCATGGATATGTCCAATATTCCTAGCAACATTGATTGAAGAGACTGCCTTTACCCCATTGTATATTCTTGCCTCTTTTGTGCATATGAAAGTAGTATATGGATGTGTATGTATTTCTAGGCTCTCTATTCTGTTCCATTGATCAATGTATCTGTTTTTATGCCAGTAACATGCTATTTTGATTATTGTAGCCTTGTAGTATAGTTTGATACCAGGTAGTGTGATACCTCCAACTTTGTTCTTCTTTCTCAAGATTGCTATGACTATTTGGGATCTTTTATGGTTCCATATAAATTTTAGGATTATTGTATCTAGCTCTCTAAAAAATGCTATTGGTATTTTGATAGGGATTGCACTTAATCTGTAGATTACTTAAGGTAGTACAACCATATTAATGATGTTAATTCTTCCTACCCATGAGCATAGTATATGTTTCCATTTATTTCTATCTTCCATTTCTTCTTTCAATGACTTATAATTTTCTGAGAATAAGTCTTTTACTTCCTTGGTTAATTTGATTTCCATGTATTTTATTGTTTTCAATGCAATTGTAAATGGGATTGTTTTCTTAATTTCTCTTTCTGAAAATTTATCATTGGTATATAAAAATGTCACTGACTTCTGAATATTAATTTTGTAACCTGCTACTTTACTAAATTCATTGATCAGTTCTAGCAGTTTTTCAGTAGGCTCTTTAGGCATCTCCATATATAGTATGATGTCTTTGGCAAATAATGAGAGTTTTATTTCTTCCTTCCCAATTTGGATACCTTTTATTTTTCTTCCTTGTCTTATTGCTGTGGCTAAGACTTCCAATACAGTGTTGAAGAGGAGTGGTAATAGTGGGCATCCTGTCTTGTTCCTGATCTTAAGGAAAATGCTCTCTATTCCCACTTTGCTGAGAGTTTTTATTATAAATGGATGCTGAATTTTGTTACTTTTTCTGCATCTATCACTACAATCATATGGTTTTATCTTTCAATTTGTTAATGTAATGTATCACAGTAATGAAATTCATACCAACCTTGGATCCAAGAAATAAATACAACTTGATCATGGTGTATGATGTTTTTAATATATTGCTGAATTCAGTTTGCTGATGTTTTGAAGATTTTTGCATAAATATTCATAAGAGTATCAGCCTATAGTTTTTTTTTTCATTTGTAATGTCTTTGGTTTTGGAATCAAAGTAACTGTGGCCTCATAAAAGGAATTAGGAAGCCTTCCCTCTTCTTGATTTTGTTGGAATAGTTTGAATGTTTGGTAATATTTGCCTATGAAGCCAATCAGTGCAGGACCTTTGTTTTTGTGGAGGTTTTTATTACTGATTCTATTTCATTGGTGGTAATCTGTTGGTTCAGATTTTCCGTTTCTTCTTGATTCTATCTTGGGAGATTTTTATATGTCTAGGAATGTATCCATTTCTTCCAGATTGTTCAATTTGTTGGCACTTAATTGCTTGTAGTATTTTCTTATGATCCTTTGCATTTCTGTAGAGTCTGTAGTTAATTCTCCTCTTTCATTTCTGATTTTTTTTTAGTCTTCTTTTGTCCTTGATAAGTCTTGTTAAGGGTTTGTCAATTTTGTTTATTCTTTCAAAGAACCAGTTCTTGGGTTCATTAATCTTTCACATTGTTTTTCTAGAGTTTATTTCATTTATTTCCTCTCTGATCTTTATTATTTTCTTCGTTCTAATCACTTTGGCTTTTGTTTGCTGTTCTTCTTCTAATTCTTTTAAGTGTAAGTTTAGATTGTTAATTTGAGGGTTTGTTTGTTTGTTGGTTGGTTGGTTTCTTGAAGTAGGATTGTATTGCTATGAAAATCCCTCTTAGGACTGCTTTCACCAGTGTTTTATGGATTTTGAGTCTTTGTGTTTTCATTTTCATTTGTCTCTAGATATCTTTTGAGTTCTTCCTTGACCTTGTTGATAACCCATTTAACCCATTTACATTTAAAGTGATTAGTGATAAGTACGTAGTTACTACCATTTTATTATTTGTATTTTTTTCTTTTTTTTACTCCTTTTTTTTTTGCAGAAGTACCTTTAACATTTCTTGTGATACTGGCTTATTGGTGATAAATTTCTTAAGCTTTTCTCTGGGAAGTTCTTTATCTCATCTTCCATTTTAATTGAAAGCCTTGCTGGGTAGAGTATTTGTGGTTGTAGATTCCTGTTTTTCATAACTTTGAATGTTTCTTGCTATTCTCTTCTGGCCTGCAAAGTTTCCAATGAAAAATCAGTAGACTTTCTTATGGGAATATCTCTGTAAGTAACTAGCTGCTTTTCTCATGCTGCTTTTAAGATTCCCTCTTTGTCTTTGATCTTTGGTATTTTAATTATGATGTGTCTCAGTGTGGGTCTATTTGAATTCCTCTTGTTTGTGACTCTCTGTACTTCTTGAACTTGTAAGTCTATTTCCTTTGCCAGGTTAGGAAAGTTTTCTGTCATTATTTCTTTAAATTGATTCTCAATCCCTTGCTCTCTCTCATCTTCTTTAGGTACTCCTACGATGAGGATACTGTTATATTTCATGTGGTCCCATAGGTCTCTTAAACTATCCTCAATTTTTTTAAATTCTTTTTTCTTTTTGTTGTTCTGATTGGCTGTTTTGTTCTACCGTGCCTTCCAGGTACTGATTCAGTATTCTGCTTCGTACAATCTACTGTTGAATCCTTCTAGTGTACTCTTCATTTCTTTCTGGTTATTTTTTATGGTTTCTATGTACTTCTTTATGCTTACTACCTCTCTGTTGAGGTTCTTATTGTGCTCATCCATTCTCCCCTTAAGTTCGTTGAGTATTCTTATAACCATTATTTTGAACTCTGTCTCTGGTCAGTTGCTTGCTTCCATGTCATTTAGCTTATTTTGTAAAGTCTTCCTCTGTTGTTTCATTTGTGGCTTTTTTTCCCTCTCATTTTATTAACTTCTCTGTGTTCATTTCTATGTGTTAGGAATATTTGTTTAATCTCCCATCCTTGGCCAGGTGGCTTTATGTGGAAGGTGCCCTGTGTAGCCAAGTGATGCATTTTACCTTATCCTCTGTGCTGGGGGCTATGGACATGAGATTCTTGCATGGGTTGTGTATGATCTTCTATTGTAGCTAAGCCTTTATTGTTTTTAGTACATCAATGGATGGGATTAATGCTCAGGATAATTGTGGGAATTGGCTGTGCCCACGGGGTAAGAATTGCTGTGTGGAGGCTGACCTCACTGAGTGAGATTTTCCCTAGCAGGCTTGTGTACTTGTTACTATCACCTTTTGTGTGTACCACTAATAGGACTAGTCAGGAGTTGTTCCGTTGTGCTCTCTTGCCAGCCTTCGAGTGTGTTGTATTTTTGGCCCCTTGGGAGGGACTCCTCTATAGGCCAAGGTCAGCCACTGCCTTTCATTGCTTAGGGCTATCTGATGGAAGTTACAAAGTTACAAAGTGCCTATGCTACATCTATAGGTAAATGGAAGAGGCAATGCTGTAGGCAGCAGCCCAGTAATTCCGTGTCCCTAACCTAGGGCAGTTTAACAGAAGGGCCAGTGCTCCTCCAGGCCTGACACTGCCTGTCAGTTGCCCATATGTATCTGAAACTGAAAGAACCTGTGCGATCTATACGTGTTGGGTGGTGCAGGAACCCTGGGAGTCTCCTGGATCTATGGAGTAAATTTTCCTCTGCCAAAGAAGTGTCAGTTTACATGCCAGCGCTGTCTCTGTGGCTCCCTGTACAAGTTTCCAATTATAGCAACATCCGCTGCTGCTCACCTTAGGTCTGCAAATACCCAAGCTTTGTTTAAGACTTACTGAGGATCATGGATGTGAGTTTTTGGCCACCACCAAATACTTCTCCTGGATGAATGGGCTTTAAATAGGCCACAGGAACTGAGTACTGTTGTTTTCTGTTGAATTTTTGACCCAAGGAAAGCACAGGATGGGTTGCCTAGGAGAAGGTTTGCCACAGGTAATTTGTGAGTTGGATGGGGCATCATCTCAGTGAGGCAAGGAGCTGTCAGGCCTATACTGCACCAGATTTGCTGCCAGCTCTGGGACTGCAGGCTCTCACCAAAATCAGAGATCACTGTGTGACTTACTGTCATCTGTGATGGGTCCACAAAACTCCTGAAATTTGCCTAAGTGATAGTGTATCTCATGCTGTCATGGTGCCATGGACACCTGCAATCCCCTCAAGAGATACAGCAGCTTGTACAGGCAGTAATGGTTGGCCCACAACTGTTTTTTTCCCCTGAAATATGCTCACTGCACTAGCCAAGGTCTGTTGCCTTCACAGAATGCTCAACCCCAGAGAAAATCAGGGTGGAGTGGGGCTGCCTGTCAATGGGCTACAGGCACTTTGTGACTTGGATGAAGCTGGATCTTAGAGAGACAAGGCCCCTTAGGCTAATACAGCCTCAGTTTTGCTGCAACTTCTCTGCCCACATGTTCCCACTGTAGTCACAGATCACAGTGAGACCAGCTACAGTCTGGGCCAGTCCTACAGACCCCTGTGATCTCCCCACAAGATACTGTAGCTCTTGCAGGCAGCAGAGGTCTGCCTATCACTGATTTCCCTACAGTGTCTGCTCTGTGCTAGCCAAAATTTGTTGCCTGTGTGGTTTGAGAGACCCTGGGGGAGAGGCAGGGCTGTGACGGCTAACTGTCAATAGGCTACATAGGGTAATTTGTTGGGCAGGGTAGGGTCTCAGGGAAACCATGGCCTTCAGATTAACACAGTCTCAGTCTTGCTGTACCTTTGGTAACCATTTGTGTGCTCCCACAGAAGTTCCAGATCACAGCAAGACCAGCTGCTGTCTGGGACTGGCCCACAGATCCCCGAGATCCGCCCTAGTTCATGTTGGCAGCAGTGATCTGCCTGAAACTGTCTCCAAAATGCATGCTCACAGCGCTCACTGCCAACTGTGAATTTTTGGCCCTGAATGGTTGTATGGCTATGCAGCCATCCAACAACAAAAGCCCTGGGAATCTGCAGAGTGGATGGGGCAGGCTGATTTCCTCAGGCTAGCACTTCCATATTGGCCTTGTGGGAGTGAGCTGCACTGGAAAACTGGAGGGGTCTGTAGATTGCCCAGTAGGGGCACTGGATGAAAGTACAGCCCTTTTTGTGGCACAAGGTAATGCAGATTTTCTCAGTATGGATCCTGCGCGAGCATGTGACCCACCACTAGTGTCCTGGGTGAGTGTCCACAGGTCAGAAAGCCTGTGTGCAGGTCCTTCAAAGGGGCATCTAGGGATTTGGTCTCTTTTTGTCTCACCCAGATGGCTGGAATTACCTCTGGTTTCTACAGTCAGAGTTTTTGGACTCTCCTCTTATTTGGGTCTGGGCCATGGGCTGAGGAGCTCCCAAATGATGCTAGGACCTCGCTCTATTTCAGAGAAGCTTCTGCAGCCTTACTCTCCTTTCTGGTGGTCCTCCACCACCTGCAGGTGTGGGTCTATCCTAGTTTGCAATTTTGCCCATCCTCCTGGCTTCAGTGTGGTTCCTTCTTTATATTATCAGATGTACCTGTTATGATCAACTGGATTTCAGGTGATTCTCCACATTGATTATTCTATACTTTTGTTGTAATTTCAATGCGGACCTGGGAGGAGACAAACCCTGCTTTTACCTAGTCTGCCATCTTCCTTGCTTTGTCTTTTTGTTTGTATTTTATATTTTGATATCAATTTTATCATGTGGCCACTTAAGCCTTCTTATGTTTTCTTTACCGACTGGCAACTTTGTAATTTATTTTTAATAAACTTCTTTTATTTAAGTGTATAAATATAGTTGTTCTACAATCTTATATTGGTATATTAGTTTCAGGTGTACAACATAGAGATTCGATATTTTTATACCCCACATGTAAGCAAAAATAAGCTCATGGGACTCCATTAAACTAAAAAGCTTTCTTCTACCCAGTGAAGGAAAACTTCAATAAAACAAAAAGGCAACCCACTGAATGGGAGAATATATTTGCAAATGTTCTCTCCAATAAGGAGTTGATATCCAAAATATATAAGAAACTCATACAACTCAATAACAGAAAAATAAACAATCTGGTTGGAAAATGGGCAGAGGACATGAAAAGGTATTTCTTCAAAGAAGACATGCAGATGGCCAACAGACATGACAAGATGCTCAACATCACTAATCATCAGGAAAATGAAAATCAAAACCACAATGAAATACCACTTCATATAGTCAGAATGGCTATTATCAAGGAGTCAACAAACAAAATGTGTTGAGAGGATGTGAAGAAAAGGGAACACTTGTGCATTGTTGGTGGGACTGCAAACTGGTGCAGCCATTTTGGAAAACAGTATGGAGATTCCTCAAAAAAACAAAGAATGTGTATACTATACAACCCAGCAATTCCACTTCTGGATATTTATCCAAAGAAAATGAAAATACTAATTGGAAAAGATATATGCACCTCTATGTTCATATGTCTGTATATGAACATAAAGTTGCAGCATTTCTTTACAGTAGCAATCTGAATGAAAGCAATCAGGTATCCATCGATAGATAAATGGATACACGCACAGTGGAATATTTATTATTCAGCAATAAAAATGAAAATTTGTCTTTTGCAACAATATGGATGGACCTAGAGAGTATTATGCTAAGTGAAATAAGTTAGGCATAGAAAGATAAATACTGTATGGTTTCTCTTATATGTGGAATCTAAAAACCAAAACAAAAATAGACTCATACAAACAGAGACTAAAGGGAAGGTTACCAGATGGAAATGGGTTGGGATTTGGGTGAAAAGGGAAGGGAAATACAGTCAATAGTACTGCGATAAGTTTGCATGGTGACAGATGATGATTTTATATTTAAAGTCCATCTCTTGTAGACAGCAAGTTAGATTTTTCTTTAATCTTTTCTTAAAATCTCTGCCTTTTTTTTTTACTGTAGTTTGTTAACATTAAATGTAACTATGTGTATGGTTTTGTTTGTATAATTTTATTCCCTTTTTTCCAGATTTCCATTCTAACTTTTCTCTCCCCATTTTTGAGGATTATTTTAAACATTTCTAGAATTTTATTTTAATTTTCCTATTGGCTTTTTAGCTAAATATCTTTGAATTTTTTAGTGGTTATTCTGAGAATTACAATAAATACCTTCTACATTTTACTGTCCAGTTCCAGTAAATAGTTTACTATGTCACATAAATTGTAGAATCTTTGAAACTCTGTAGGTCCATGTATTCTTCAGCCTTTATGCCGGAGTTGACGAACAATGACAAATATAGTTCAACTGCCTGCTTTGCAAATAAAGTTTTATTGGAACATATCGTAACTGTCCACTTATGTATTATCTGTGTCTGCTTTTGTGCTATAATGGCAATGGTAAAGTTGAGTAGTTGGTACAGAGCCCTCATGACCTTCAAAACCTAAAATATTTACTATTTGACCTGTATGGTTGTCATAGATTTTATATTTTTATACATTATAAACCCCACAAAATGACATCATAATGTTTGCTTTAATCAGTTATGTGTATAATATCTAAATTGAGGAAAAATAAAGCAAGTAGTAATTTGCATATTCCCAGATATTTCTGATTTCCAATGCTTTTTATTCCTTATGAGCATCTGGTATTATTCCACTTCAGCCTATGAAAATTTCTTTAGCATTCCTTATATGTCTGCTGACAACAAATTCTCTTATTCACGTGTTCATTTCCTTATTTATTTGATTAATCTGATACAGATTTTATTTTACTATGACTCTTGAAGTATATAGAATATCCTGTGTACAGAATTCTGGGTGAACAGTTTTGTTTGTTTGTTCTAGCACTTAAGTAGTGCTATTCCCCTCTATTCTGATGTCTACAGCAGTGGGCCCCACCTTTTTGGCACTAGGGACTGGTGTGCCTATGAGAATCTTAAGCTTTATGATCTGAGGTGGATCTGAGACGGTGATGCTGACACTGAGGAACAGCTACAAATACAGATGAAGCTTTGCTCTGGCAGTGCCACCCACCTCCTGCTGTGGAGCTAAATTCCTAATAGGCTGTATTAGTCCTCTGCCCAGGAATTGGGAAGCCCTGTAGTATTGGTGAAAAAGTCAGTTGTTAATTGAATTGTTGCCCTGTAGGTAATAGGTTGCATTTCTCTTCCTACGTTTAAGATTTGCTCTTTTCTCTGGCTTTCAATAGTTTCATTGCTATTCTTTTCATGTGGTCTGTTTATAATTTTATACCTTTTATCAAATGTGAGAAATTTTTGGACATTATTCCTTCAGATTTTTTCTATCTTATTTTTTCATTCCTCTTCTTTTGGGATTCCATTACATATAAGGCAGACTGTTTAGTACTACCTAACAGGTCTTTGAGACTGCTAATTTATTTCCAATCTTTTTCTATCTACTTTCTGTACAATTGGATAATTTCTATGCATTTTTCTTCAAGTTCACTTAATCTTTTCTCTGTCATTTCCATTTGTCGGGTAAATCCATCAAATGATTTCTTTTTTATATCAGATTTTTTTTTAAGTTCTGAATTTCCATTTTAGTCTATTTTACTGTTTCTATTTTTCTGATGGCATTTCCCATATTTTCAACCATTATAAGCTATGTTGCTTTACTTCACTGAGAGTTGTTATAATGGCTGCTTTTAAATCCTTATTTGCTACTTTCAAAATCTGGGTCATGTCAGAGTTGGTTTTTGTTTAATATTTCTTTTTGTTTTATTTCCCTAGTTCCCTACTACTTCTGCTTAATTTTGTATTGCATCTTGAACATATGGATATTAAGTTTTAAGCATTTTAGATTCACTATTTTCTTTTAAATGAGCAGTTTCTTTACTTTTAACAAGTAATTATCTTAGTTAGACTTAAATTGCAAACTCTGCTTTTTGCATGGCAGCTCTTACCTCAGTTCATATATTTTACCTTTAAATGAGCTGGTTTTATTCTTTTCTGTGCTTGCATGTGTCAAGGGTTAGGCAGAACTGTGGACAAAAGGAATTAGCACTTCCCTTCATGAATTCTTTCACACTGTTCTTCAACAATGGTTTTCCCAACTTCAGTTTTCAGGCTCTCCAGACCAGAAATGCTTCAGTTTTTCAGTACCTTGCCACCTCATGCACTAAATGACAGCACTTGACTCCAGGCTAAAATCTGTAAGAATGAACTTTTAATTCACACACCCCCTCCTTTGAGCATGTGTTCACACCAGATTCTGATAGCTTCTGTTCACTTTCCATTGCCTCCACGTATTTACTTTTGGTATAATACCCAGGTTTTTTTGTTCATTTTCTGCAGAGGTGCCATTCTGGTAATGCCTTATTCTTTCATTATTAATGAGATTCTCGAGTGTCAATAAATGTTTTTGTTTAAATTTATAGTTGTTTCAAATATATTTCCTACAATAATTTTATGACTGTTTTTTCTCTTTGTAATTTTAATTGGCTTAAGTAGAATTTGTCAATCACTGATATAGTACAAGAATATGTTGTATTTTCTCCTCTTAATTTTTTTACAATTTTTCTGTAAACTTACAAAGCTTTAAACTTACAAAGCTTAAAACTTACAACATATTATATTATGCAGATATTTGTGTGACTATTAAATTTATACCCAGCTTCCTATAATTAGAAAAATGGGAAAAATGGAATTTATTCCTTTATCACTGGGCTTCATTTGTCACATCTTTTCTGTATCCTATCAATTAAATATCACATTTGAATATGTTTTAAATAAATATTCCTAGCATTATGAATTGCATATGTCTTTGTTGTAAGTTCTCTCATTAGTAGATATCATCTTAAGTGATAGAGACAACATGGAATATCTGTGCGGGGAAGCTCAGCATCATTTAAACACAGACATATTTTTTTCTTGAAATGTGGTGGGAACTGATAAATACTTTCCTGCACAAATATCTCTCTTACTTCTTTTTAGTATTTACAAACAGCTAGTGGATCATTGGAGTAATCTATTGAGTGAATTTAAACAGTTATTTCAGAAAAAGAGAGAAGAAACATCAATGCTACAGAGACTTATTTTAACATTCTGACTTCCAAGTCAGAATAAATTTTTCTTTTGTACATTATGGTGATAGAAAAGTGAAGGGTAGATATCAGAATCTAAGATTTTATTTTATTATCATTCATGAAATATGAGTATTCTTAAGAAAAAACTTTTGTGCAGGGATAGAACTGATTCTAATCTAGGGAGTATTTTAGTGTTGTATATGACATCATATAAGTAGTATAACTTAGTGATTATTCTTTCAGTTTCCTCATCTACACAGTTGATTAAATAATAACTACCTTATAGGGTTTTGTGCAATTTTCAAATTTTTAATTTTATTCTTTCAAGGATATATAGTACATGGTTAGATATTTACATAGTTTATAAAGTGATATCACTGATTACTCTATCACCCCTCTGGCTCTACAATACTATTGACTATATTTCCTACACTGTACCCTACAACCCCATGACTATTTTTAAACTACTAATTTGTTCTTCAACACTTCACCTGTTTCTCCCAGCCAATCATGCCCCCCGCCACCAGTCCCCTGCCCTCTGGCAGTTACCAGATTGTCCCCTGTATCTGTGAGTCTGTTTTCGTTTAGTTTGTTCTTTTTGTTCCTTACATTCCTCATATAAGGACAATTATATGGTATTGATCTCTGTCTGATTTATTTCACTCAGCATAATAATCTCTAGGTCCATCCATGTTGTTGCAAATGGTAGAATTTCATACATTTTATGTCTGAGTAATAATATTTCATTGTATATATGAACCATAACTTCTTTATCTAATCATCTGTTGATGGGCATTTAGGTTGCTTTTGTATCTTGAGTACTGTAAATTGTGCTGCCATGAACATAGGAATGCATAGATCTTTACGGATTAGTGTTTTGGTTTTCTTTGCATAAATACCCAGAAGTGTAATTGCTGGGTTAAAGGGTAGATCTATTTTTAATATTTTGAGGAATTTCCAGACTGTTTTCCATAATGGCTGTATTAATTGGCAATCCCACCAACAGTGTATGAGGGCTCCCTTTTTTTCACATCCTTGCCAACACTTGTTCTTTTATTTATTGACAATAGTCATTCTGACAGGTGTGAGGTGATATCTCATTGTAGGTTTTATTTGCATTTGTCTAATGATTAGTGATCTTGAACATCTTTCCATATGTCAATTGGTCATCTGTATTTCCTTTGTATTTGTTCAGGTCTTCTGGCCATTTTTTAATTGGATTGTTTGTTTTTTGTTGTTGAGTTGTATGAGTTCTTTATAAATTTTGGATATTAACCCATTATCAAATGTATCTTAGGAAAATATCTTCTCTGATCCAGTAAGTTGTTCTTTCATTTTGTTGATGGTTTCCTTTGCTATGCAAAAACTTTTGAGTTTGATGTAATCCTAATTGTTTATTTTTCTTTTCATACCCTTGCCTAAGGAGATATATCAGAAATTAGTAGTAGCAATGTCAGAGAGTTTACTGCTTATGTTTTTTTCTAGAAGTTTTATGGTTTTGGGTCTTATGTTTAAGTCTTTAAACAATTTTGAGTGTATTTCTTGTATATAGTGTAAGAAGGTTGTCCACTTTCATTTTTTGCATGTATCTATCCAGTTGTCCCAACACCATTTATTGAAGAAACTCTTTTTACCCTATTATATATCCCTGCCTCCTTTGTCATACTTTAAATGAACATATAGACATAAATTTATTTCTGAACTCACTATTCTATTCCATTGTTCAATGTATCTATGGCAGTATGATGCAGTTTTGATTACTGAAGCATTGTAGTATAGTTTGATATCAGGTAGTGTGATACTTCCAACTTTGTTCTTTTTTCTCAAGATTGTTGTAGCTATTTGGGATCTTTTATGGTTCCATATAAATTTTAGGATTATTTGTTCTAGTTATCTGAAAAATGCCATTGGTGTTTTGATGGGGATTGCATTGAATTTGTCAATTGAATCTATAGATTGCTTTGGATAGTATGGCCATTATAATGATGTTGATTCTTCCTACTCATGAGCACGACATATGCTTCTATTTATTTGTTTCTTCTTTATTTTTTTTTCAGTCTGAGAATTTTCTGAGAAGAGGTCTTTTACCTCCTTGCTTATTTTGATTCCCAGATATTTTATTGTTTTTGATGCAATTGCAAATAAGATTGTTTTCTTAATTTCTGAGAGTTCATCATTGATATATAAAAGTAGAACTGACTCCTGAATATTAATTTCATATCCTGCTACTTTTCTGAATTGATTAATCAGTTCTACCAGTTTTTTGGTTGAATCTCTAGGGTTCTCTATATATGGTATCATGTCATCTGCAAATAATGACAGTTTTGCTTCTTCCTTTCTAATGTGGTTGCTTTTTATTACTGTTTGTTGTCTGATTCCTGTAGCTAAGACTTCCAATACAATATTGAACAGAAGTGGTGAAAATGGACATTTCTGTCTTGTTCCTGATCTTAAAGAAAACACTTTTAGTCTTTCCCCATTGAGAATGATGTTAGCTGTGGGTTTGTCATATATGGCCTTTATTAGGTTGAGGTATGTTCCCTTTATTCCCACTTTGCTGAGAGATTTTATCATAAATGGAAGCTGGATTTTATCGAATGTTTTTTTCTGAATTTATTTTTTCTGAATTTATTGATATAATAGTATGCTTTGTATCTTTCAGTTTTTTGATGTGTTGTATCACATTAATTGATTTGCAGATATTGTACTAACCTTGCATCTCAGGAATGAATCCAACTTGATCATGATGTATTATATTTTTGATGTATTGCTAAATTCAGTTAGCTAATATTTTGTTGAGGATTTTTGTATCACTGTTCGTAAAGCATACCAGCCTATAGTTTTCATTTTTTGTAATGCCTTTGTCTGGTTTTTGAATCAGAATAATGGTGGCCTCAAAAACATTTCAAATTTTAAAAAGTTATAACTGTCAAGTAACTTTTAAATACATATAACTGGATTTTTGAGCATGAGATGCCCAGAGGGTCAAACTTTATAGTAACAATGTATGATTCCATTTCTGGTCATTGCAAACATTTTTAACTTAAAACTTAATTCCATAATAACTAATATTTAATATGAAAAGTATTTTAAGAGTTCAAAGTAGCAAATACCCCCAGATAAGAAAGAAAAATTATTTTAGAGAGAACAGAGAAATGTGATGATTATGAGAAAAGGTGCTACTTTACTAGAAATAGGCCATTTTCTTAAGTCTACTTGTTTATTTTAATAATCTCACACTGAATATTTTGAGGCCTTGGAAAATACCTTTTGAATGGTATTACTGTTTCTAATTTAGGGGCAGTTATTGACATGGTCACACATCAGCTGAATTAAGCATTCAACCAAAAATTCAGGTCCTTGCCTAGATTTAGATATGTAACTGAAGAATAAAGAGGAATTTTAAAGTTTCTTAGGAAAGCCCTATATTTTACAAATCATTGGAGAGGACAAATGAAATATCCATGTTTACTTAGCAAGTTAGTTGAGAGCAAGTATCTACAATTCTGGCTTTTTGAATTCTGTGATATTGCACATTCAGTTATTTTATACTACCTAGACATGTTTACAAAAAGAATTCTCCCATTTCTCCCTGCTGCCATATGTATACCTCATCATGCCCCACTCTATCACATTTTGTAGCACTTATATTTATAAGTATAAAGATTAAGTTGTGTGACTAATTGATGCTTTCAAATTTTTAGCAGATTTATTGACATATGAATGGTATACAGTCTACTGTACATATTTAAATAGTATGGTTTGATAAGTTTTAACAAATATATACATGTGTGGAACCAACATCATAATCAAGGTCATACAAATACTCATCACTTCCAAAAGTTTTCTCCCTCTTTTATTATCCTTTTCTCTTTTTTATATAATATTTTTTTTAATTTTTCAATTACAGTTGGTATATAATATATTAGTTTCAGGGATATAACACATTATTAGACATTTATTGAACTTTTGAAGTCACCACCCTTATAAATCTAGTATCCCTCTAATACCATACATAGTTATTACAATATTAAAAACTATATTTCTTTTGCTATACTTTATGTCTCTATCACTATTTTGTAACTACCGATTTTAATCCCTTCCCCCTTTTTTTGCTGACCACCCCCAATTCCCCTCCCATATTGGAACCCTCAAAATGTTCTCTTTATCTATGAGTTTTCTATTTTCTTTATTTATTTTGTTCTTTAAATTCCACATGTACATAAAATCATATGGCATTTGTCTTTATCTGACTCCACTCAGCCCTATACCCTCTAGGTTCATCATAAAATATTTTTCCCTTTACTTTCCATCTATGTGTGTCTTTTAATCTGAAGTGGGTCTGTTGTAGGCAGCCTGTGTAAGGGTCTCGTTTTCTTGTTCATTCAAGCACCCTATCTTTTGATTGGAGCATTTCTTTTTTTCATCTGAAGTACTTATTGATATCTAGTTATTGTCATTCTTTCTTCATATTTTTGATACATATTTTTTTCATCTTCTTTTTTTCATCTTAAAGAAGCTTTTCCAATATTTCCTGCAATACTGGCTTGTTGGTGATGAACCACTTTAGCTTTTTCTTGTCTGGGAAGTTCTTCTATCTGTCCTTCCATTCTAAATGATAACTTTACTGGGTAGAGTAATCTTGGTCATAGGTCCTGGCTTTCCATCCTTTCGAATAATTTGTGCCAAGCCTTCTGGCCTGCAAAGTTTCTGTTAAATTGGCTGACACTCTTATGGGTGCGTCCTTGTATGAAACTGTTTTTCTCTTGCTGCTTTTAAGATTCTCTCTTTGTATTTAACCTTTGACATTTTAATTATGATATGTCTTGGTGTGGGCCTGTTTGGTTCATAGTGTTTGGGACTTTCTATGCCTCAGGTTTATATGTCTATTTCCTTCATCAGATTAGGGAAACTTTCATCATTATTTCTTCAAATAGGTTTTCAATTCCTTGCTCTCTCTCTTCTCCTTCTGGTGGCCCCGTGATGTTTTTACACTTGATGTTGTCCCAAAGGCTCCTTAAAATATTTTTGTTTTTTTTTTTCAATTCTTTTTTCTTGTTGCTGTTCTGATTGGGTGTACTCTGTTACCCCATCCTGTGTGTCACTAATTTGATCCTTCAGTTTATCCTCTTTGTTGATTCCCGCTAATGTACTCTTTATCTCAGATATTGTATTCTTCATTTCTGACTGGTTACTATAATGTTTTCCATCTCCATTTTTATGTTTTCTGTCTCTTTGTTAAAGTTCTCACTGAGTTAATCTACTTTTCTCCTAAGTTCATTGAGCATCTTTATAACCAGTGTTTTGAACTCTGCATCTGGTAGATTGCTTGTCTCCATTTCGTTGAGTATTTTTTTCTGGAGTTTTGTTCTGCTCTTGCATGTGGGACACACTTCTTTGTCTTCTCATTTTGGTTGCCTCCCTGTGTCTGTTTCTATGTATTAGTTAAGACTCCTAAGTTTCCCAGTCTTAGAGTGGCTTTATGTAGAAGATGTCCTTCAAGACCCAGTGGCACAGTACTGGGAGGGGTCCAGCTGCAGGCCAAGTTCAGCCACTGTTTGTGCACCTCCAAGGCCATCTGTAAGAGTCACCACATAATCTGCAGATAGCTGCCACCCATTTTGGCGTATAGGTGCCTCGGGAGGCCAAGCCAGACATTGAGGCCAGCTTCCATTAGTGCAGGGCTTGGGGCTGCTCAGCAAAAGGTAAAGGAAATGCTGAAGCCAGGTGCTGCTGCTTTAGATTTGTGAGCTTTTGAAAAATTTTAGTAAAGTCCATAGCAAGAGCCAAGACTGGCCATTTAGATGGAATAAACCACTGGAAGTGGATTGAGAGGGCCCAGAAGTTGAGAGGTGGAGTCTCAAAATCCCCTCGGTGTAACAACCTGTATTATCCACGTGATGGGAATCAGGTATAGCAGCCACCTGATTCTGTATGCTGGGAGGGGGTAGGACTAAACAAAGGAACAATGGATACTGCTAGCACTTCTGTCTAGGAGAAAGCTGTACCTCCAGCCCTCACCCTGAGGCCCAATAATTCAGCATCTCCTTATACATCCCTGGCGCTCCTCAAGTAGCCACCCCAGTGCTAGAGCTCAGAGCAAATGAGTCCATTAGTGATAAGTCTGAGTGTGAGCCTTTTAAGAGGAAAGCCTGCCACCCCCACAGCCCTGTCTTATGAACAACCTTCTCTGTTTTTTACAGCCAGAAGTTGTGGGGACTTCTCTTCCTGGCACTGGAACTTTGGGCTAGGGAGCTCAGTGTAGGGCCAGGACCCCTCACTCCTCAGGTAGAAAGGGGGCTTTGCAACCAAGATAACCCTCCCAATTCTTGATTGCCACATGGAGTTGTGGGACTGGGCCATTTCATGTCTCCACCCCTTTTACCTGTTCTAGGTGACCTCTTATGTTTGCCCCTAGTTGTATGGCTTCATTCATCCAGACCTCAGGTGACTCTGTTTACTCTGTAATTTCATTATAATTTTGGTTCATTTGCAAGATGATGCATTCAGAGAGTCCATCTTCTACTCCATCTTATTCAGTCCCTACTTTTTTTTTATTTCTTTCAACTATCCCTTTATTTTAGCCCCATTTCTAGGCAGCTACTGATCTATTTTCTGTCATTATATTGATGCATTTTCTACAATTTTATATAAATAGAATCATACAATATATACCCTTTTTTATCTGACTTCTTTTACTCAGCAGTTATTTTTAGATTTATTAATGTTGTTGCTTATATAAAAATTATTATTTTTCATTATTGTTGCTGAGTAATATCTCATACAGGCACACCAAAATTACTTTATCCATTCACTCATTGGTGGACACATTTGAGTTTTGAGTTGTTGGTTTTTATTTATTGCTCTTACAAATATAGCTGCTATGAACATTTACATTCCAGTCTTTGTGTACACATATAAGTCTACTACTTTTGGGTAAATAGGAGCATAAGAGCTTGTCATATGACAGGTGTCTATGCTTCGAACTTCTTTTGAAAGTGTTATACTATTTCAAATTCTCACCAGCAGTAAAGAATTCCAATGATTGCACTTTCTTGCCAACACTTAATATAGGCAGTATATATTTTGTGTTTTGTTTTGCTTCAGCTCTTCTAAAAGGTGTATCGTGATGTCTCAGTGTGATTTTAATTTGCATTGTAAACCATCATATTTTGTGCTTATTTGCTGTCTATATGTCTTTTTAAAGATTAAATTTTTATTATGTGGGATTTTTTTTCCTATTACATATTTCATTAATTCCCACTCTGTTTTATTATTATTATTTCAATTCTTCCACAGAGTTCATATTTAATTTGCTCTTTTTTGTCTCTTTTCTTTAAGCTGTCCAGGCTATCAAATGTATTTTTATTAATGACTTGGAAAACCATCAAGATACATAAATAGATAACTGAAGACATATTTTTAGGTTTAGATGATTTATAAAACATTCTAAACTTATAGGCATATGTCAAAATTCCACAGGAGACGCTGTAAGAACACCCATAAGAAGATGACAAGAAAAACAAAGAGAAAGACAACCTGAAGTGTCTCAGAATTCAAACAATGTTTTGTTTGTTTCTTAAGATAAAAAGTAAGGATGTTGTTTGGCACTTTGCTTCATTGTTAATATAGGTATAATATGTCAAGAAAATGCCCACTAGTCATTTGCTTAGCTACAGCTCACATATCTTGATGTTTTGTTTTGATTTCATACAGTTAAAAATAATTTTTATTACCTTTCTAATTTCTTGTTTGTTGCATAGGTTATTTACCTATATATTGTTTTAGGAATTTTCCAGATATTTTTCTGTAGTTTAACTGAATTCCACTGTGGTCAGAAAACATACTTGGTATGATTTGAATTCTTTCAGATTTATGATACTCTGTGACTCAGAATAGGTTCTATTTCAGTGGATTGCCTGTGTACTTGAAAATAATGCATATTTATTCTGTCATGAGATGAAATGTTCTACAAATGTCAATTAGATTAATATGGTTATTTTGTTTGTCAAGACTTTTACATCATTTCTGATTTCCTGTCTGTTTATTCTATAAAATAGAGAGGATGTTGGAATCTGTGTATATAATTGTAGATTTGTTGACTTCTTGTGATTCAAAATTACTTTGTATCACTTGCTTTGATTCTCTGTTGTAAATTGTGTGAATGTTTAGGATTATAATATCATCTCACTGAACTGGCTCTTGAGACATGGCCTTTTGTATACCTAATAACATTCTTTGCTATGCAGTTTTGTCTGATATTAATATAGGTGTTTCAGCTTTCTTATGATAGTGTTATCATGTATCGTTTCCATCCTTTTACTTTTAACCTATTTGTGTTTTTATATTTTAAATAGATTTCTTTTTTACAAAATATAGTTAGGTATTGTTATTTTATCCAATTTGATAGTCTTTTCCCTTTTACTGAGTTGTTAGACCATTTTACTTAATATGATCATTGATAGGATTGGGTTAAATGTATCTCTTGGATTTATTTTCTATTTGCTACTTTTCTGAAAAAGAACATTTTTTTCCACATTTTCTTATTTTTGATTATTTATGTTTTATGATTTAATTTCACTCACTTTGTTTTCTATTAACTATTTCTGGTGTTATTTTAGTGCTTGCTTTATGGTTTATAGTATACATCTTTATAACAGTTTCTTTCAAGTGATATTATACCACTTCATTTATATTGTAAGGAACTTAGAAAAAAAGAAACTTAGAACACTATCATTCCATTTTTCTCTTCCCAGTCTTTGTGCTGTCATTGTCATACACTTTTATATATATATAATAAACCCACAATTTTTTTGCTTTAAAGAATCAATTATATTTTAAAGATATATAATAAGAAATACTTATTGTAGATTTACCCACAGAGTAATCATTTCCAATGTCATTTTCTTTTGCATAGATTATGATTTTCTTCTGGTAATATTTTTCTTTTACCTGAAATACTTTCTTTAATATTTCTTATGCAGTCAACAACAAAGCAGAGAGGCAGTCAACCAAATGGGAAAAGATACTTGCAAATAGCACCTCTGATAAGGGGCTAATAGCCAATATATATAAAGAACTCATAAAATTCAACAGCAAAAAATAATCCAATTAATATAAAAAATTAACCACCACCTAAAAGATATAATCAGTAAGGGGTTATTTTTGAAACTGGATGATAAGTAAGGAGATTCATTACACCATTCCTTTAAAAATGGGCAGAGGGCCTAAATGAACACTTCTCTCAAGAAGACATACAAATGGCTGACAGAAAAGATGCTCAACTTCACTGGCTATTAGAGATATGCAAATCAAAACCACAATGAGATACCATCTCACACTTGTTAGAATGGCCATTGTCAATAGGCCAAGTAATAAGAAGTGTTGGAGAGGTTGTGGGAAAAAGGAACGCTCATACATTGCTGGTGGGAATGTAATTTGGTATAGCCACTATGGAGAACAGTATGGAGATTCCTCAAAAAACTAAGAATAGAATTATCATATTACCCAGAAATCCCTCTTCTGGTATAAAAGTACACCCCAAATTTGGAAACATTTTTCCATAAAGATATATGTACCCTGATGTTCACTGCAGCATTATTCACGGTGGCCAAGACATGGAAACAACCGAAGTGTCCTTCATAGATGACTGGATAAGGAAGATGTGGTACATATATACAATGGAATATTAGTCATAAGACCAAATACTGCTCTTTGTGACAACATGGATGGATCCTGAGAATATCATACTAAACAATATAAGTCAGACAGAAAAAATCAAGAACCATATGATTTCACTCTTATGTGGAATATAAAACTGAAAACAACAAATGAACAAAACAAACAAAAACTCATAGACACAGACAACAGTTTAGTGGTTACCAAAGAGAAAGTGAGGAGGGGAGAGATAGAAAAGAGTAAAGAGAGTGAGATATATGGTGACAGGGGAGATTTGACTTTGGATGGACACACAATGCAATATACAGATGATGTATTATTGAATTATACACTTGAAATCTACATAATTAACCAATGTCACTCTGATAAATTTAATTTAAAAAAATTTCTTGTGGTAAAGATCTACCATTGTCAATTTGTAAAGCCGTTTTATGTCTAATATTATTTTTGAAAAATATTTTTAGTGGTTATAGAATTACAGGATAACAGCATTTTCTTTCAGTATTTTAAAATACTGCTCCACTGTCTTTTTGTTAGCATTGTTGTAACAAAAACAACAAAACTGTCATTCTTACCTTAGTCCTTTAATTGTAATGTGCCTTTAATTTTCTGTTTTTAAAATTTTCTGTCTATCACTGACTATGATGTTTCTTGCTTTGTTTTCAAGTTTCTTATGTTGACTTTTATCAATTTTTTTTAACTTTATAATATTTATTTTTAAATAAAGCTAATTATTGTTTTTTCTAATACTTTCTTCACCCTTTCTCTCCTTTTCAAATAAAAGTATTCATTTGTTTTAACTTGTCTCAAAACTTAGTTGTATATTACCTTTAGAATTTTCTTTTATTATTTTTCTGTTTCATTTTAGACAATCTGTCTTGGTATGTCCCCAAGTAAATTAGTCATCTGCTCTCTTCTGCCTTTAATCACAGTATATTTTAAATCCTATTCATTGTAGTTTTATCAATAAAATTTGTTTAGTTTTTTAAAAATATTTTTTATGTCTCTAACATCATCTATGTTTAGTTTCTTCAAAACATTGGCCACTAATTTTATCACTAGTGTCATTTCAAGTTTAGTGTTGATTGATTAATTTTTTTCCATTATGTGTTATATTTCCTGCTTCTTCAAATGCCTGATCATTTTTTAATTTGTTCTCAAACATAGGAATTTTTATATTCATATAAATATCCATGTATTAATATAAAGTCATATATTCATATATGTATTCTTAAGCTTTGTTCCAGAGTACAGTTATGTTACTTCTAGAGTTTGACCCTTTTTTATTATTAATTTTAATCTTTCTTTTTGTAATACTAGAGCAGCCTTCTGTTGGTGGCTAATTTTGCCCCACTACTGATGTAAAATCCTGAGTACTCTGCTTGATGTTCCATGATTTATGAGGTTTTTTACTTTGTCCATTGAGAACATGAACTATTATTAGCCCTGTGTGAGTTTGTGTTACTTCCTCTCATCTTTTTGGGTTCTTTCCCATGCTTTCATTATTTTTCTTAATTTAATGTACTGATCAATACACATCTGCACAAAGAGGATTGTGCACATCTCCAGAGCACTCTCTCTGTGCAGACTCCTTTCTACTATAACGCTCTGCTGATTCCAGTCAGCTTGGCCTCTCCAGAATCATAGCTCAATTTTCTCATGTTGGCAAGATTTATAGACTCCTCTTGGAGCCCCCAACCTTGAACTATAGACTAGGAACTCCCAGACACTAAGCTAAGGTGTGTCATGGGGCTCACTTTGTTAGTTTTCCTAGTTATGAGGATCAGTAACCTTTTTTTGCCTGATGTCTAATAACTTTAAAACTGTTATTTTGTCCAACTTTATTTGTTTTAGATGCAAGGATTAATCTATTTCCTGTTACTGTCTTGGCCAAGAATGGAAGTCTTTGGTTTTTAAAAAAATATAATGCCCTATATTCTGGAATGGGATTGATACTTTATACTTCTCTAATATCACTCATCGAGTTGTCTAATTGGATCTATTATAATTTCTATCTCCAAGAATATATGTAGTTGAATTCAAGGATCAGTTTTTATTTATTGCTTTCATATATCAAACTGTCTGAACCAAGGAAGGCAATATGAATTAATGCATCAATTAATTCATATATTTATAATTTTAAAAAAAGGACAAAACAATGATCCAAGCTAATATTTTTTGGTGGTTTGGCAATTTAAGTAAATTTTAGGGATAATGGACTTCTGTCAAGAATGATAACTTGTGGAGCTGTAATGGGTTTTTTCATTGATGAAATCTGACCCCACATTTACATGTGTGTTTGGGGTAGAGCCTAGATTTGGAAACATGTGAGAAAGAGATAGTTAAATGCTTGGATAAAAGTTAGGTTTTTGAGTTTTCACAGTAAAAGAGAGTGAGATAAAAGAAAACTGGAAACAGAGGAAGTAGGTGTAAGGAGAATATCCTCAAGACTCCCACATAATTTATGTATTTAACTAGAAACAAAGAGTATGGAATTATCTGGATGAAATGACTGATAACTTTCTAGTATTTGATATTTTGTTTGATTTTTTGTACAAATTACAGTAGCTTACATTAAAATGAACATGAGATTGTGCATTATACTTGAGACATTAGTTAAAATATTAGAGTGTGGAAAGAAGAATTGTATTCACCATGAACTTCAGTGGACTAGCAAAAGGAGATGACCCCTGTAGCTGCTAAGGGTGACATTTAGAAACAGATAGATAGGAATAAAGCAACAGGTTAGATGATATGGGTGAAACATAAGCCTTCTCAAAAACCTCTAGATGGCTGAGAGTTTTACAGAGTACACACACACACATGCATTGCATATTCAGTTAGAATAACAGCAATAATAGTAATTTTTATTATTATAATAAAAATAAAATTAAAGTAATAAATCAGTGACCATTTACTAAGCAATTTTAGCATGTTTGCAACATTCTTTTGTAAAACATTTTCCTTATAATGTTATCCATTTCTTTCACTGACATGACAATTATTTAATATTTCTGGAATTCCTTTACTGAAACTATTTTTGGTATAATTTTGATCCACATAAGAAAAACAAGCACTTAACCATAAATTATACTGACTATATCACTCATGACTTAATCATTCATGTTTTTCAGTAATCTCTGACTGATTGATTTTTGTCTTTTCGAATTCAAATCTAGCCTTAATGGTATAAGTTTAGGGCCATTAGTATTCAGAAAGCAAACACCAAAGATAAATTATTTTAAAATTTTTTTTAGAGCAAAGGAGTTGACATTTGTCAGTGCCTTAACTTTCTTTTTTCTGCACGAGCATGGCTCATGGAATTTAGAAGTGAACATATTCTCTTTTGTACAAGGACCTATCACAAGGTGAGTATAAGACACAAATGAAACTCCACTGAGGTTGTACATTTTGTCTTTAAAAATCACATGTATTTTTCAATTCTATAGCAAGTTAGTACATATTTGTACATACATAACAATGATTTAATTAGCCTTATGGTTTTATTGTTTTCTATGTTTTTGAGTAAGTCAATATGTAGGCCGGCAATAGGGTCTTATTTTTCTATTTTGTATATATAGCAACTAGGCAAGAAGATTTGATCAACTTTCTACACCAAGTTTTTAATACTTCAATTATTAAATTATCAAGTAATCAAATATCATTTTATAAATACGTGTATATATTAACTACTCCTTTTAAAGATCCATGATATGGGGGAAATACATTTTTCTTGTGAATTCACATGTTTCTTTGCAGATTGCTATGCATTCTTCGCTGAGCATAATCTAGATTTTAGAATATATACTTCCAAAGTTAAAAATGTGAATGTAGGAGTGGAGAGAATGTGTGTGTTCTGTTAAGTTTTTCAGTTTTTAGGGAATTTTTATTGTGATTTTAAAAAAAAAGCATCACATTTTATAGTTGAATTATGTGGTCTTTTTTCAAAAAATACAAATAAACAAACAAAACATCTTTTATTATAAAAATAAGCGTTTTCTGATCTTTGGAAACATGGTGGAGTGAGAGACGTCCCCAGATCTCTCCTCTTGAAACAACAATAAGCTGAACATCTAAAACTCAACAACAACAAAAAACACCCAAACTGCACAGCAGCATGTCTGAGCGTGGGATCGGTACATAAGAGCTACTACAGATCAGAACCCCCGGTATTGGGCTGTGGACTGGGAGTAATAAAGAAGCTGCCTCTCACAGCCCCAGGTGCTCCCTGCAGGAGGAGGGGTAGGGGAGAAGGAGCAATGAGTTCTTGCTGTGAGTTCCTTGAACATTCCTGCCTGGGATAGCTGTGAGCTTCCAGTGGCCAGCTGGCTCCAGGGTCCAGTCGTCAGGGCAGAAAACAGAAGCAGGAAGGGACTGCAGAAGAACAACTGATTTTTGCCAGACACAGTTGCAAAAGCAAAGCTGAGCTACAGCCCTTAACTCCCAACCCAGAGGGACCCTCTCCATACACTCTATAAGACCAGTCACCGCAGAGCCCCAGTGGAATCTGAGCAAACGCTGCCAAGACTGTTGTTGACACCGACAGGGACTGAAACTGAGGGTAGCAAGCACAATTAAATATCTACAAGAAAATTAAAAAGCGTTATTAAGACTTTGTATAAAGCAGGGATCCAAGAGGCTTAGATGACACCTATTGGAAAAAAAAGAAAAGTGCCTTCTTTTCAACAGGCTAAAGAGAGACCTTTATATAATAAATCTTTCTGGAAAAAAACAGCAGAATACACTTTCATTAATGCCCAGGCAGAGAAATAGTCCATTAAACACCATGAACAACCAAGATGACAAGGCATCTCAGAAAGAAAGAGAAAAGTCTCCAGAAAATAAGCTTACAAACTTAGAAATATTTTACATAAATGACATAATTCAGGATGGTACTTTTGAAAAAAAACTCACTGAGATCCAAAACAGCTCAAATCAATAATTTCAGGAATTGAAAAAACAACTAGGTGAGCAGAGCAAGGATATTGAAACTCTCAAAAAGAACCAACTAGAACTTCTGAAGATGAAGAACACACTGCAAGAGTTGAAAAATGAAATAGCAAGCTTAAGAAATAGAGTTGACCAAATGGAGGAAAGGATCAGTGATACCAAAGACAGGAAGAAGGGAGAAACCTAAGAATGAAAAATAATGAAAGAGAATTTCAAGAACAAGCTGATACCATCAGGAGAGGAAACATAAGAATAATGGGCATTATAGAAAGGAAAAGGAACAGAGACTAGAAAGCATTTTTAGACAGATAATTGATGAGAATTTCTCAAAGGTAAGGAATGAGCTGGAGCTTGGAATTCAGGATGTCAATAGAACACTCAATTATCTCAACCCAAAAAGGCCTTCACCAAGACAGTGTATTAAAATCATCAAAAATCAATGACAAATACAGAATTCTCAAGGCAGCCAGGGAGAAAAAAAAAGGTAACTTATAAGGTAAACCCATTAGATTATCCTCAGAGTTCTCAGCACAGACCTTATAAGCCAGAAAGGAATGACATCAAATATTTAAACTATTAAATGAAAGGAACTACCAGCCTAGAATAATGTATCCAGCTAATGTATCCTTTAGATATGAAGGAGAAATTAAAAGACTTTTCCAGAACACACAAAAATTGAGGGAATTCTCCACTATGAGGCCTGCACTACAGGAAATACTGAAAGGGATCAATTCACCTAAAACAAAATGACAAAAAATATATATATATATAATTAGGAGTAAAGTGACTGTTGGACAAATAGAAGTAGAGGAGTGCAACTAAAAACAGGGCATTATAACCTTAAATAATAAGAAGAGAGTTTTTATAACAAGATAGTAAGGAACATTTAGCATACATAGGAACAAATTGAGATAACAATGACTGAAAAGGGGGAGATTCAAGGATCTAAATTTGCAAAGTGGAATGGAGATAAGGCACATGCAGGAGAAAATGGGTGGCTATGTACACACACACACACACACACACCTAGACACATATACATATAAATATCCTTTACATATTCTTAATGGTAACCACATGCCAAAGATTCAGAACCATTGTATAAAACATAAAACAAGAAGGACCAAAGGGAAAACCCACAAAGTCAACCAAAATAAAGAAAACAGAAGTGCAAGAACAAGGAAGCATTGGAAACACCGAGCTATCAGAAGGCAAAAGATAAAATGGCTATAGGAAGACTTCATATTTCAATAATCACCCCAAATGTAAATAGATAAAACTCACTCATAAAAAGGCATAGAGTTTTAGAATGGATCAAAGAAACAAAACCCAATGATATGCTGCCATCAGGAGACACATCTCAGCTCTAAAGGCAAATATAGACTCAAAGTGAAAGTGTGGAAAATGATATTTCAAGCAAATCACGGTCAGAGAAAAGTGGGAATAGTGGTACTAATATCAGATGAAATAGACTTCAAAATAAAAAAAAATTATGGAAAAATACTGAGGGACACTTCATAATGATAAAGGGAATCCTGCACCAAGAAGACATAACACAATATCTATGCTTCCAATCAAGGAGCCCCGAAGTATGTAGAGCAATTACAAACAGAACTAAAGAGAGAAATAGACCAAAACACTATTGTAGTAGGGGACCTAAATACCCCACTGTCAGATATGGACAGATCATCCAATCAGAAAATTAATAAGGAAATAACATTCTTAAATGACACATTAGACCAGCTGGACATAATTGACATGTACAGAGCCTTTCATCCCCAAAAAGCTGCTTATATATTCTCTAGTGCACAGGGGACATTCTCAAGGATCGACCACATACTGGGACAGAGAGATCGCCTCAACAAATATAAAAGGGTCAAAATCATACCAACCATAACCTCTGATCCTAATGCTTTGAATCTGGAGATCAACAGTAAAAAGAAAGCAGGAAATCCCAAACACTTGGAGATTTAACAACATGCTACTGAATAATGGCTAGGTCAGAGAAGAAATAAAAATAGAGATCAAGAGATACATAGAAATGAATGATAAGGATAGTACAACATCAAAACTTTTGGGACAAGGTAAAAGCCATAATAAGAGGAAAGTTCATATCACTACAGGCCTATCTTCAAAAACAAGAATGAGTCCAAATAAACAACCTACTGCTTCATCTTAAAAAACTAGAAAAGGAAGAACAAATGAAGCCTAAAGTTAGCAGAAGGAAAGAAATAATCAAAATTAGAGCAGAAATAAATGAAATTGAAAACAAAAGAATGATAGGAAAAATAAATGCAACAAAGAGCTAGTTCTTTGAGAAGGTTAAAAAAATTGACAAACCTATGGCTAAACTCACTAAAGAAAAAAAGAGGCCACAAATAATAAAAATCAGGAAAGAAATTGGGGAAATTATGACAGACACTGCAGAAATACAAAGGGTCATAGAAGAATACTATGAAAAAGTATATAATGCCAAATTTAATAACCAGAAGAAATGGACAAGTACTTAGAAAAATACAACCTTCCTAGACTGAATCCAGAACTGGAAAATCTAAATAGACTGATCAGCAATATGGAAATTAAAACAATCATCAAAAACCTACCAAAAAGTAAAGTCCAGGACCAGATGGCTTTACCAGTGAATTCTACCAAACATTCAAAGAAGATTTAATACCTATTCTTCTCAAACTCTTTTAAAAATCAAAGAGGAGGTAATACTTCCCAACTCATTTTATGAGGCCAATATTACTCTGATACCAACACCTGGTAAAACTAACACAAAAAAAAGAAAACTACAGACCAATATCTCTCATGAACACAGATGCAGAAATCCTAGTGAACCAAATACAGCAACATATTAAAAAGATTATACACCACAATCAAGTGGGCTTCATCCCAGAGGCACAGGGATGGTTCAACATATGAAAAGCAATTAATGTGATACATTATATAAACAAATTTTAAAAATAAGAATTATATGATTATATCAATAGATGCAGAAAAAAATAATAAAGGCCATCTATGACAAACCCTCAGCCAACATTATACTTAATGGTGAAAAATGAAAAACCTTTCCTCTCAGATCAGGAACAAGGCAAGGCTGTCCACTATTGCCACTGTTATGCAGTATGACATTGGAGGTCCTAGTGAGTGCAGTCAGACAAGAGAAAGATATAAAAGGCATCTAAATAGGAAATGAAGAAGTCAAACTGTCACTATTTGTGGATGACATGATTATATAGAAAAACCTAAAGACTCTACAAGAACATTACTAGAAACAATAAGCAAATACAGTAAAGTCTCTGGATACAAAATCAATGTTCAAAAATCCATAGTGTTCCTATACTCAAATAATGAAATGTCAGAAAAAAAGTGGAAAAAATAATTCCTTTTGCAATTGCAACAAAAAAAATACGTAGGAATGAATTTAATGAAACAAGTGAAGGACCTATATAAAGAAAACTGTGAGACTCTATTAAAAGAAATTGAAGAAAATACAAAGAAATGGAAAGATATTCTGTGTTCTTGTTTTGGAAGAGTCAACATAGTTAAAATGACCATGTTACCTAAAGCATTATATATATTTAATGCAATTCCTATCAAAATCTCATTGGCATTATTTAAAGAAATAGAAGAAAAAAATCATCAGATTTGAATGGAAGCACAAAAGACCCCAAATTGCCAAAGTCATCCTGAGAAAAAAGAACGAGGCTGGAGGCATGACTCTGCCCTACTTCAAATTATACTACAAAGCGGCAGTAATCAAAATAGCATGGTATTGGCAGCAAAACAGACACATGGACCAGTAAAACAGAATTGAGAGTCCAGAAGTAAACCCATATTTATATGGGAAATAATTTTTGACAAAAAAGCCAAAAACATACAGTGGAGAAAGGAAAGCTCTTCAATAAATGGTGCTAGGAAAACTGGAAAGCCACCTGCAAAAGAATTAAATTAGATGGCTATCACCACACACCAAAATTAACTCAAAATGGATTAAAGACCTGAATATAAGACCTGAAACAATAAAATGCATAGAGGAAACTATAGAAAGTAAACTCAAGGAGCTTGGAGTTAAAGAGAATTTCATGAATTTAACCTCAAAGGCAAGAGAAGTAAAAGCAAAAATAAATTAATGGGATTACATCAATTAAAAAGCTTCTGCTCAGCAAAAGAAATTATCAATGAGGTAAAGAGACAACCATCCGAATGGGGAAACGTTTTTGGAAGCAACACTTCTGATAAGGGCCTAATATTCAAAATATACAAAGAACTCATACAACTCAATAACAACAGCAACAACAACAAAAAATAACAGTTAACTGTGTCCAGTTTAAAAAATGAGCAGAGAACCTGAACAGACATTCCTCCCTAGAGGACATATAAATGGCCAACAAATATATGAAAAGATGCTCAACATCACTAGCTAGTAGGGAAATGCAAATCAAAACCAAAATATGATACCATCTCACACCTGTTAGAATAGCTATAATCAACAGGACAAGTAATAACAAATGTTGGAGAGGATGTGGAGAAAAAGGAACCCTCATACATTGCTGGTAGGACTGCAAATTTGTACAGCCCCTATGGAAAACAGTATGGAGGTTCCTCAAAAAACTAAGAATTGATCTATCATATGATCCAGCAATCCCTCTACTGGGTATTTACCCAAAAGACTTATATCCGAAAAGGTATGTACACACTGATGTTCATAGCAGCATTATTCACGGTGGCCAGGACATGGAAGCAACTGAAGTGTTCTATGGTAGATGATTAGACAAAGAAGCAGTGCATGGCTGAGATATAAGGGAGCTATAGACTGATATTAGGCAACCAGAGATATTATAATTTCCATAGAATTTTTTCTTCCTGCTCAGTGATTCTTATGTTGGTAGCCATTGAATTATGTTTTACTTTCTCAATTTGAATAGGTCCTTCATAGTGGTAGAGATAATTTTGAAAACTCATAGGTTTTGGTAACTCAATAATTATATTTTGGTATCCTCTGAGTCACATAATTTGATTATATTTTACATACAATTTAAAGTAATTTCACTCTCCATGTGCAGATATAGCTAACTTGGCACAGATATCCCAAAGCATATTTTTTCTCATTAGTAAAGCTATATAGTCAAAGAAACAAGAGATAGTAAACTGTAAACTATACTCCAAATAATGATCTAAATTCTCCACTCTTCCAAAAAGTAGATATCTCACTTCCTGACTTGCTAACAAACTAAGAGCACAGTTACCAAATCTTTATTTACTTCAGAGGAGAAATATAATGTCAAAAAACAATACACTATATGTATCTTAATTTTCTTGTAGAAAATATATGCATAGAATTTACATAATTTCAACAGATATTAGTTTTAGAATTAATAGAGTAGTATTTTGGTTTTATACTACTTGATTTCAACTGAGATATATAAGAATTCAAAAGTGTTGAAAAAAATGTTATTGAAGTTGAGTGCATTAGTTACATTCTGCCAAGATGGAATTCATTTACATTTAATAGGCAATTAAAACCTTTAGGTACCCCTTTAAAGTGGCAGGGAGGTACAAATAGGGAATTGTGTTTGAAGACCCTGAAAACTATAAAATTTAATAGAAGAGAAGGAAGTATATAAGAATCATGTCAAGAAGGAGTTGGGGTTTTTTTTGAAGGAGGACTGTCACCATGTCCTTTGTTGTAATGGATTAGACAAGAAGGATAGAGAATAAAGAATAATAACTTCTAAGTAATTCTGGTACTATATATGATTGATCTCATAGGCAACTCAGAGTGTGTTGTTTAAAACAAGATTATAAGTATCTTTTGTGTGACTTTATCCTGGAAAAAAATGTTGAAAAACGATAGTGATTATATGTATTTTTAAAAAATATATGAACACAGTTATTTTTAAAATATATTTATACATGCAAAATAATTGTTGGCTTTTCCTTTCTCCATAAAGATTTACAGTCTTGACTTATACAATAGTGACAGTAGACAACAAAAAAAATAAAATTAAATCTGACAACATATTCTGGTTGTCTATTGCTATATAAGAAAACATTGCAAAATTAGTTGTTTAAAACAAAAGTTAATATTTTTATATTAACTAGGCTCACCTAGGTGGTTCTAACTATCATAGCTTTTTCAGTTTCATTCAGTAGTGTGGTTCTAACTATCATAGCTTTTTCAGTTTCATTCAGTAGTGGCTAAGTAGAACTTTTGGAATGGCTGTGGGAGGAGTTCAGAGAGCACCTTTCCCTGAACAAACATATATTAATCTGGTAATAATTAACAAAGTTGATGGCTCAAAATTTCTGGAGACTCATTACATGACTTACAACAAATTGAGACATATGTATTAAACAAAATCCATGAAGATAGGGTAAGAACAATGGGAGGCCCTGACATTTGAATTAGTGACTGCCATTATATCTCTACCACTCTGCTTTGTAGAATTTCTGTCCCAGTAAGTTCAGTGGCCAAGTGGAAGTTCTAATCTCCTTCAGTTTTCTGGATTGGAAGAGCTATTGAGAATGATTTTGATAGCCAGTGAACATTAGCAGATGCCATTTTCACTTCTCTATGGAAAATTTATGTCGTGGCTGGCAGTAGTTGTGTGACTTCTGGTTCTCCACCTTCAACTCTGCCACATGGAATGGATCTGGGCCAGGAAACAGATAAAATAAAAAAAGCCATTGCTCATATGCTATGTGTATTCAAGTGAGATGCTCAGGGGCCTTGGTAGGCAAGTGGTAATTCCATTACCTCCAGCTTTCAAGGATTAAACAACTATTCTGAGTGGATTCAGCAACTCATCAACAATGGCAGATCTCACTCTCTGTGACTCTGGGCTGTAGAATCTCAATACTGGGTGGTGGCAACAAGTAGAGAGCAACACCAGTTCATGTGCATGAATAAACACACACACACATGCACACACAGCTCTTGCTTCAGAGAGAAAATTTTGGTGGCAAGGTGGGTAAAAATCAGGTTTTCTCTCACCCAGCTCCTGCTCAATAGCACAGAGATGTGTCCAGGTTAGGGTTAGAACAAGCCTCAAAGGCTGGCAACACTCTGTCCCTCCAAGGGGCAGAGATTCAATGTGAACAATTTATGCCTTAAGATATTCTTTGAAACAGTAGAGCAATCCGTTAGCATTTAATGGAGGCTAATATGTCAGTGGGATAACCACCTGGGAGCTTAAAGTGGAGCTCAAGAGAGAGAGACTCAAAGAGAGCACAGCTGAAAACAGACTCATCCTTGATTACCAGGAAGATAGTGTGCTTGCTGAAGTGTAGACCTCTGAGGAAAATACCAAGGTGCACACCATAGGAGAAATAGATTTTATTGAGCAAGTTCAGACAAATCAATGAATGTACAAGCAAACATTAACTAGAAGAAGCCTGTGAGAATTAGTATTCAGAGTTACTACACTATATTATCTAAAATGTCTACTATCAACAAAAATTATGAAATATTCACAGAAACATGAAAGTGTGACCCATATAGATAATCAAAAACAGGCAATAGAAACTACTTTTGAGGGTGTCCAGATGTTTGACTTAGCGGATAATGACTTTAAAAAATTATAAATATGTTCAAAGAAAAAAGGAAATCTTAAAAAATTAAAAAGGTATGGTGGCAATGTCTTAACAGTTTAATAATATCAATGAAATTATTTTAAAAGAATCAAAAGAAATTCTTAAGTTGAAGACTACAATAATCAAAATAAATTTTTTTCTTATGGAAATAAACAATAGATCTGAGCTGACAGAAGAAGAATCAGTGAAAATGAAGGTAAATTGATATTATGCAATCTGAACAACAGGGAGAAAGATAAGAAATAACAGCTCAGAAAAACATGGACACCATTGAGTACACCAACATATTATTAATGGGAGTACCAGAAGGAAAATAGACAAAAAAAATATATATATATATATATAAATAATAATCTCCCAAATTTGATGAAAAACATTAAAATATATAGGAAACACTAATGCAGTAGAATAAACACAAGATTACACTTTAGAAATATCATATAAAACGTAAAAATTATCATATACAAGGGAACCAAAATATGACATATAAAGGACTTATAAAAGTAATGGAGGCAAAAGTCAGTGGAATTACTTAACTAAAAACTGGTAGGAAAAAAATCTTTCACCCAAGGCTTTTATATAACAGTAAAACTCTTTCAAAAATAAATAATTTAGAAAAACTGAGAGAATTCATTGCTTCACAGACCCTCCTCACAGAAAGTACTAAAGGAAGTTCTTTATGCTGAAACTAAGGAATTTCGGATAATAATTTGAATCCACACAATAAAATAGAGAGTTCTAATGTTAGTAATTATGCAGATCATGATAAAATACAGTATAAAAGTATTATTTTCCTTTCTTAACACATTTTAAGAATTGTATAAACTATATAATAATTGTTGCACAATATAACATGTAGAAATGTGATATATTTGACAATAATGACAAAGGAGACAGGTGGGAACAGAGCTGTGTTTCTACCTGGAGTAACATTATTGACACCAGATGGCAACTTGAATTTATAAGAAAAAAATGAAGAGAACCAGAAATAGTAAATAAGAAAGTTGACACAGGAAACTATATGTAATTATACTCTCTCAGCTTTTAAACACACACACATAATTTTAAGTATAACAATGTATTATCAGGTTTTAATATATAGAGATGAAATGTGTATAACAATAAAAGCACAAAATAGGCAGAAAAGAATAGCTATATGGCAACATAGTTTCTATATCCCACTGGAATTTATTAAGTAATTTTAAGTAAATTCTGATAAAGTAAGATGCATATTATAAGCCCCAGGACAATCATTTATAAATAACTAAAAATATTTCAATTGTCGAAGGAATTAAAATGTTACGATAGAAAATATTCACCTAATTGGAAAGAAGGCAGTAAAGGAGAAACAGAGGGGCAAATAAGACATGTGACATATAGAGGAAATAAAAGTAACTAACAGATGTAAATTCTGTTTTACCAATAATAGCATCAAAGCCGAATAATTGAACAATCCAATCTAAATGCAAAGATTGAAAATTTAATAAAAAATCCACTACAAATACTTGCCAATTATGGGAGATATATATTTAGATTAAAATTACAAATACCTTAGCAAGAGGGATTATAGGGAATATACCTCAACAAAATACAGACCATATATGATAAACTCATGGCTAACATTATACTCAATGGGGAAGAATTGAAAGCATTTTCCTTATGATCAAGAAAAAGACAAAGATGTCCACTTTCACCACTTTTACTTAACATTGTATTGGAAGTCCTAGCCACAGCAATCAAAAAAGAAAAAGAAATAAAAGCTATCTAAATTGGAAAGGAAGGATGCAGATGACATACTATATAGAGAGAACTCTAAAGATTCCAATAAAAAAAAAGTTAGAACTGATAAATGAATTCAGTAATAGCAGGATACAAAATTAATATTCAGAAGTTGGTTGCATTTCTATACACCAATAATGAACTATCAAAAAGAGAAATTAAGAAAATCCTATCTATAATTGCATCAAAAAGTAAAATACCTATGAATACATTTATCCAAGGGGGTTAAAGACCTGCACTCAGAAAATTATAAAGCATTGAAGAAAGAAGTTGAAAAAGATACAACAAATGGAAACATATACCATGCTCATGGACAGAAAGAATCAACATTATTAAAATGTCCATACTACCCAAAGCAATCTATAGATTTACTGCAATTTCTATGAAAGTATGAATGGCATTTTTCAGAGAACTAGAATAAATAATCCAAAATTTTATATGGATCCACAAAAGACCCTGAAGAGCCATGGCAATCTTGAGAAAGAAAAATGAAGTTGGACAGATCATGCTACCTGATGTCAGACTATACTACAGAACGATAGCCATCAAAACAGCATGGTACTGGCATAACATAAATAGATCAACAGAACAGACAGAGAGCCCAGAAATAAATCTATGCTTATGTGTTCATTCAGTCTATGATAAAGGGGGCAAAATTATATAGTGGGGTAAAGACAGTGAGAATGGGACCACCATCTTACACCATATACTAGAATAAATTAAAATGGATTAAAGACCTAAATGTAAGACCTCAGACTATAAAACTTCTAGAAGAAAACTCCTAGAAAATATGCCAAATTATCTGACATTGCTCTTAGTATTTTTTTTCTAATATATCTCTTTGGGCCAAGAAACAAAAGAAAAAATAAATAAACTATATCAAACTAAAAAGGTTTTGCACAGTAAATAAAACTATCAAGGGAATGAAAAGACAACCAACTGAATGAAAGAAGATGTTTGTCAATGATACATCTGAAAAGGGATTAATATTCAAAATTTGCAAAAACTCATACAACTCGACACACACACAAATAATAAATAATAAATAAATAATAAAGGGCAAATTACCTTAATAGGCATTTCTTCAAAGAAGATATTCAGATGGCCAACAGACATATGAAAAGATGTTCAAGGTCACTAATCATCAGACAAATGCAAATTAAAACCACAGTGGGATATAACCTCATACCTGTTAGAATGGCTAGCATCAATAAGTCAACAAACAAGTGTTGGTGAGGATGTGGAAAAAAGGGAACTGTCATGCACTGTTGGTGGGATTGCAAATTGGTACAGCCACTATGGCAGACAATTTGGATGTTCTTCAAAAAATTAAAAATAGAACTACCTTACGACCCTGCAATTCCACTTCTGGGTATTTATCCAAGAAAAACCAAAACACTAATTCAAAAAGATATATGCACCCCTGTGTTCACTGCACCACTATTACACAATAGCCAAGATATGGAAGCAACCTAAATGCCCATCAATAGATGAGTGGATAAAGAAAAAATGGTACATATATACAGTAGAATATTACTCAACCATAAAAAAAAAATCTTACCATTTGCAATAACATGGACAGACTTAGAGAGTATTATGCTAAGGAAATAAGTTAGAAAAAGATAAATACCATATAATTTCACTTGTATGTGGAATATAAGGAACAAAATAAAATGAAAACACTCAGATACAGAGAGCAAATGTGATTGTCAGATGGGAGGAGTGTTAGGAAGCAGGGTGAAAAAGATAAAGGGATTAAGAAGCACAAATGAGCAGTTACAAAACAGTCATGGGGATGTAAAGTACAGCATAGGGAATATAATCAATAATATTGTAATAACTGTGTATACTGCCAGTTCAGTATTAGACTAATAGGGGAGATCACTTCATAAATTATATACATATCTAATTATTATGCTTTACACCTAAAACTAATATAACATTGAATGTTAACTCTAATTTAAAAATTCTAAAAATTACAAAGATTAAAAGGAAAATGATGGGGAAAAATATACAAACAACAACTACAAAAGAGCTAGAATGGCTATACTAACCTCAAATAAAACTGACTTTAAAACAAACAAAAAAATAAATGTTTCCAGAGATAAGAGAGACATTTTAGAATTATAAATGGTTGATGCATGATAAAGAAAAAAACAATAATGAATATGTATCTACCAGTAGAGCTTTAAAATAGATGATACATAAATGTCAGAAGTGAAGGGAGAAATAAAACAATTGAATGATAAGATTTGGAGACTTCAATATCCCACCATTGATAATGGATAGAATAGCTAGACAGAGGATCAATAGGAATAGAATATAAAACAACTGTTCTTAACAGACATTTATAAAACACTGCTCAACAACCACAGAATACACATTTTTCTCAAAAAAGAATACAAGCTTCTAAAACATCAAAAAGTTAGAAATTATAAAAAAGTGTTCTCTGATCACAAAAGAATGAAATTAAAAATTAAAAATAACAATAGGGAAATGGATCAAAGAAGAAATCTAAAAGAAAATTTGAAAAAAAATCTCTGAAAAGAGCAAAAATAAAAGTACAGTATTATAGAGGTTATGTGATTCAGCTAATGCAGTGCTTAAAGGGAAACTTATATATGTGAATACCTATATTTAAAAAATTCAAATGAATAACCTAACAACCCACTTTCAGAGACATGGAAAATAATAGTGAACTAAATCCAAAGGAAACATAATGAAGGATATAATTGAGAATATAGTGGAAATAAGTGTAGAATAGAAATACAATACAGAGAAGTCAGTAAAACTAAAAGTTGTTCCTTGAAAAGATTGATAAAATTGACAAAACTTTCAATAGACTGACGATAAAAAAGAAAACTAAGTGAAATCTGGAATTAAAGAGGGAACATCACTATCAACCTTACAAAGGTAAAATCACTTATTAGGAATATAGTGAACAAGCATATGCAAAGAAAAATGACACTTTGATAAAAAGGGAAATTTATTAAGAAAACACAAATGGAACTAACTCAAGAAAAGAAAGAAAATATGCATTAACCTACAACAAGTAAAATAAGTTGAGTTTAATAATTAAATAACCTATACAAGGATAAACCCAGGTCCAGATGGCTTCACTGGTAAATTGCAGAGAAAAACAAAAGTCAATCCCTTAGAAACTTGCAGAAACAAAGAAGGGTAAGAATACTTTCCTACTCACTCTATGAAGCCAGCATTATCCAGATACAAAAACCAGACAAAGACATCAGCAGAAAAGAAGACTATAGGCCATATACTTTATGAATATAAATGCAAAACTCCTAAGCAACAATTTACTAACAGACTCCAACAATGTATAAAAGAGAACCAAAGATGTGTACGTGTGTGATGACCAAGTGGGATTTATCTCAGGAATATAAATTTAAAATCCAGAAACCGATATAATATACCATATCAATAAAGGGTAAATAAAGGACAGAAGACACATCATTTCAATAGACACAGAGAAAGCTTTGACAAAACCCACCACCATATAACAATAAAAATACTAAACAAATTTGGAATAGAAGAGAACTTTCTCAAAATGATAAAGGATATCTAAGAAACACCTATACCTAACAGCATACTTAATGCTGAAAGACTGAACACTTTATCATTATTATTAGTGAACACAAGTGGCATGAGCAGATGTCACTCATGATACTTCCATTTAACATTGTACTGGACATTCTAGCCAGGGTGACTTGGCAGGAAAACAAATGACATCAAATTTGGGGGTGGAGAGGGAAGCACTATTTGCAGATGATGTTAAATATTATGTATAAAATATTCTAAAGAATCCACTAAAAACCTGTTAAAAGTAATAAATGACTTCAAAATTACAAATTAAAAGATCAGTTTACAAAAAGCAAATTGTACTTCTAAACACTAGCAATGAATAAATTGAAAATAAAATTAAGAATAACAGTTCTGTTTACATTATCCTCAAAAAGAATATATTTAGGAATAAATTTAACCATGAGTGGGAGACATATACATTAGACACTATAAAATGTTGCTGAGAAAAATTAAGATCTAAATAAATCTAAAGACATCCCATGTTTATGGATATCAAGACAATATCATGATGACACTTTCCCAAAAACAACCTATAGATTCAGTGCAGTTTTTATAAAAATCTCAGCCTCATTTTTTAAGGAATTGACAAGCTGATTCTAAATATGGAATTGTGTGGGATCTAGAGTAATCAAAATAATCTTTATTTAAAAAAAGAACAAATTTGGAGATCTTACATGTCCCATCTTGAAAACTTATTAAAACTTGTAGTAATTAACAAAGCTGAACTGGCATACATGTGGACATTTATACCATTAGAATTGAATTAAAAGTCCAAAAATAAGCCCTCTCATTTTAGTTAATTGATTTTGACAAGGGTGCCAAGATAATCTAATTGAGAAAGAATAATTCTGTTTTGTTTTTTCAATTAATGCTACTGGCACGACTGGGTATCTACATACAAAATAATGAATTTTGATACCTACCTTACACCAGATGCAAAATTAACACTAAAAGGAGCATAGAACAAAATATAAGTGCTAAAACTGTAAAAGTCTTACAAGAAAACAAAATGGTAAATCTTCATGACCTTGCATTAAGGAATGGTTTCTTAGATATGACACCAAATGCAATGAGAGAATGACAAAAGAGAGAATAGGTAAATTGATCCTCATCAAAATCTAACATTTTTTTATACTTAAAGTCACCCTCAGGTAACTTATAATATGACCCAAAGAATGAGGGGAAATTTGCAAATAATGTATCTGATAGGGGACTTGTATCCAGACCATATAATATATTTTTACAACTCTATAGTGAAAAGACAAAAATTAAAAATGACAAATGACATAGATATTTCTTCAAAGAAGATTCCAAATGGCTAATAAGTATATGAAATGATACTCAACATCACTATTAATTAAGGAAATGCATTGGAAATCATGAAATGTTATTTCACACCCCCCTAGATTTGTTTATAATGACAAAGACAATGAGTGTTAGTAGAAATGAGATATTGGACCACTTATGTATTGCTTGTGAAAATGTAAAATAGTGTAGCCACTTTGGAAAAACTTTGGCAGTTCTTCAAAAATATTAAACATATATTTACCATTCTACACCTAGAGATATATCAAGAAGAATTGAAAAAAAACTGTTCGAACCAAAACTTGTACACAATTGTTCATAGCCAAAAGGCCTGAAACAACCCAGATGTCCCTCATCTGATGAACAGATGTACAAAATGTGGTATATCCATACAATGATATATAATTCAGTCATAAAAAGGAATGAAGTATTGAAACCTACTACAATATGGATGAACAATGAAGACAATAAGCAAAGTAAAAGAAGCCAGGCAAACAATACCACATGTTGTTTGATTCCTTTTGTATGAAATATCTGCAATAGGAAAATACAAAGACAGAAAGTAGATTTGTGGTTTCCTAAAGCTAAGAGGAGAGGGGGGAATGAGGAGTAACTGCTAATGGTTACTAAGTTTCTTTTCTGGGTGATGAAAATATTCTAAAATTAAATTGTAGTGATTGTTGCATAACTACATGACTATACTAAAAACAATAGTACATTTTAAATGAGTGTTCTATGGTTTGTAAAATATATCTCATTAAATCTGTTTTTTTAACAAAACTATAGAAGAGGAAACACTATATAAGATGACATAACTATGTCTCCTATATCAAATACTGGACTCTGTATGGCTCTTATTCCCTAGCCGCTAGTGTATGAGCTATGGCAGTTGACTGCTTTTAGGCCACTTGCTTTTTTTTTTTTTTTTTTTGGTGACTCAGTAATTCTGGACACCTAGCTTAGATTTGTATGCTGACCCCAGAAGGTAATGCAATGCCTGCACTGCTGTCAAGAAAGACCTGTGCTTTACAGTGCCAAATGAGTATGGACTGGGATTAGAAAGAATGGCTGAATACCCTCTAATTGGGCCATTCAGCATTTGGTAGAATCGGTCTTTTCCCCAAAATTAGACCAACTTTTAGTTTTATAAGTGATTTGTAAAACTGGATAAGAATCTGAAACCTGAAACATGTCTTATCATGAGACTTCTCTACCACCCTCCTCCCATTTCTGATTTGTTTCCAAACTTGAAGAGAACTGTGGTGGTTTGGTAATCCATTTAACAATTTAAAAATAATAAAAGGGAAACTTTGAGGAAAAAGTGACTGGGATTGAGACATATGATGAAGGCTGGACTAGGCTGGATGTCCAAGATGATTCATTCACATGGCTGATAGCTGATGCCCTCTATCAGCTGGAAACACAGCTAAGGCTGTCAAATAGAACAATTACACATGGCCTCTGTATTTAGGCCTTTCATAAAATATATAACCATCTCTCTCTCCATCTCTTTCTCCATCTCTCTTTTTCCCCCACTCTCTCACTCTTCTTGTCTCCCTCCCTTCTTTCTTCCTTCCTTCAGTCTCCTTCTCTGTCTTCTTGTCATTCTACCCATTCATTCCAAAATAATTCCCATCACTATACAAAGAAAATCTAGGACAAGAAAAGCAAATATTTTTTTTTATTTCCCACTCCAGCTATTTTCTTATCTTTCTCTTGATCTCAGTTACTCTTCAAATATATTTTATAAGTAAATTTTACTTTTTTAATCTAAGCATAGCATAGTTCTTAATAGTAAAGTCTCTGGAATCTGACCACTGAAGATTATAGTTACATGTACAAAACTCAGAGTCTTACCTTCTTATTTTCTTATACCAATGGTCAGAAACAAGTGAAAGAATAATGATTTGTGTCTGTGTTAAAGAATAATGAAAAGTATCATCTAGTTGCTGATTTTAAAGGGAATGTATCTCAAGTTTGTCCTTTAAGCACCATTTTTTTCTACAGACTTCTTGACTATCAAATTTAGTAAGTTCTCTTTGATTCAAATTATGAGAATTCTACTGAGATAGTTATATTTCTCCTTTAAAGTCTAATATGGAGTGTAAATTCCCTAATATTGAAACTAAAGATGTTATGTTGCATTCCTGAGAAAAAAACTCTACTTGAAAATGTTTCTTAACTATTATTATTGGATTTGCTTAGTTAATATATAATTTCTATGTTTATGGATGAAATAAGGCTATCATTTTACTTTCTTTTAATATCCTTAAAGTATTCTGGAGGCAAAGTTATATACTAGCCATATAAAATTATAAACTTTCTTTTTGTTAAATATGATTTATTTCTCCCCATATTTGTTTCACATAGTGTATTTCTTGTTAATTTTTTGCTCATTTACTGCCTTACATTGTACATTGTACATTTCTGCTAGTGGAAGCAAACTTATTTTTATTCTCATCTATTAATGGGGTTTCCAGTTCAGTAATTAATCACTTCTATAATTTTGTTTCATACTCTATACAATGAGAAATCTGTTTTTATTTATTTAAAAATTTTTCTCTTTTACTCATCCTCCCACGTTTCTCCCCTTTGGTAACCATCAGCTTGTTCACTGTATCTATGAGTCTATTTTTGTTTCATTTGCACATTTGTTTTGTTTTTCAGGTTCTACATATAAGTGAAATTATACAGTATTTATCTTTCTTTGTCTGACTTATTTCACTTAGCATAATACCCAGTAGGTCCATCCACGTTGCCATAGATGGCAAGATTTCATTTTTCATTGCTGATATTGTGAATATTTTATTGTACATTTATACCACATTTTCTTTATCTTTAACCTACCGATTAACATCTAGATTGCTTCAATATCTTGGCTATTGTAAATAATGCTGCAGTCAACATAGGGGTGTATACATATGCCTTTTTGAATTAGTGTTTTTGTTTTCTTTGGATAAATACTCAGAAGTGGCATTGCTGGGTCATATGGCAGCTCTTGTTTGTTTGTTTGTTTGTTTTTAATTTGTTAGGAATCTCCATACTCTTTTTCTTAGTGACTGTATTGAAAATTTCATATACCCCATTTTAAACAAGGCTACCAAATTCTGTAAAATTCACTCTCCACAAAGCTCTTATCCACTCCTGTGAGTCAAAGAAGAAAGACAAGTTGGAGCGTATTAAAGTCAGGCAGGATTACTTGCATGTAGTATGTGTGGCTACAAAATAAGATTGGAGAGGGTTATATGATAGGAGAACCAAAAGAAGCAACACAGTTTTCTTTAAATGTGGGCAGCTTTTAGCTTCTCAAAAAAGAAGTGTCTTTTGTAGGGCTTAAGGAGCACTGTGGAGAGTGAAGACAAGACTGATGGTTATGGCTATACTATTAGCTACTACTAAGTGAAAAATTATACATATTCAGTGCTGTATTTCCCAGACAAATACATATCACCAGATGTGACAGTAGGCAAAATCTCCAGTCCTTATCTCAAGCTGATAATTTAGCTAATAATATCCCTATTTTGTGGCTACAGAAACTTCAGATATGAAGATTATTTGAATTGTCTAGGACCTCACAGCTAGTAAATAGCAAGATTCTGCAGTGTGCATTCTTTCTGTATACCACACTCTTCCTAAGTGAGGTAAACACATTCTGAGAAATATATTGAAAATGCACATACTTTCAAGGGTTATTGTTAAATTCCTCCTGCTATATGGCATTATCTTTATTGTTTTGTTCTCCATTTTACCCTTTGAAACTTGAAATGGATTTCAATGTGTTTTATTTGAGCGATTTTATTACTTCTTATATACCAGTTATAATATAAAACATGCTACTACAGTAAGAAGGAAAATAGAAAAGTTAAAGTAAAAATTAGTAATTTATACTAATTCTATATTTACTGATTTTGTGCTAGTCTTACTAGCAAAACCATTTATATCACAGAACATTCCTTTTAGTATGAATTGTAATATTTTAGTTTTAGTTTTTATTTGAAAATGAGCACTCTTCTGGAATGAGCATCTGAATCTGCTTGTCATTTAGATAGGAAACAAAGAAAGTAGCTAGTGATAATGTCATAACTGGAAGAGTCCCTCAAGAAAAAGTAGAAGGTTCAACACTTGTATTAAACCCCTTAAACATCTGCAGGAATACACACTTGACTTTATGTGAAGTTCTGGTCCTTAACGTTCTTTATTATTGTAGCCAATGAATATCACTTTCGATTGTGTTTCCCCTGCCCATCTGATTTTTTTAAGTGCTAGATTTGATCTATTTGCCATCTTCACTGAAGTGTCAGTAAACTAAAGAGAATACTTGTTTGGGATTTGTGAAGAAATGGTTTAAATCTTGTTTCAGTAATAGAACTATTGTTGTGGAGGCTGAAATTGTACTACCCAAAATATCACAGTAGAAGATACTGCATACACACATTATCTTTAGTAGTAAGGCTATTTATTACTAAGTTCTAGTTCCTGTAATTTTTTTCTGATTTATTTATTATGGATAAAAACATATAATATGAGATCTATAACTCAACAAATTTTGGAGTATACAGTACAATATTTTTAGCTATAAGTACAATGTGGTACAATAGCTATTGATACATTTTTCATCTTCCATAACTGAAACTTTATATCCATTAAAGAGCAATTTCTCTTCCCCACAGCTCTGGCAACCACTGTTCCTTCTTCATCAATGAGTTTGATTAGGTACTTCATATAAGTGGTTTCATTTAATATTTGTATTTCTCAACTGGCTTATTTGACTTAGAATAATGCCCTCAAGGTTCATATTGTAGCATGTGACAGAATTTCCTTCTTTTTATGTTTAAATAAGATTCCGTTATATGTGAATACCACATATTCCTTACCCATTTATCTGTCAATGGACATTTAGATTTTTTCTACCTCTTGGCTATTGTGAATAATACTACAGTGAACATGAGAGTGCAGATGTCTCTTCAAGATCCCAATTTTCCCATTTAGGATAAAAACCCAGAAGCAGAATTGCTATAGATTATGTGGCAATTCTATTTTTAATTTTTTGAGGACTCTCCATACTGTTTTCCATAGCAGCTGTGCAATTTTACATTCACACCAACAGTGTACAAGCATTCCCTTTTCTCCATAACCTCGCCAACACTTTTTATTTTCTATTCTATGACAGCAGCTATCATAACAGGAGTGAAGTGATAAATCTTTGTGGTTTTCATTTGTATTTCCCTGATGATTAGTGATATTGAGGAACATTTCACATACTTGTTGGCCATGCAAGTCCTTTGCCCATTTTTAATCAAATTATTCATTTTTGGCTATTGAGTTGTAGGAGTTTCATATATATTTTGGGAATTAATCCTCTTTCATATATTTATGGTTTGTGAATATTTTCTCCCATAGGTGGACTTTTCACTCTGTTGATTTTTTTGCTATACAAATCTTAATTTAATGTAGCCCCACTTGTATTTTTGCTTTTGCTGTCTGTGCTTTTAGTGTCATCTCTAAGAAATCATTGCCAAAACTGTCATGAAGCTTTTCCTCTATGTTTCTTTAAGGAGGTTATTAGGTACAAATCTTACATTTATGCCTTTATTCCATTCTGAGTTGATTTTTGTGAGTGGTGTAATATAAGGATCCAATATTGTTATTTTAAACATGGATATCTAGTTTTCCCAGTATCATCTGTTAAAAATATATATCTTTACCATTGTATATTCTAAGCACCCTTGTTGAAGGTTTGTTTAATATATATCCATGGGTTTGTTTCTGGGCTCTCTATTTTGTTCCATTGATCTATATGTCTGCACTATACCATTTTGATTACTGCAGTTTTATATATATTTTGAAATCAGGAAGTATGAGGCTTCCAGCTTTGTTTTTAGGACTGTTTCAGCTATTCAGGGTTCGTTGCAGTTCCACACAGGTTTTAGGGGTTTTTTTCCTATGTCTGTTAAAAATACCATTGGGCTTTTGATAGAGATTTTGCATTAAATATGTGGATCGCTTTGGTTATTATGAACATTTTAACAATAGTAAGTCTCCCAATACATGATGGAATATCTTTCCATTTTGTATCTGCTTTAATTTCTTTCAGCAAAACTTTGTAATTTTCAGTGTATAAGTCTTTCACCTCCTTCATTGTTTATTCCTAAGTATTTTATTCTTTGGATGATACTGTAAATGGGATTGTTTTCTTATTTTCCTTTTCAAATGATTTGTTGTTAGTGCATAGAAATGCAAATTTCTATGTTGATTTTTTTTATCCCGCATCTTTGTTGAATTAGTTTTAACACTGTTAATGGATTCTTTAGGGTTTTCTATATATAAGATCATGTCATCTACAGAGATAATTTTTTACTTCTTCCATTCCAGTTTAAATGCCTTTTATTTCTTTTTCATGTCTAATTGCTCTAGATATGACTTCCAGTACTATGTTGAATAGAAATGATGAGAGTGGGCATCCTTGCCTTATTCTTGAGGAAAAGCTTTCAGGTTTTAACCATTGAGTATGATGTTAGCTGTCTGCTTTCCATATATGGCTTTTTTATGTTCTAGTAATTTCCTTTTTACTTAGTTTTTATCATGAAATGATATTTAATTTTATTGCATATCTTGTGCATTTATTAAGATGATCATGTGATTTTTATCCTTCATTTATACACTATATACAGGTTCTACTATTTTCTGTTAATTTGGTTTTACTTGGAATAAGGATAGATTGGTTATGTCACTATTGAACATATAAATGGAAGCTATCAGATGAAATAGAAAAAATGATATAGGAAACAATATAATAAAAGATGTAAGATAGAAAAGAATAATTTTGAGCAAGTCTATTTTGATTCAACTGCTTACTCTATTATTATAAAAGTCTAGGTTTAGTCAGAAAGACAGAGCTCTATAAATATTATGAGAATAAGAAGTTTATATGGAAGCTAGAGCGTGTGGTAGATGTTAAAAAATGCCAGAAATTCTACTGCCTCTGATTCTGCCCTCTCATGTTAACTCTGGTATTGGCCCTTTGAGTTAATACATTTGGCCTACATTTTATTGAAGTTGAGTTTGATTTTTGTTGTAGTATACTCTTTCAATTTATTTATATTTATTTAGGCACCAGGATATCATTTGAATGTTGAGTCTTAGTATTAAAACAAACATGTGAATTCTTTATCTAATTTAGTTGTTAGAAGGGACAACTAGTCTTGCCACCAATAACTCTGCATTTTGAAGTGGTGTCCATCAGCCCTCTCTCTTTCATACAGCAAAACATGTGAAAACACTATATTGAACACCTGAAACTAGTATAACTAATATAATGTTGTATACCAACTCTACTTAAAAAGTACTACTTTTAAAGGTAAACTAATTTATACATGATTTGCAAAGTTAAAGTTATATATACTCTAAAGTTAGTTGGCCTTAAGCCTTGAAGTTTCTTTGATAATACTTTGACATAGTGTGTATTAAAGATTTTTAAATAATGCTTATGTATCAAGAGCTTTTTGATAAATATTATTTCAGAAGAATTTTCTAGATGTTCCAAAGAATCATTGCACCTGAAGGCTGTCTGGTAGTTCACACAATATGTAAAACCCTCTTACTTTTGGACAACTTAGCTATAATATTTCAATTATTTTTATTAAAATTTGATAGGTTGCTTTGATTCATTAATTTATATTCTCATTTACCACATAATACCGTATTTAAGGCATTCTGTTAAGACTCAATGGTAGCTATAAATATGAACCAGACTCAGAAAATTTCTTCAAGAGAAGTAAAATCAAAGAATTACACACACACACACACACACACACACACACACACACATCTATATATACATATATATGTGTGTATATCTATGTGTGTGTATATATACATATATACATACATATATACATATATACATGTATATATGTATATATGTATGTGTATGTATGTGTGTATATGTACACATACATGTATATATGTATATGTGTGTACACATGTATACACATATATACATGTATGCATATATAGATATGTATATGTATGTGCATGTATGTATATATATATATATATAGATATATATTCAAATACTCTTAGACAAGATAGAAAGCATCATACCATTTACTTGAGAGTAATGAGAGGTTTGAGAAAAATGACCTCCTATCATTGTGGGAATCTTGAATGCTTTAACAGAGAAGGCAATATCTTAACTGGGCCTTAAATACTAGAGATGATTTTTTTTAAATAAGAGGAACAAAACAAGACATTTCTAAACAATAACAAAAAGAGAACATGTGTGTTAGGCAGGCAGGCTTGGAGTATATGTAGGAATAGTAAATAATTCTGTAAATTCATACATAAGGTTCATGAAAAGAGGCATGGGAGGATATGCTTTAGGTTGAAATCTAAAATTTCAAGGTCTTGAATTCAAATTTAAGGTGTTATTATACAGTGAGAGTAGGAGACTGAGAGCTGGGTTGTGGGCTCTCAACACTAATTTATTGAATTACCCTCAAGAATTTTGTAAACTAACTAGCTCTCATATTTCTGGATAATGAGGCAAACTGATCTAAAAAAAGAAAACAACTTTAAATTCCCTTTCAGATCTAAAAGTATGACTGTTACCTTTACTCAGTAAATAACTGGGGACTAATTAAAAATCCAAGAGTAATATGACCAAACCTGTGATTAAGGAAGTCATTTTAAATGATTTCAAAAAATTTAGGAGTGGATTGGCACAGGGATCAGGAATGTCAAACAATAAGAACACTGTTCTGTATCAAATGCAAAAGACCAAAGAAGAACAAAGGAAAGGGACAGATAGACAAAATTAAAAATACATGCAAAGAAATAAGAGAATACTTCAATAGTACATTAGTATCAAAAATGGGAATCTGATAAGTATCTCTTTTTAAAATGCCCAAGCGCATTTTAAGTATCAGGCAATAATGTTTTGGTATTTATTATTCTTCATGATTTTGAATTAAAAAAAAAAAACAAACAGTTAATGCTATTTTGCTTGTGAAAAGCACGTTAAAAGTAAACTGTTTCTTCCTAATAGAAGAGATAGTGTATTCAAATTATTATCATTGAGAAGACAGGTGGGATATAACTGTGTGGGTTTCAAACACTGAGATACTTTTGAAAGCCTGAATGTTCTTGAATGTCTCATTGCCACCTCCACAGTAATTACTCTCCACAAGAACTGTTCAAAATAGGATTTATTTATGTGTATTGTGTCTTACAGATAAAAATTATATAGTAGAAATATCAGTATAAGCACACATAGGTTTGGCTGGATATTTTTCATGAGAGATTGATGTGTGCTCATTAATATTTTCTATTATTGTGATGTGATAAAATAATTGAGCATAAAATTTCAAAATATATAAAAATATTTCAAAATCATATATGATTAGCCTATATAAGATGTAGATAATTAGTCTAAATTCATACTTCGTATTTAAAACTTTGGCAATGATTTTAAAGTACATATTGATTTTTTTTGTAAGAAGCTAAAAAGTAATACTGACATGGTAATACCTAATCTTGTTTCCTACTAAGTTAAAACAATAATTCTCAAACTACAGTCATGGAAAGGGCTTGTTAAAACATAGATTTCTGAATAGCAGTCAGAGTTTCTGATTCAATAGTTGAAATGAACATGCAGCATAAATAGGGATAATTTGAGACAGCAAAAACAGAAAAGAGGAGGAAGTGAAGATCTGAATCTGCAAAGGAGAATAAAGATAATGTGCACACAGAAGATAAAGGTATGCTGTATATATGAAACTTTCTTTACATAAATTTAATGGTAATCAACCTAAAAAAGTCCAGAGCTGAGACACATAAAACAAGAGGGAACAGCGGGGAAAACCATAAACCACCACCAAATAAAAACAAGCAGAAACACAAAAGCAATGGAGACACTGAACTATCAAAAAACAAAAGATAAAATGGCTATGGGAAAACTTTATGTTTCAATAATCACTCTAAATGTAAGTGCACTGAACTCACCAATTAAAAAAGCACATAGTAGAAGATTGATCAAAATACAAAATTCAATCATATGCTGCCATTTGTCCTCAGATGCAAGGACAAACATAGACTCATAGTGAAAGGGTGGCAAACAATACTCCAAGTAAATGGCATCCAGAGAAAAGTGGGTGTAGCCGCTTCAAGATAAAAAAGGCAATGAAAGACAAAGATGGATACTTCATAATGGGGACAATACATCAAGAAATAATGTTTATCGATATATATGCTCCCAATCAGGGAGCCAAAAAATATATAAAGCAACTACTAACAAAACTAAAGGGAGAAACTGACAAAAATATAATTATTGCAGGAGCCCTGAATACTCAAGTCACTGTCAGCAATGGATAGATCATCCAAACATAAAATCAATAAGGAAATATCAACCTTAAATGACACGTTAGACTAAGTGGACATAATCAACATTTACAGAGCCTTTCATCACAAAGCACCACATCATATATTGTCTCTAGTGCACATGGGGCATTCTAAAGGATAGATTATATGTTGGGACACAAAACTAACCTCAACAAATTTAAGAAGATTGAAATCATATCAAGCATATTTTGAAACCATAATGCTTTGAAACTGGAGATCAACTGTAAAAAGAAAGTGGGAAGAACCACACATATGTGGAGATTAAACAACATGCCACTGAAGAATGACTGGGTCACAGAAGAAATAAAAGGAGAGATCAAGAGATGCATAGAAATAAACAAGAATGAAAATACAACATATCAAGACTCTTAGGCACAGCAAAAGTGGTAATAAGATAAAAGTTCATATATTACAGGTCTATTACAAGAAACAAGAATGATCTCAAATAAACAACCTAACATTACATCTTAAAAAACTGGAAAAAGAACAAATGAAGCCCACAGTTAGCAGATGGCAAGAAATAATCAAAATACAGCAGAATTAAATTGCGAATAAAAAGGCATTAGAAAAAAATACAACAAAGAGCTAAAATTGACAAATCTTTGGCTAGACTTAACTAAGAAGAAAGGAGAAAGGATATAAATAAAATCAGTAATGAAATATGATGACAGGTTATGACAGATAGCTTGGAAATACAAAGTATCATACAAGAACACTATGAAAGACTATATGACACCAAATTGAATAACCTAGAAGAAATGGACAAGTTCTTAGAAATATACAACTTTTTTAGACTGAATCAAGAACAATTAGAAAATCTGAATAGACTGATCAACAGTATTAAGATGGAAACAATCATTAAAATCCTCCAAAAATTAAAGGTCTACGACCAGATGGCTTCACTAATGAATTCTATCAAACATTCAAAGAAGATTTAATGCCATTTCTTCTCAAACATTTTCAAAAAGTTGAAATAAAGACAATACTTTCTATATTACTCTGATACCAAAACCTGGTAAAGATAAGATACAAAAAAATGAAACTATGAACCAATATCTCTGATCAATACAGATGTAAAAATACTGAACAAAATACTACCAAATTGAATATAACACATTAAAGAGATTATACACCATCATAAAGTCAGCTTTATTATAGAGGCACAGGGATGGTTTAACATAAGCAAATCAACTAATCTGATACCCAACATAAACAAAATAAAAGATGAAAATTATATGATCATATCAATAGATGCAGAAAAAGCATTCAACAAGATGCAACATCCTGTTTATGCTTAAAACACTGAATAAAATGGATATAGAAAGAAAATACCTCAATATAATAAAGGCCTTATATGACAAACCCTTAGATAACATTATATTTAATGGTCAAAATCTAGGCTGTTCGCTATCCCCACTGTTATTTAATATAGTGTTGTAAGTCCTAGCTAGAATAATCAGGCAAGAGAAGAAATAAAAGGCATCCAAATGGAGAATGAAGAAGTCAAATTGTCGCTTTTTGCAGATGACATTCCCCATATAAAATCTCCTAAAGACTCCACATAAAAAAAAATGATAGAAACAAGAAATACAGTAAAGTTTCAGGATATAAACTGTACTAAGATCCATAGCGTTCTATACACTAACAATTAAATTTCAGAAAAAAGAAATGCAAAAAAACAACAATAATTTATTTTGCAATTGCAACAAAAAGAATAAAATACCAAGGAGTAAACCTAATGAAGCAGGTGAAGGACCTATACACTGAAAACTACAAGACACTATTAAAAGAAATTGAAGAAGACACAAGGAAGTGAAAAGATATTCCGTGTTCATGGATTGGAAGGATCAACATAGCTAAAATGATCTTACTACCCAAAGCGATATACAGGTATAATGCAATCCCCCCTCAGAATCCCAATGGCATTTAAAAAAATAAAAAATAAAGCAAAAAATCATCAGATTTGTATGGAAACAAACAAACAAAAAAAAACTCCAAATAGCCAAAGCAATCCTGAGAGAAATGAACAAGACCATAGTTATCATTTTGCCTGACTTCAAATTATATTAAAAAGCCACAATAATCAAAACATAGTATTGGCACAAAAACAGACACACAGACCAATGGAAAAGAATTTAGAGCCCAGAATTAAACCCCTGTATATATGGGCAAATAATTTTTAACAAAGGAGCCTGAAATGTACATTGGAGAAAGGAAAGCCTCTTCAGTAAATGATGCTGGAAAAACTGGAAAGCCACATGTAAAAAACTGAAACTAGATTGCTTTCTGTCACCTTACAACACAATTAACTCAAAATAGATTAAAAACCTAAATATAAAACCTGAAACAATAAATTGCATAGAAAAAAATATAGGTACTAAACTCATGGACCTTGGATTTAGAGAGGATTTCATGAATTTGACCATAAAGGCAAGAGAAGTGCAAAAATAAATGAATAGGACTATAACAAACTAAAAAGCTTCTGCACAGCAAAAGAAACCATCAACAAAACAAAGAGGTGACCAACTGAATATGAGAAGATTTTTTGCAAATAAAAACTCTGATAACGGGCTAATATCCAAATTATACAAAGAACTCATACAACTCAAACAACAAAAAAAACAAACACTCCAATTAAAAAATGGGCAGAGGATCTGAACAGACACTTCTCCCAAGAAGATATACAAATGGCCAACAGACATATGAAAAGATGTTTGATTTCACTAGCTATTAGGAAGATGCAAATTAAAATCACAATGAATAACCAACTCACACTCGTTAGAATGACTCCCATCAACTGGAAAGGTAATAACAAGTGTCGGAGAGGTTGTGAGGGAAAAGGAACTCTCGTACACTGTTGGTGGGAATGTAAACTAGTACAGCCACTATGAATAACAGTATGGAGGCTTCTCACAAAACTAAGAATAGAATTACTATGTGATTCAGCAGTCCCTCTTCTGGATATCTACTCAAGAGATCTGAAAACAGTTATGCATAAAGATATATGCAACTCGATGTTCATAGCAGCCTCATTCACAGTGGCTAAGACATGGGAACAACCAAAATGTCCTTTGATAGATGACTGTATAAAGAAGATGTGGTACATATATACAATGGAATATTAGGAATATTATTCAATCATACAAAAAGATGAAATACTGCCATTATGACAATGTGGGTGGATCTTGAGATTATCATGCTATGTGACATAAATCAGACAGAAAAAGTTGAGAACCACGTGATTTCACTTACATGTGGGTTATAAAACTGAAAGCAAACAAACATGACAAACAGAGACAAGGACATGAACAGATTTGTAGTTATCAGAGGGGAGTGAGAAGAGGGACATAAGGGTATAGAGGGTCAAATATATGGTGACAGAAATTTTAAATAGGCGGTAAACACACAATGCAGTATACATATGGCTTATTATTAAATTGTACACTAGAAACTTATATGATTTTACTAAGCAACATCACCCTATTAATTTAAAAAATGGCAAAAATAATAGAAAAAATATTTAGGATTATATTAATTCTATGATTTTCATTTTAATTTTGAAGAAATAATATAGCTACATGATTTAAAATTTAAAAGTTACAAATGGGTAATATAGTTCCTTCCACTCCTATAAACCAATCACCTAGTTTCCTTCCCCAGAGGTAAACAAAGTTACAAGTTTCTTCCCTATGCTTTTACTAACACAGAAGTATTCTGATTGTGTTATAAAACCTAAATATTTTCCTCATTTTACATGAATGCTAAACTATATTATATACATTGTCCTGTACTTTTTTTCACTCTAAATATATCTTGGAGGTCACTTTATAACACTGCATTAGAAATTCTTTCCATATTTCTTAAGACAGTATAGTGTTTCGTTGTCTAGGCATACCAAAATTAATTTAACCAATCTCTTACCAATACATATTGAGTTTATTTCCAATCTTTTTATATTACAAACACTAAAATAAATTACCTTTTACTTATATCATTTTGCATTTGTGCATGTATATTTATATGATGAATTTCTAGAAGTGAACTTGCTAGGTCAAAGAGTATGTATGTGTATGAATTTTATACTTTGGTACACCAATCAATAATACATAAAAGTTCCTTTTCTCTCTTATGTTCACAAACATAGCATTTCACCAGGTCTTTCAGATCTTTGTCAGTCTGATAGTTGAAAATGCCCTTTCAATAGAATCTCAATTTTCATTCTTTAGTTTTATGAGAAATATCACAACTCTTCATATGTTTAAAATCCATTTTTATTTCCTTTTTGGGAAATCTTCCTTTGCAATTTTTTTTGTATTGCATAGTTAATCTTAGGGGTTTTTTAATAGTAGGAGATCTTAATATAATAGAAAAATTATCACTTTGTGAAAGAATGTGTTATTGGGGTCAATTTATAATACTGTATCAAAAATATCTCAAAACAAAATGGTTTAAATGAGCTAGAAGTATTTTTTTCTCTCATTATTCTACTAGAGAGAGTTCACATATCAACATATGGCTTCTACTTATAGGCCCAAGGTGACACTTCTAGTTCTTACTGTCTCCAGAGATCGAGAAGAATGAAGTCCAGAGGAGTCCACCCAGTTTTCAGTTTTTTAAAGGACAAGAATCAAAGGTGATATGCCTCACACTCAGTCAAACACTATTATTGGTCAGAGCTTTGATTAAGACCCTATCTAGATGCCCAGGGGTCTGGCAAATATAGCCTTTAAGTTGGCAGCCTTGTACATAGTGAAACTAATACTATAGAATAAGAGCATATCAGTTATGGGGAAAAATTATCAATTTGCCACAATTTAGTTGAGCATATAATTTTCTAGTAAATCGTTTTGCCTTTGCTTATTGTGGATTGTATCTTTAAAAAGGGTAGTTTGTTTATATATCTAAACATATCAATGGTTTCTGGATTTGATTTCATCTTTAAAAGTACCTTTCTCCTTCTGTGATTTTCTTTTGAAAATCTTCTATCATTTCTTCTAGGAAGTCTTACAGGAATGGTGGTAGCAGTCCCTGCATTTCTGCCTCTTGTCCCATCTTGTTTTTCAACTTTTCACATTTGAAATTGACAATATTGTTAGTTTCAATGTCAGTCAAAATTTGTGACACCAGTCATAACGTTTATATTACTTATCTTTAGCATTATATATTCACACACATTCTAATCTTAAATATTTGCCATTCTTCAAGGACAAATTTCAAGGTATGCTGAACTCCATATATTTATTTACTGCAGTTATGTCTTGAATCTATTGCTCTTTGGAAATTAAAAAGAAATTGTAGAGTGTAAAGAAGCACATATGATAGCTTAGGAAAAAATACAGGAAAGAGAGCTTAAAATGTTCATTAAATTGAATTAGTAATTGAAATAAAAGTAATGTACTTTGTAAAAGGTGATTTAATAACTTGGAAAATTTCATTATGGTGATCTGATTAAATTAAAGTGTCAGAAAACATTGGTATCATCATAATTGATTTGTGAGCACCATTGCAATTTTAGATTGATTAAGCTACAACAGGAGATAAAATAATTTTCCTTCCAGTAAATAGTCAAAGAACTGAAATTTTAATGCAAATATGACAATAACTTGATACTGTGCCTGCCTACTTCTTTCTCTCTCTGTCATTCCCTCCTTCTCTCTCTCTCTCTCTGTTTTTCTTTTCCCTGCTTATTTCCATCTCTTCCCTTTTCTTTTCTTACATTTTGGTGCTGATTCCCAGCTTCTACTCTCATATACTGATTGTTCTGGTCTCAGAAATTTTTTAATTTTCTACTTGTTTGAGCAGGAAGGTGAGAGTAGCCTCCATCACAAACCTCATTATTACTTAAAAAAAACACTTTTGATTCATTTTTTAAAGATTATCTTTTCTGTTAGGTATTAGTGACATATTTAAAATTATATCTTGATACAAGTCTGAATGTAGTTAAATTATAACTTATTTTTAATGTCAGTGCATTGACTTATGCTAATCTTGGCTTTAAATTTCACCAATGTACTGTGTACTCCAATGTTTTTCTTCATCAATGGAACAAATATTTGAAAATATAATTTTCTAATATTTAAATACCAATATTATGTTTATTGTGCTAAAGTATATACAATACAAAATTTACCATTTTAATCATTTTTAAGTGTAGAGTCAGTGACATTAAATAAATTCACATTGTTCTGCAATCATTATCACCATCTATCTCTAGAACTTTTTCACCTTCCTTAACTGAAACTCTATGCATTCAAGAATAATTTCTCATTACTTAGACTCTGGCAATCACCATTCTACTTTCTGTCTCTAGGAATTTGAGTACTCTAGGTGCTTCATATAATTGGAATCATATACTATTTGTCCTTTTGTGACTGACTTCATTAAGTATAATGCTTTGAGACTCACCCATGTTATAGCATGTGTCAGAATTGTCTTCCTTTAAAAGATGAATAATATTGTGTTTTGTGTATATACCACATTTTGTTTATTCATCCATTGGTGAACACTTAGCTTTCTTCCACCTTTTGGCTTTTGTGAATAATGCTGCTATAAACAGGGGCATTATACAAATAACTGTTCAAGTTTTCCATTCAATTATTTTGGGTATATATCTAGAAGCAAAACTGCTAAATCATATGCTAACTCTATGTTTTTATGAGGAAATACAATATTGTTTTTCATAGTGGCTGCACCATTTTTCAATTCTACTGGCTGTGTACAAGGTATCCAATTTCTTCACATCCTTGTCAACACTTATTATTTTTTGTGGGTTTTTAAAATATGTAAAATCATGATAAGCAAAAAAAAAGTCAGTCAGAAAAAGTCAATAACCATATGATTTCACTCATATATGGAATATAAAATTGAAAGCAAAACATGAACAAGACAAATAAACAACTCATAGACATAAACAGTTTAGTGGTTGTCAGAGAGAAAAAGGATAGAGGGGGAGGTAGGAAATGGTAAAGGAAGTCAAATATATGGTGATGGGAGGAGATTTGACTCTGGGTAGTGAACACACAATGCAATACAGAGAAGATATATTATTGAATTGTACACTTGAAATCTATATAATTTTCTTAAACAATGTCACCCCAATAAATTATATGTATACATACATATATGTGTGTGCATGTGGGTATATGTATGCATGTGTATATGTGTGTGGGAATGTGTATAATATGTGTATATATATAATATGAATACACACACACACACACACACACACACTCTAGCCTATAACCATGCCAAGGGTGTGAAGTAGCATCTCATTTTGGTTTTGATTTTCACTTTCCTAATAATTAGTTATATTGAATATCTTTTCATGTGCTTATTGACTATTTGTATATCTTCTTTGGAGAAACATCTGTTGAAACCTTTTGTACATTTTCTAATTATTTTGTTGGGTTGTTTTTGTTGTTATACAATCATTGGAGTTCTTTATATACTCTAGAAATTAATCCTTATTCAATATGTGACTTGAAAATATTTTCTCCTGTTATGTAGATTACCTTTAACTCTGTTGATACTGTCCACTGATGTATAAAACTTTTAATTTTTAATGATCCAATTTATCTATTTGTTGTTTTTCTTACTAATGCATTTGGTTTTACTTCTAAAAATTATTGCCAAATTCAATGCCATGAAACTTTTCCGTGATGTTTTTTAAGAGTTTTGGAGTTTTAGCTCTTACATTTATTTCTTTGATTCATTTTGAGGTAATTTTTGTATAGTGTAAGGTAAGGGCTGAACTTCATTCTTTTGCATGTGAATATTATTTTCCAACAAGATTTGTTTAAAAGATTTATGCTTATTTTCATGTCTGTTTCCAAGTTCTGTTTTTTAAAGCACTGTGAAATGAAAAATTCATCCTCTCATGCAAGTGATTTATTTTTAATTGTTTTTCAGAAATGTTTAAATCCGCTTTAGAGATTAAGAACTCAATTGTGTAGTAGTAAATTTTAGACATTGATTAAGCTATCCTTCAATAACCAATTATTGTCATAAATGTATTCTGAACTCTTTTGCCACTATTACCCCTAACACTGAGGTATTAACAGAAGAAATGAGAGAAATAGATGATATATAGATTGACAGGTATGCAGGCAGGTATCCTGAGATAGGCACTTGTATTATTGATTAGTATTGCCTTCACCATACATTAGTGAAGAATCTTAAACTATATATTACTTCAGCCTAAACATTCAGAAGAATGGTCCTAGATAAGTAAAAAATATTACATAAAAATAAATTTGACATTATTTTTATTTTTGAATTTCTCTTTTTTAACTAAAAGAATCATTTCTTTACATTACTTGCAGACTGCCACACAGACCATATTATAGCTTTTGGGGATATTCACGTCTTCAGGGCCTCTGCTTTACTTTCATACCACCTCTGCATCTGGTAGAAACAAAATATTTGGTAGAGGACAGGGAGGTGAAATAGGCATCAAGCCAGAGTTCAGTCAGCAGGACAGTAAGACACACAAAGCTCAGAATTCCTAGGAAAATGCTACTGAAGTAGAGCACAGTCAACATTGGGCCTAAGGCATATGGCAAAGAGGAAAGATTGTGTAGATAAGTTAAAGTGGTCCAGTAAATGATAAAGGATTCATAGGAAGTGTCTATCATGGACTCTGTCTTAGCAGGGGCTTTGTATACTCTGAGAAAATAGTCTTGTGGTAGGCCAAGAGAATAGGAACTGTAATAACCTAGGAAGAGGTAGGTATATATTCTAAAATAATAGAAATATATTTCTTTAAAATTACTTTCTGATGCCAAAAGAGGCAGTGTGCAAAGTAGCAAAAACCTAGACATTGAACATGAAGGTCGATAAGACAGGGATTCAAACTCTGATCATCTTACTCCCTGGCCATATATCCATATGTAAGTTACTTTTCCTTTATCTATAAAATGACAAGAAGTGCATTTAGAGTATAAAGTAATAACCCAAGATAATAGATGCAAATCTCACTGTACATGGCTGGACCATATATCAAAAATAACTGGCATTTGCTGTTGTTGTGGTTTCCAGACAAACAAGAGGATTTTTTCAGCATTTTTACAAATGGTGCATTGCATATGAACTGATCCTTCAAGTGTATAGTCACAACCAAGTTTTAAGTGGATAAATTAGTACAATGAAATTATATTGTGTACAAGTACAGAAACAGGATCACCCTGAGCTTCAAAGAGAAGACTGAAAATTAACAAAATAGTAACTAAAAATAGCACCCATTTTAAATATTTTTATAAAGTACTAGTCTCTAAGTGAGAGAACATAAAATGACAAAAGAAAAGTCTAATTGATGATGTAATGTTTGAATTTTGCACTGCTTATCTTCTATGGGCCACACCTGCCCTGATTTTTAAAGCATAATTCAAGCATTTCAAATTTTCATCTTTTGAAATACTTTTGTTTTAGATTTTCCTTTACTATATTATTTTGAATCTCTTAAACATATCAATATAGCAATTAGCTATCCATCAGTTAAAAGTATTAAAACCCAAGACTTTCCCTTTATAAGGCTTAAATCTGAATAAAGAGTGAAGAAACCAAGTACCAGAATCTTTAAAAATTAACTGATAGAGGAGTCAATGCTGATTTAACAAAGCACTCTTACCATACCTTAGAGTTCTACTTTGGTAAATATTAATAGTTAACCAGTTAGTAACACTAATACCACTATTTCAATAGTTATCATTTTGTGTATAGTAAATGTTGCTAGATGAACACCACATTTGATAAAGCAGACTTGAAGAAAAGTTTACAAAAAAAGCAAGAAAGCATGCTTCCATTTCAATACCAATTTAAACTCAGGGAAAATAAACATAACCTTTTGCAATTGCTGTTGATATAGAGTGATGGAGAATAATTTCAAATGCTAAATTCTCTGAAGCCCAGCATGACTTCTGTTCCTGCCAATAAGATAAGCAATTAAGACAATGAAGATAATTCTTGAAAGGATGCCTCCAATGGCAACAGAACTCAGCATGCTATTTTTATCTAATTGACATTCTTCCACAGATCCAAACTTGTCACCTTCAAACTTGAAAACTTGGACTCATCAAAACTTTGAATATGTTTATTAAAGAAGCATTTGTGACTTGAACATTTCCCTCAGGATTACACCTAGGAGAATTTCCAGTAGTGGCTTGAAAGGCTTTCAGTGAGTCATTGGAATCTCCAAAAGTGGAATCTCTGGTGTCACATAGAATTGTATTTAACTGATTCCCTTATAAGGAAAAACAGGATAGAACTTGTATCCACTCCAAAACTGAAGATAAAGAGAGTAACATTTTTTTTCTGCAGAGATCCAGGGTGGCTAAATGAGATTTATAGCTCAGTGGTCTTATTTGGGTTAATATTAAATGCTATTGTCTTAATCATCTTATAGCTTTTCTCATAGGTGATAATTAGTTGTCACCCCATGCTACAAGCAGAACAGTTTCATTGTGACACCATATGCCACATATAAGCAGATGAACTTTCTGGGGAACTGGTAGGCTTTGGCCTTGGAGGTGTTATTGTGTCTGAGTAAGTCTGTTCTTGCCAAAAGAGTATTTTTTTTCCTTGTTGAAGTTGTTTGAAAGGTATTCCTGGGTAGTAACTTTAAGGAGTTTAATAGTTTAGTTACCTTATACATATATTCATCAGGTTGCCTCTGACATGTGTGTATTTTTCATATATGGCTGCTTTGATATTAGATATGGATTCCACAGTCTTGATTCCTTTTGTGCTTGCATTGTGAGAAATAGCTGTATCTGATGAGTTATAAACAAAACAACAGTTGGACACTGTTATTGTATTCCTTATGAAATTTAGGGTCAATATATAGCTCTTTTCAAAAGTGGCCATTTTATTGGCATCAGAAACATTCTGTTATTCAGTACTTCTGCAGTAGATGGTGAATTAAAGGTTACATTTTAGTCACCAGTTTTGTGTGATAGTTTTCCAAGAGGGCTGCTTGAGAATTCATCCATTGTGTAAGCTGCTCGGTAGCCATTTTTCACCATAAACACTGCAAGTGTATTATGAACCAGCCCTGCAAACAGCAGCAGGAGCAGTTGCCTCCTCCAAACACTACCCAGGGTTGCCAGAGGAATGAAGGGTGGGGCAGGAGGCCCTAATGAGTTTTGACCTGTACCTCTACTATCTGCCAACATCTCTGGTGTATCTGCCTGCATTTGAAAGTTAGGGAGCAGGCCAAAAGACCAGTAGTCCAGGGGTTAGAATTTAGCAGAGAGAGAAAGAAACATGACAGCAAAATCGAGATGCACCTTGTCTCTTTGGCCCCAGTTGCTTAGGCCATGAAGAACAATAAAAAGACCCTGGTGGCACAGACAGCTTTGCCTATCATGTGACTAGCATCATGTAAGGTCCCTGCTGTGGTAGTTTTGTTATCATTGTTAAGCTTTCAACTTATATAAGATTTATACTTCAGTGTGACTGAGTATGTGAGGTAGGTTTTTCTTTATAACCATAACGTAATATTTGGTAAAGCTAGCTACTAAAGGATTCAGACACTCTATTGGGCCTTTTTAAATAATCATTGTCAATAATAGCAGTTTCTGCATCTAATTTATTATGCTTCTTTTAATTCTCTTAGTTCTTCCAGAAACTAACTCTGATGCAGATTTTAGTTTACAGAATAGTTGTTAAGGGATAGCCTAGTGATCAAACTCTGTGAAAGAGAAGGAAGCAAAAGAAGTTCAGTTGTTTGTGATATTGGGCTTCAGCTGTCACCACAGAGGAGCTCTGGAGAGCCAGGATCAATGCACACTGCGCCTAAAAGGCTAGTACTTTACACAACTGCTTTCATCAGTCATTGGATTTGGGGCTGATCTGGGAAGGGTATAACCTTGAAAAATGTATCTCTTTATGTTAGAGGCATTTCCTGAAGTGGATGATAGATGAAAGCTGGGGCAAAATGTCCCTCCTTGAAGAAGGATCTTGGTGGTTTATTGCATTCATCACATAAGTAATACTCTGAACGTTTGACACACCAAAATATAGGCTGACTTGAAGTAGTTCTGGTTTGTTTTCAAAGATATTTTGCAAACTATTCCTTAGAGGTATAGCTTTGTTTTATTATAAAGCACTGCTTTATTTTATTTTAATATCTTCATTGATTTAATGATATAAACAGATATTGACATCCACGATTTTAAATCTATCCCCTATATGTCCTCTAAGGATGTATAGCCCATTTTTTTTTTATTTATGGATACCTAAAAATAATAACAAACAAAAATAACAAGGATCTTTACTTAGAATTAATGTTCAGTTGAATACTTTGTGTTGATTTGCTCTTGAATAACATCCTGCATTTGTGTGGCTTTGTAGACTATGTTTTGGAATATATGTTTTCCTCTTTTAAATATGACTGCCTGAATATTGCTTTTTTTATTCATTCAATGCTATTAGCAAATGCTATACTAAGCTAGGTGCCCTATATACCTATTTATATAAAGCTGGTTGCCTTGGTAACTAAGTGCTTCTCATTTAGAAAATAGACCAAATTTGGGGTGGAAGGAAGGGTAGCTGCCCAAGGAATTCTTGGCCATGTTGAGAGCCTATTTTCTAGGAGTGGAAAATGGAAAATTCAGTCTTAAAGTAATTCTTAGTAGCTTTTTGTGGGTCAAGTTATTAAAGAATCTAGTAATGTGGCAAAAAAATGAGCTTGTCTTAGAGTTTCATAATACTTTATGATATATACATGGTCTTATCTATTTGCCAAATAAAGGTTTCTCAAAAAAGGATTGACCATAAGAATTCTTTTTTAAAAAATCATTATTCTTTGCCACCAAATAACAAGCTTCAACCCAATGTCATGTAACATTTAAGAAAGATATGGTAAAATCTCATAGCTCTGGCCAATGGTATTTTTAATGAAGAGATTTTATTTATTCTTAAATAACTTAAACTTCCAAATTGATGGCAAGTTTTTAAAGTAGAAAAAAATTCCACTAACTAAATGTTGCATGGTAAAATGTATTTTGACATTTGAAATAAAATACTTTAATTTGGTAATGCACTTGTAAAGGATTTTTGAAGGCTGTGATAATCATTTGATTTAAGTTTTCTCAAGCAGTGAATTCAACTGTGTGGCAAGAAATGGGTTGTTCCCTTCTGTATATATGATAGGACCATCATAATGTAGTTAATTCTTATGAGGAGGCAGTTGAAGCAGTGGATGATTCTTTTCTATAGCAAATGATTTTTTGTAGAATGTGTTAGGAGAGGTCATAACATCATTAGTGTGAGGGAAATAATCATCAGGAGCCCATTACAGGGTTACCTAGCAGGTACTAGCTGTATTTCATCACAAATATTTTTCCTTTCTCCTCCATACAGGGATGAGTTAGGATTTGAAGCTATTTGTAATTTGAGCATGTTGATTCTAAAAGATTTTTAAAGTGTCCATGTATTGATAAATGATATTTATATAAATGAAGCATCAGTAAGTCATTTGCTACCATAAATTGATTTTTCAGTATTCAAGATTCAGAATCTAAAATGCACTATGCCTTTTACTATAGTCTACTTTGATTTATTTTTTGTCTGGTGATGAAGTTTATGCAGAAATAGCTAGTGGTTAACAATTTATCTTGACCAAATATTTGTTTGGTTTCTGTTAGTGTTATTTTTCACGGTAATAAACTTATTAAGAAACTCATTATCAGAGAGTTTTTCCTTGGTAAATAATTTACATTTAGATATATACACACATATATATACACATATGTGTATATTTATATTTCTCAAAGTCTTGTCTCTCTTGATTTTAATTTATAGCAAAAATTGCAAAAAAATAAATGCTTTAAGGATGTGGAAGGAACCAGGAAAACACATAGTTATAATATTGCTAGAGGTAATATTTAATATATTCCCAATATTTTCCCATGATTTAGAGTATCACCTGTGTAAAAACTGTAATGAGTGAATATATAGAAACATATGACTATATATGCCAGTTTTGTCATTGCTAAATATTTTTTTGAAAATGATTATTTTCTATAATAACAGAACACATTTTCTTAATGCTGATATGCTCTCCTGTTACATCAATTGTATCAGTTAGTCATGTGAAAATTACAAATGTTAGTACCTTAAGACAACATATTTTTTCTTCCTTACACCAAATCTGTGTGGCTTTTGGAAACAGTAGAGGAAAGCTACCCTCATTTCCTCCATTTTTTCTATATGAGTTCATTAAAACATATTGAGACTATATAAAACATTAATGAAGCATCAAAGATAAATCACTGTAGTGTAAATCATAGAATACTTGAAATCTACTTCTGTAAATTATTTCTAACTATATAAATTTCAAACTGAGTCTATCTTAATAGCAAGTTATCAAAATAAAAAACTGTCACCGTGCCATTTTTTCCACAAAAAATTAAAATGGACCTTAATGTCTCCTTTTCTTTCTTTTGTGTCCCCCAGCCCTAATACTTTGTATAATTTATTGATGCAATTATTTTGATATAAATCAATGAGAATTTATAAAACCAAAGTGGGTGGGTCCACTCAAAATGTAAGAAATAAGTGGGAAATGAAATTGGGGTTAAAACTGCCAAGTTGACAAGAAGGAAAATGTATTTAGAAGAAATAGTTTTAAATTTTAATAACCATTCTCAGAATAAAGGTAGAGAAGCTCTTGGGCATCCTCAGTGCATACAATAAAGAAGAATAAAATTGCCATTGAAGCAGGTGTTAAAAAGGGCATAAAAAATGTCATTTTTATTTTCTTTATTCAGCTGACTGACTTTATGTGTTTAGTTTTAAAAGCACATAGAAAAATTAAAGGTTTACATAGATATAATACCAATATTTGTTCTCTATTTCTATTTTTTTATGAGGACTGAAATTTATCTGTGAATTTTGATATTTTATGTTTCGGGCTTTACCATTTATGACAAGGGAGGGAATGATGTATAAAGCAGGAATCAGACACTACAATTCCTCCACAGAAAATCTAGGGCACATGAATGCTTTAGGCTGGCTCAATTTCTGGTGTTACGTTGCCTTCGAAAACACTTGGCAGGTGAAACAAAATATGGCAATGACCTTTTAAAAATCAGACATATATTATACAAATTTTGGATCATTGTTGTACACCTGAAACTAATTTAGTGCTATATTTCAATTATATCTCAGTTTAAAAAATCAGTCATGAGGCTTTTTGGTTCTCAACTTTCCTTATCTTCATAGTAATGGAATGGTTTAGGAAATGTTCGAAATTCAACAAGTAAAAGACTAGTAGAATCTCTGTCTCTTTGACCTTTATTGGGGGTAGCAGTGAGGTCAGAAAACATTACTGGATTTTTTTTTTTTAACTAGAGATGTCTGTTGAAATAAAACATTCACTCTGTGTGACAAAAAAAATAGTACTAGAAGATATAATTAAAAATAGGAAATACTAATATATGTAGGTCTCTGATCTGATCCTCAACAGCTTTTACCTGTGGTCATTTTCTAGGAAATTGACCTACATAATTTCTAGGAAATATCTTTGGTGAAGATATTTTCCTCTCTGCTTGTTCATGTTTACTGAAAGTCCACCAAACAATCTCTTCACTTTTACACTTTTTAGTTATTCCTATTGTTTTGTATACCCACCTCCTTAATCCATGATTAAGTGAAAGTGAAGAAGTATTAACTTCTTATCTTCTGAAATAAACTGGAAATAATAATGTGAAATTTAAAGGATTTCACAAAATAAAATGTATGAGTCATAAATGTTTGATTTATTTTTCTCTGTAGAGTTTTCTGTCTTCAAATTTGTAAAATATGTAAAAAGTCAAAAATAAAACATTTATATATCTGTATACTTGTTTATCTGAGTAAATTTAGAAAGTTTAGTTCTGTTCTGAAAGTTTAGAACTTCTTAAAGCACTATGGTGCTCAATAATTTTATTTTATTTGTTGGTATTTTTCATTATGAAGTAATTTTTTTAAATTATTACTTTGATTTTCTTTTTAGGTTGAGTCACTCTTCAAGAAAAATCTTTTGATAGACAGTGACATCTGCTAGACAAGTGGCAAAATACTGCTTCCATTTGATATGCCAAATGAACAAGGATAACTCTAGAGTATGTGAATTGTACTCAGAGCAGTACCTGTCAAAATATCAAAATTTTCTCTACCTATTTACCCCCACATATACATCTTTATCCTAAACTGAGGAAGGTAAATTATTATCCAATATGCATTTACATTTCTTTGTTCTTCCGTAACATTGGGAATTTAAACCCCAGGCTCATCAGATGAAGCCTAGAAAAATGAGTCTTACTTTTCTCTCTCATATATATTTATGATACATAAAAGCTATATGTGATACATATGTTATATATAAAGATATATAATTTTACATACTTATTTATATTTTATTTTTAATATTTTGTATATATTAATATTTATGCATAGATACATATATCCATATATATGTGTATATTTATATTTGTACATGCATACATATGTGTTTGTTCATGTGTGTATCTTAATAAAATGTAAATAACAATGCTACAAATCAAAAGCGGTCAGTGCTACTTATTGGACAGACTTAAGTTGTCATGGTGTATAGATCAGAATTTCTTCTTAGATACTTGAGAAAATTCATGATAAAACCAATTTCATAGCTAGGTGGTAAGGTTTTCTTTGTTATTTTTATTTTTTTAACGGTTTTACTAAAATAAAGCTAGCATACAATATTAAATTTGTTTCAGGTGTACACTATAGTTAACATTTCTATACCTAAAGAAGTGATCACCATGATAAGTCCAGCAACCATCTGACACCATACAATACTATGACTATATTATCTATGCTATACATGACATTTCCATGACTTATTTGTTTTATACCTGGATATTTAAACCTCTTATTCCCTTTCATCTCCTCTCATTTTTTAAATTTTCCAATTACAGTTGACATTCAATATTATTTTGTGTTAGTTTCAGGTATACAGCATAGTGGTTCAAAATTTATACAATTTACAAAGTAATCACCCTGACTTGTCTAATAGCAAGATGACACTATACATAGTTATTGGTAGTGAGGTTTCCTTAAAGGAGGAGTTCATTATCTTTTTTCCCCAGCTTCACTGAGATATAATTGCTGTACAACATTGTATATGTTTAAGGTGTACAATATAAAGATTTGATATGTGTATATATTGAAAAATGACTACCACAGTAAGGTTAGATAACACATCCATAACCTTACATAGTTACATATTTGTGTGTAAGACCTTTTAAGATTTGTTCTCTTAGTACCTTTCAAATATACCATACAGTATTGTTAACTATAGTCACCATGCTGTACATTACTTTCCCAGAATTTATTCATCTTATAAGTAGAAATTTGTACACTGGAAGAAGTTTTACCTTTTCTTCCCTTCTCCACCCTTAGCAATCACCAGTTTACTCTGTTTCTATCAGTTCTAGGTTTCCTTCTAGATGCTCTATAATTCCTGGTCTTGCACATAAGTCTTTAATTCATTTTCATGTTCATAGGGATCCAGTTTCATTTCCCCACGTGAATACTCAGTTTTCCCAATACTGTTTATTGAAGGGAATACCCTTTCTCCATCGATGATTCTTGACTCACTTGTCAAACGTTAGTTGACTGTATATGCATAGGTTCATTTCTGAGCTCTCAATTCCATTTCATTGGTCTACGTGTTTATTTTTCTGCCAGTACCAAACACTTGATTACTATGCTTTATAGCATTATTCGAAATAAGGAAGTATGATTTCTCTGGCTTTGTTCTGTCTCAGGATTGCTTTGGAAATTCAAGGTCTTTTGTGGTTATATATGAAATTTAAGTTTCCTTTTTCTATTTCTATGAAAAATGCCATTGGAATTTTGATAGTGATTGGAATTTATTAAGTCTTATTGAATGTATACTAATTGTGAAACAAGACATTTTATACCTGTTCTTATTTTATATTCACAACTATAGGGTAAGAAGTATAATTGAGGATTGAGAAATTTGCCACTTCTTCAAGTGGCAAACTGTGGAGTATCTACTGTGTTCCAGGTACAGTTCAAATCACTAGGGATACATCAGTAAACTAAACTGAAATAAAAATACATCTCTATTTTATGGAGCTTTTGATCTAGTTGAGAGTTATTTCAAATAAAATAAATGATTTTTATAGTATGTTACATGATAAGTGCTATGAAGAAAATTGAACAAGAAAGGGGAATAGGATGATGTAATAAGTGAGGAAGTTCATTTTAAATAAGGTAGTCAGAGAATGGATGTTATTTAAGATAAATAATGCTAATTGCCAAAACAGATAAAGCCTGGAAATTCGGTAAGTTGCTACAATCATTATATGTTTGATTATAGTTTGGATAGCTCTCCTCTGTCTTCTGGTTACACTATTTGTTACACTTAATTTCAAAATCATCTCAAGAAGAGGAATTAAAGGTCCATCAGCTCTTCATAGTCTAAGCCTGGAAATAACAAGTATCATAACTGTTTACAGACCTTTGGACAGAACTAGTCACATGACCCCAACATAACTAATAGGAGAGATGGGAAATGTATTTGAGTACATGGAATATTTTATCACACCAACTGTCTCTTCCAGAGAAGTCTTCATTAAGAAGATATTTGTGCCACAATTAATAGTTTTTTAGCTATATTTTAGCATGAAAGCATATAAAAAGAAAATGATAAGAGCCTTTAGGGTCACTCATAAAATTATATATTTATTTTTTTTTACTTCTTAATAATTTTTAAATTTTTTAAATTTACATTTGGCATGCAATATTATATTAGTTGCAGGTGTACAACACAATAAATCTAGTACCTATCTGGCACCATACATAGGTATTACAATATTATTAACATATTCCTTATGCTGTACTTTACATTTCCATGAATATTTTGTAACTATCCATTTGTACTTCTTAACCCCTTCCCCTTCTTCATCAACCCCCCTTATCACTTCCCCAACCCCCCCCCAATCTGGTGACCATCAAAATGTTTTCTATATCTATGAGTTTGTTTCTGTTTTTTTTTGTTGTTGTTCTTTATTTTTTTCTTTAAATTCCACATGTACTTGAAATCGTATGACATTTGTCTTTCTCTGTCTGATTTACTCCATTCAGCACAATTTCTTTTAGGTCCATACATGTTGTTGCAGATGGCAAGATTTCTTTTTTTTTTTTTTATGGCTGAGTAATATTTCATTGTTTATATGTACCACTTCTTCTTTATTCATTCATCCATTGATGGATACCCAGGTATCCTTAATATCCTAACTATTGTAAATAATATGGGAATGAACATATGGATGCACATGTTCCTTCAAAGTGATGTTTTCTGTTTCTTCAGATGAATATTCAGAAGTGGATTGCTGAATCCTTCTTTGTCCCTTGTTATAGACTTTGTTTTAAAGTCTATCTTGTCTGGTATTAGTATCACTACCCCAGCTTTTGTTTGCTTGTTTCCATCTTCATGAAATACATTTTTCCATTTCTTTACTTTCAATCTGTGTGTGTCTTTCAATCTGAAGTGAGTCTTTTATAGGCAGCATATGTAAGGTCTTATTTTCTTACCCATTCAGCCACCCTTTTGACTGAAGCATTTAATCCATTTACATTTAAAGTGACTATTGATAGATATGTAGTTATTGTCATTTTATTCACATTTTTATCTTTTTTTCTTTTTTCTTCTTCTTAATGAAATCCTTCTAACATGTCTTATAATACTGGCTTTGTGATGATGAACTTCTTTAGCTTTTTCTTGTCTGGGAAGCTCTTCATCTGTCCTTTGGCTCTAAATGGTAGCCTTGCTAGGTAATTTTGGTTGTAGATCCTGGCTTTTTATCACTCTGGATATTTCATGTCAATCCCTTATGGCCTACAAAATTTCTGTTGAAAAATCAGCTGACAGTCTTATGGGAACTCAATTGTAAGTAACTGCTTTTCTCTCACTGCTTTTAAGATTTTTCTTTGCCTTTAACCTTTGGCATTTTAATTATAATGTGTCTTGGTGTAGGCCTCTTTGGGTTCATCTTGTTTGGGAATCTTTGCTTTCTGGGTCTGTATGTCTATTTCCTTTGCCAGGTGAGGGAAATTTTCCATCATTATTTCTTCAAATAGGTTTTCAATTCCTTGCCCTCTCTTCTCTTTCTGGTACCTCTATCATGCAAATATTGGTACACTTGATGTTGTCCCAGAGGCTCCTTAAACTATCCTCATTTTTTAAAATCTTTTTTCTTGTTGCTGTTCTGATTGGGTATTTTCTGCTACATCATCTTCCAAATCACTGGTTCGACCCTCTGCTTCATGCACTCTACTGTTGATTCCCTCTAATTTATTCTTCATTTTAGTTACTGTATTCTTTATTTTTGACTGTTTTTGTCTTCTCTTTTTTAATGTTCTCACTGAGTTCATCTACTCTTCCCCTAAGTTCATTGAGCATCTTTATAACCAGTGTTTTGAACTCTACATCTGATAGACTACTTGTCTCCATTTTGTTGAGTTCTTTTTTTGGAGCTTTGTTCTGTTCTTTAATTTGGAATATGTTTCTTTGTCTTCCCATTATGTCTGCCTCCCTGTGTTTGTTTCTATGTATTAGGCAGGGCTTCTATGCCTCCTGGTCTTAGTAGGGTGGCCTCATTTAGTATGTGTGCTGTGGAGCCCAGCGGCACACTTCTTCACCTGAGTGAGGTGCTCAAGGTATATCCCTCATATAGGTTGTATGTGCCCTTCTGTTGTAGTTGAGCATTGGTTGCTGTTTGCATGTCAGTAGGAGGGATTGACCTTTGGGCTGATTGGTTTGGAGAACTGATCAGTGAGAGGCTGACCCTACAAAGCAAGATTTGCTTTAGCAGGGCTCTTGTGCCTGCCAGTCTGCCCTTTGGGTGTGTCATCCTCAAATTTAGCTCTGAGTGTTTCTTTAGCTCTGTCCTTCTGAAGCCAGCCCCTGGGCATACTGGCTCCAGGGCCTACTGGGAAGCCTCAACAAAGGAACAATAGCTTCTGCCAGCACTTCTGTCTGGGAAAAAACTGCCCCTCCAGCCCTCACCCTGAAGCCAGACAATTCAGATCCTCCTCATATGTCCTTAACACCTTTCAAGCAGCTGCCCCAGAGCTGGAGCTCAGAGCAAATGAGTTTGTCACTAAGTGAGTCCTTTTAAGAGAAACATCTGTGATTCCAACTGCCCTCTGTCCCACTCAGCCATAATCTCTGCTGATTTTCACAGCCAGAAGTTTTGAGAACTTTTCTTCTTGGCACTAGAACCCTGGGCTGGGGATCCCAGTGTAAGGCCAGGATCCCTCACTTTCCAGGGAGACCTCTTAGGCTGAGATATTTCTCCCAGTTCTCAACCACCACACATGGGTGTGGAACCAGCTAATTCCATGTCTTCTCCTTTTCTACTAGTCTCCAAGTGGCTTATTCTCTGTGTCCCTAGTCAGAGGACTTCTGTTTCAGCTAGATTTCAGACAATCCCCAGTGATGGTTGTTCTGTAGTTGTAATTTTGATGTGGTTGTGAGAGGAGGCAAGCATAGTATTTACCTACTTTGTCATCTTGACTGGTACTCTCAACATTATATATTTCATTGAACTTTTTTCATGAGAGCAAAACTCCTAATGATATCAAATTCATATATTATATACTTTATGATAGAGATGGATACACTTATTTCTAAAATGTGTCCTCTTAAAATTTTATAGATGACATTTAAATTTCCCAGCATAAAATTAATATAGCATGATAAAAGAATAATCAAGAAAGAAAACAAAGAGAAAAAGTATTAAATTAAATCTATTTAAAGTGTCATTTAAGCTACCACATGTTTATTGTAATAGTTACTACCAAGATGACTATGAACTTTTTCCCATGCAAAGGAAGCATAGTAGAATATAGTTTATTGGTGGCATAATTTAAGCAAAGTATGCTACAGTGCTCCAAAAGAGACACTTCAACATTGAGTTAGCTTGTCATCTAAAGGCAATTCAATGGACTTTTTCACAGAATTTATCATCTAATTTACTGACCAATTTTAGCCTGCAAATAATAAGACCATTTCTGTTATAGTACAGAATGATTAAAAACTAGTTATATTTGACTTATTTTACTCTTTTATTTTAATCAGTGCTTTAACCACTAGGGAAGAACCCAAATTAGATTATTTTTAGTATAACAGTGAAAAAAACAGTGAAATAATCTATCTTTAATCCCTGCTTCTTCTCACCCCTTACTCCTAGAGGATTGTAAATTTTAGAGGATACTCAGATAACCATTGATTGAATGACCTTGCCATTCTGAAGAATGTCAAAATAGATACCTACATGGTATTGAGAATGTGGGGAGACTGAATAATTTCTGAGTACCCACTTCCCTACTTTTTTCAAAGGCATTGCTGAGGGGGATAAAGTAATATTTAATAAAATCTAAGTCTTAATATTCAGTTTTCAATCTAATTCAATAAATACTGAGTACTCTTTGGAAGAGGCAGAGCCAAAAGTTTCAGGGATGCCATCTTTGGAAATTGACTCTAGTGAGGAAGCTTACATCTAAAATGAGAAAGGGCAGAAGTATAGAAGGAATTATATGAAAAGACAAAGTTCTCTACATGCAAATAGTACATATAAATGACTATGTAGAGAAATCAAAATGCCTATAGGTTTTAGTAATCAGGAGAAATGTCAGGTATACAGAAATATGGCAAACGATCTTGAAGAACAATTAGAATGCTGCTAGACAGAAAGTAGAAAGGCAGAAATATAGAGAACTGCTTATTTTATTCATTGGTGGGGTGAATTGGGCACCTTCAAAGGCTTCCCTATATCTACTAAATGAAGACCTTATTGCCTTATTCAGAATCAAACTAACATCTCTTTAACCTTATCTCAGACGTAATTTACCAGTACAAACTAGGCGACCTACGCATCAGACTTCTGATTTCTTACCAAAAAGAATTTATATTCTACACTCACTATTCTCTCTTCCATAGCAAAGCTTGGCAATCAGGATAGAGAAAGACTAAAAACAAAAAAGAGTGTAATTTTAGATCAAGTTCTAGACTCAGCTTGATGCCACAAGGACCAGAGGAGTGCAATTTATTCTTGAGAGTCTGTCTCTTCTCAAAGTAAAGGAAGTGAACATTTATTCTTTCATATCATTAACTTATTGAATAGGGATCTTCCAGGTAAGTGGGACATGTAAAACTCACAGGTACTTCTAGCTCTCCTCTTCTGTTGCCCAAGAACAATCCTAATAGTGTCACAGAAAGGATCCTTTAGCAGCAATGTGTGTAGAAGCTGGGACAAGGATGCCTACAGTTGTGGGAAGCCCATCTGAATAGAATATCAACAGCACCCCCTATCTGTCTGATATATTCTCTAGATTAGAATTAATTTTAATTTTCATTTTTTCAATTTAATGTACTGTTTGCATTTCTCTTGGCATTTAATATTTGCTGTTTTAAATTATTTTTTTATATAATAGATTTATTGTATAAGATACTAAATTCCTTGAGCATATTTTATTTTCGATTAAATTACAGTAAATACATAAGTTTCTATTATGTGCTAGGTATTGTGCTAGGTGGGTAGGTAGACCAAAAACAATAGGAATAGCCACTGCTCTTGAGACTTTGAAACATATAACTACACTCTTTTAAATCAATAGAATAGGCAGCATGGTTAATAGGAAGAATTCACAGTCTTCAGTTTTAGACCTAATATCAAATATTGATTCTATATTCATCTACCGATGAATACTTAGGTTTTTTTTCCATATCTTAGCTACCGTATATAATGCTGCAATGAATATAGGAATGCATATATCTTTTTAAAATAGTATTTTCATTTTCTTTGGATAAATACCCAGAGTTGGAATTTCTAGTTTATACCTTAGTTCTCTTACTTCTTTGATGTACCTCCATACTGTTTTCCATAGTGGCTATTCCAATTTATAGTCCTACCAAAAATTTACAAGTGTTTTTATCTCCACATTCTCTCCAACACTTGTTATTTCTTGTGTTTTTGTTAAAAGCCATTCTTACAGTTGTAATAGGGAAAAAAAGATGAAATATTGCCATTTGTGACAATATGGATGGACCTTGAGGGAATTACACAAAGTGAAATATGTCAGACAGAAAAGGACAAAAATGGTATGATTTCACTCATGTGTGGAACACAAAACATAAAAGAAACAAATGAACAAACAAAACAAAATAAAAACAAACATATATGCAACAGATTACTGGTTACCAAAGGGGAAGGGGCTGGGAGGGGTCAAATGTGTGGTAACAGATGGCAACCAGACTTTTGGTGTTAAGCACGCTACAGTGTACATAGATATCAAATTATAATGTTGCACACTTGAAACTTATATAATAGTGTTAACTAATGATACTTTAGTAATTATTTTTAATTTTTAAAAATCTTGATTCTCACACTTTCTAATTATTTGACCATGAACAAGTAATCTAATTACTTACTGGCAAGTAAAGTGTTAGCATTTAAGTTTCTTTATCTCTAAAATTACTATTTTAATCCTTTTTAACATGTTTTATAATATCACTCTCTTGTGATCCTTAGTAGTTATTCAATAAGTACTTTTACCTTTAAATTTCTTTAAATATTGAGCATGAGGCTTTGAACAAAATATATTCATAATGCCATTATTAATTATATGAGAAGCATGAGTGGAGAAATAGAGGAAGAACAGAGCTCTGAGTATGTTCAGTAAATAGTAGTTGCTAAAGATGAAGTGGATAATTAGACATAAATATCAATATGAATATATCCCCCATATAAAATTTTGAGATAAACAAATGAATGTAAAATTTCAGATCAGACTCTTTATATTTAATTTGATACATTATAGAGAAATTTCAAAGTTCTTTCAGAAAAGCAATCTAAAATCATGATAAAGTACGGTAACTTCCATGAGAAACTGAAGGCGGTAGACCATTTGCGTCCTAAAGGTTCTCTATGATTTTTTTCTGCAAAACTATTAGAAGTGGCTATGCTATAGGGGAACCCACATTTTGACAGTCAGTTGCTATTGGCCACAGACAGATTAAGCTTAATTACTTGTGTCAACTCTTTCTCTCCTCCTTTGGATTATCTAGTATGTTAAGAACCTGTCTTGAGACCATGTTTGTAAGTGGCTAATATAGAAAGGGGTCCCCAAACTCCAGATCGTGGACCAGTATTGGTCAGTGGCCTGTTAGGAACCGGGCCACACAGCAAGAGGTGAGTGGTAGACAAGCAAGCAAGCAAGCAAGCAAAGCTTCATCTGTATTTGAAGCACCTCCCCAGCCTTAGCTCTACCTCAGATCATCAGGCATTAGATTTGCATAGGAGCCCTGGTCCCTGGTGCCAAAAAGGTTGGGGGCTGCTGAATAGGAGACTTATGAAAGTCTAGATGAGAGAATTTCAATTAGTAGAGAGTAAGCCAGAAAGGAAGGTCAAGCTGTAGAATTTATATATCAATTGTGTCTTATCTGACTTTTAGTTATTTTGAAGGAAAATTAAATCATGTGTATGGACAGAAACTTCTATGCCATTGAGTCTGTTTCCCTGTCTTCTGGATACACTATGAATATGCACTGCCATAGTGATCAAGAGAGTCCATCTTACTTTTTGAACACTGTCTTCCAGATAATTCTAATATAAAGTCAACCTTCTTGTGAGCTTATTGTTCCATGAGGTTGCCAATATCCCCAGTATAGAGCTAGTGATTTTATGTCCCCTGTCCATTGGGGTTGTAATTGAATCCCAATGTGTTCAGCTCCAGTGAGGAGTATTGTAATTTTTTTGGAGGGTATAAATGTTTGTTTTTCCCAGCTTTACTGAGGTTTAATTGACAAATAAAATTTATATTTATTAAAGGTGTTCAACATGATGCTTTGATATATGTATACATTGTGAAATGATCACTTCAAACAAGCTAATTAACATATCCATCACCTAATATAGTCACCTTTTTTTTGTGATGAGAACACTTAAGATCAACTTTTTTGGCTAATTTCAGGCATAAAAATAGTATTATAGACAGTATGACTATACTTACCATGCTATACATTGGATCTCCAGAATTTATAATGTATTTTGTGTGATATATCTGTGGAGCAAAACCTACAACTTAAGTCCTTTGGCATGTGTCCTCAGCTTTGAACATGCCAGGTGGTCAGACTTTCTTGCCTAGAATGTTCACTGCAGTTCTTATTGAAGTCACCATTTGGTTATCTTGGATTCCTTGTGATTTTAAATGCATGCCTCTAATGACCCCAGTTCATTTTATTCTATCTGTAATGAACATCTAAAACACTTATCCTCAATTCTGAGTATGATTTGATAAATTTTAGAATGGTCTTTAGTCACTAAATGATGTGTTTTTTCTCGAGATAAAATCCTAGTGAATTAGGCTTAAAGGCTCAAGAATTTATTTCTAATACATATCTGTAGTCGTTTTTTATGTATATAGAAATACATATATATGCAAATACATATATGTATATGTGAATGTTTTAAAATATGTTTTGCTTTAAGATTAATCATTTTTAATTTCGTTGCTTCACATTTTGCTTCCAGTAAAGTAATTCTCTGATATTTTAAATGTAATAAGTGGAAGTGCACACCATCAAATCAGAGAGACTTTCCCCAAAGGATTTATTTTTGATAGTTTGCATTCTAGAATTCTCTTGCTTTTCAAGTCTCTGTTGTGACTGATTTTAGCTTAAAATAGCAGCTCAAATATTCAGGTTTTTAGGCACTTCTCAATTTAACATTGTATACTATGGCATCTATTCATTATGTACAACTCATGCTGATTTGAGTGTTTCAGCTTTTGTTCATTTAGATACCCATCATTATAAAACAAGTGTCTGTTTTAAAAAAAATTTGAGACATGGCTTGTCTGAAAATCTGCAAAGTAATCGTTTATCACAGATAATGAATCATTAAAGTCAGCTATTTTTTTACATGGAAGGATATTGGCAATTTAAATTAAAGCTTGTACTAAGTATCCTGGTACTGTATTAGAAATCAAGCAGAATGTGGCCTGAATTTGGAGCAAGAAATTCAATTTTTAAGTACTGAGACAATGTGTACTTAGGTTGACACACCTAATGTTTGAAATTTTCCCCCAATTTACATTGCTCTGAATGTTCTCATTGGATAAACAAACCCCTGATTTATAAGGTAGAATTTTTGACAGATCAAAAATATATGTATAATTTAATTGACTAAGTGGCAAAAGTGCTGAAATTATTCAGGAACCATAACAGAACTAGGTGAGCCTTTACTTCTCAAGGCAGTAATTAACCTTCTAACTGTAGCATGCATTGAATTCACCTGCAGGGCTTATTAACACACAGATTGCTGCATCTCACTCTCAGAGTCTCTGAATCATTAGGTGGTGCAGGACCTGAGAATTTGCATTTGTAACCAGTTTTCAGGTGCTGCTGATGCTGTTGGTCCAGGGACCATGCTTTGAGAAATATTTTTCTAAGACAGCTCCCTTATTGTCTCATCCTAGTCCAACCTTCATCAGTTTCACTTGAGTAACTTTACTGCAGTAGTCTCCTAACTCGTTTTACTGCTTCCAGTTTTACCCCTCTTTGGCCTATTATTCATATAGTAGCCAAAGAGATTCTGTCAAAAAGCACATTGGATAATGTCTATTGTCTTCTTGTCAGTCTTAAAATAAAATTTAAATTTTTAACCTTGGCCTGTGAAACTTACCTTATCTTGCTCTCTGATCTATCTCATACTCCACCCCTTACCCTGACTCACTCGCTTCCAAGTTCACTGATCATCACTTTTCTTGACCATTTATACTAAGCACATTTCTACCTCAGGGCTTTTGCACTGAATTTTTATTTTGTTGAGGATGATCACTTTTCTCTCCCCTACAGATGTTTGTATGGTTTCCACTTTCATTTCATTGTGATCACTACCTATACAGGCTTTCCTTGGCCATTCTATCTAACATAGAACTCTCTACTTGCTTTGTATAATTTTATTTATAATATGGCTCCCCACCCCAAAATGCAAGCTTCTTGAGAAAATGAAAGTATTTGTTCACTGTTGTAACCACAATGCTAAAACAGTCTTTGGCACTTAAGAGATATCCAATAAATACATATTGAGTGAATAAATGAATGAATAGGTAGATGGACAAATGTCCCTTTCACTGCTTCTTCTTCCTCACAATCCAGATAATTCTTTTGTCTTCAAGTTGTCATATTTCTCTTGCCATTACACCCTCTAGTATTCTTCTTTGCTTATGCAGAGAATATTTCAATGTTCTCATATGTACCTTACCTCCAACCTATTCCTTTAAGTGACATTAAATCTTTAGTGATTTTAAAAATGAGTCTACACACACACACACACACACACACACACACACACACACACATGATTAAGGATCTTTGGCTTTCATTTCATGATCACTAATTCTTAAATCATGTATCTCTGTCTCATTTGTGGCTTGCACATTTTAAGTACTATAGTACTCCAACTGACATTTTGCTCAGTTAGACTGTTAGCTGAGAACTGATAGACCGTTAGTTGCCAGACTGGGATTTGGTCTTTTTGTGTGAGAATAATTCAGTTCCAGAGCTAGAAAGCTTCCAGTAAGTGTTACCTAGTAACTATTTGGTCAGGGCATGTCCTCTTTTGGGTGATATCCTCTTGATCACTGCTTTGATCAAGTAGCATTTTCTAAAGAGCCAGACTATATCATAGCATGTCCATCAGAAGCTACTTGGAATTAGGATTTTCCATGAATTCCATAAGACAAAATGAAGCACATTTGATAAGAATGATAGAATCAAAATAAAGAATTATAGAATAATTATTAGAAATTATTTCCTTTTGACTTCCAAGAGCTTTTACTCTCAACCAAATGTTGACAATTATATCTTCTTAACCAAATACTCTGGCCTGTGGATTCTTCCTTTATTCTCTCCAATCTTACATAGTGATTTAATCCATTTTTTTTACAAATTAATTTAAATCTCTGGTTCCATGTCTTTCATAACTCAAGCCTCACATTTCCTAGTGTTTGTTTTCTATAGGAAACCCAAGTAGTTCATGAGACTTTAGCCAAATCTAAATTTATCATCTTTCACCAAAATAAGGTCATTTTCTTGATGCTATTTCTAGTAAAGGCACAATTCTTTTTTCACCCATAAACATAAACATTAGGGAGATAGAGGCATGTTAATGCAAATACTTGGAGACATTAAAGAGTATTTAAACAGTATATATAATTTTTGACATGATATTTAGTAGTTTCTTTAGTATATCAAAGTTATATAATTTTCATAACTATCCAAAAGAAAAGCTATGAACATTTTGGTATAGCTCACATGATTTTGACAATTTATTTAAGTCATCTTCACCTATTATTTTTTATTCACATTGATATGTACAACACCATATTACTGGAAATATAAATATCAATCTCTTTTTATATTTTCAATATTTATATTTCCAGACATTTTTGGTTGTGGATTCTTTTGTAAGCATTATATCTACTTGAAAAATTTATCATGTCAATGTACCTTTTATTTTCTGTTCCCTGGCAATTTCTCAGTATCTATGATTCTCCAACAGCCTAGAAAGGAGTGTGTGTGTTTGGAGTGGTGAGAGGTACTTCTTTCCTCCCTCCTTTCTTTCTTGCAAGGGCCTCATCTAGTTAGAATTTCTGGGAGATATATGACAGAATTAATCATTACTGCAGTCAGAAGAAGTAACTCTTAGTACTCAATGATGTATCAGGACTGGAGATGGTAGCCCGTGGGTCCCTCATGTCTTAATCTTGGTTTTCAGCCTCCAACTCAATTACCCAATTCCATAGAATCTGCCTTAACATTGCCCTATCTTCTTCCATGCTTATTATAACCAATGCCATCAACCTGTATTGTGTCCTCAAAATATTTCAAAGCCTACACCATCACATAGTTAATTTTCGATATAAACTCTAATCTCTGTTAATTATATTCACTGGAATTAAATCTGTCTTTCCAAAGATTAAATCTGATAGTATCAACCTTCTGCTCAGTAACCAGAGACTCACCACTGCCTATAGTATAAAGACAGATTTTCTTGCTTTGGTATTTAGTGCCTTGACATCAAACTGAGCTTCCATCTTTATGCCTCTGGACTCTTCCTGATACTTTCTCTCTATTCTACTTGAAATGAACTAAACCTACGCCCCTCAGAGCAATACACTTGGCTAATATTTCAGTGTTTTATTTGTATTTGTCTTCTTCTCTTAGAGTAAATTGTCATTTTCAAAGTTCTCACTTAAAAAAAATTATTGCCTGTTTAAAACGATCATTCCTTATTCAAGACCCTGCTAAATGAACGCTTTTACATGAAATGTATCTTCATCTCACTTTGCCCTGACCGATGTAATGGACATCACATTTCTTTCCTTTGAACCACTTTGTTTGATGGTGTCCATCAGCAATTACTTTTTATTTTGCATATGTTGTACAGGTATGAACATGTGTGCTGTTTTTTTCTTTTATTCTTATCCTATACTAGGACCCAAACCCTTAAGAGCAGTAATAATATCATTTTTACCATTTTCTTCTGAAACCTGGTGCTTGGAATTAAGCTTTGGAATTAGGCCTGGATTCAAACACACTTTGTGTAAATTATCATTTGATACTCTATCCCAGTGCAAGGTTCTGTGAGACTATGATTGAAAATTAATGTTGCATATATGATGACCTGAATTTTTCATTGTAAAAAACAATCAAAAGACTAAGATGATTTCTGCCCATTGCTATGCACATCTAGCCACTTAGTCATGTGTTCCCCAGACATGTTTGTCTTGTTCATTTTAGCTAGTTTGGTCCTGTGATCCAAGTGTCCAATTTGAAATATTGGATTAGCATGAACTGACTCAAGTGATAACTACTCAGAATCAGAATGATGTAGAACAGATGGAAGAGCCATAAGCATGGAACATGTAACACCTGTGAATTATATCAAGATCAATTACCAATTAGATTTTGGGCTCCATTCAAGGTGTTGACTTTGATTTTTCTCCAATTGTTTCATTTCATCCAAAATGAGTGTGATCATGGCACAACTTTTTTCAGGAGTTGCCCAGGACAAAAATAACAGGATTCCCCAGACTAGAACTAAAGCTCATTATAGTTCTGTTACTCTGTACATGGTGAGAGAAACTCTCAAATTCAGAGGATATAATTAATATCATAAATATGCAAAAAAACTTTTATTCAAATTCTGGATTACAATAAAAGCTAACATGATGCTTTTCTGAGATTAAGTTATCATTGGCTCAAAGTGCACAGTTCTTTGTACAGGAGCCATCTTAAAATCTGTTATAGTGATCCAAATGTAGAGGCTAAAATAGGAGCTTATCTCTGTGAAGAATCTTTATGTTTGGGCATGTTATATTTATTCTTTTTTTTTTAATTTAGTGGTGCGACATTGGTTAATTAAATTATATAAGTTTCAAGTATACAACTCAATAACACATCATCTGTATCTTGTATTGTGTGTTCACCACCTCAAGTCAAATCTTCCATTACCATATATTTTACCCCCTTTACTCTTATCTACTTCCTCCTGCCCCCTTTCCCTCTGGTAACCACTAAATTTTTGTCTGTAAGTTTTTGTCTTGTTCATTTGTCATTTTCAGTTTTATATCCATATAACAATGAAATCATATGGTTCTCAACTTTTTCCATCTGACTTATTTTGCTTAGTATGATATTCTCAAGATTCATCCATGTGATCACAAATGGCAGTATTTGATCTTATGGCTAAGTAATGTTCCACTGTACATATACCCCACATGTAAGTGAAATCATATGGTTCTCAACTTTTTCTGTCTGACTTATTTCTCTTAGCATGATAATCTCAGGATCCATCCCTGTTGTCGCAAATGGCGGTACTTCATCTTTTCTTATGTCTGAATAATATTGCTTTGTAGGCCATGTTTATTTTTGATTGCTCTTATTGTCTTGGCAAGAGAACTTTGTTACACCTAGTATAAGGCACTATCATATATGGTATTCATATTTGAGTATTTTCCAAAAGATCTGTACTTAAAATAATTTTGTGCCACTTGGCTATGTTGTTACATAACTTGACAATGGTATAACCTCTATTTGTGACCTTATTTCTGTGCACATAACTATAGCTTAGGGCAGAGATGACTTGTCGGGCCTTATTTTCCTGCTTTTTTCATGTTCCCAGTGCCTGAATTTGGCATGCTCATAATTGAAGGAAAACAACACAGTTATGGAGATACTCTGGATGCAACATGTGCCACCCCCATGATAACTGAGGCCAATTTGGCTGACATAGAAGACCTGGCAGTCATGTTTCCATCCCTCACATTTCCATGTGGTACTCCTTCTTGAGCCAGCTTGCATGCAGCTTCCAATTCTGAATCATTTGTTTGGAACTTAGGGCAGCTAAGTTCCTGGGTCACCTCACAAATGACTTTGTAGCCATAATATAGTTGTTTTCTAGCACAGATAGTACTAATTTGATGTCTACTTCCCAGATGTTCTGGGTGTTGTGGGGAATTAGGAATGGGGGAGGCAGTGGCAGTGGAAGAATATTTTGAGAATTACCAAACCTATCTGGGAACATACCCACAAAATCAACTCAAAATACCACTCTGATTTTTTTGTATTTTTTTTGTTCTGCATATAATACACAGATCTCTCATATATCTCATATGATTTATTTTTTAGTTTCATGAATATAGCAGTACCCTTTTTTATGGAGAGAACAGGAAAGATAAAACATGTTTATTTTAGTTGTTGAGATTATCTAGTTATGATCTTTGTAGGACCACTGAATACAATAATTAATTAATCTGACTTGGCTGTTTCTCTTTCCTTCCACATTTTTCCATGTTTTTTTTTTCTTCCTTCAGTGAGTTAATTGTTAGAGAATCATGCGAATTGGACACTGTCATTTTTAAAGGGCATATATGACCTCAATACATTTAAGAGAGGGGGATACTGTTCCTTTTGGAGGAAAATTAAGAGCCAGTGATAGTGATGTTCCCCTACTTCGAACCACCAGATTTTCTACTTTCTCAATGTCCATTTGTGGAAGTTACTTTGAAATTATGATGTTTGTTAATGACAAAGATGTATTATTACTCATTAGGTTAACACCTAATATATGATATAACATTATAAACCTTCAACTTAATGTCTTAGGATTTGTATGAAATAAATTAGATGCTTCTTTAATGACTTAAATTCAATAACTAAGTTTTTTGTTTATTTAGGGTTAGATATTTTTATTCCTGCAGATGTTTTAAATAGGAATTATTGGCTTTTGAAAGGAGTTTTGGGTTTTTGAGAGCCAGGATATCTTACTTCCGGTCCTGTCTTTGCTCGTTTAGTGAAATTACCATAAGTCATTGAACTTCTCTATTTTTCATTTTTATATGTAAAGTAAGTATTAAACTTCTCTTTTTTCTGTTTTTATATGTAAAATGTGATATCTTAAGTAATAATCACAATAAGCAACAATAAATATCAAATTTTTGCTATCTCTTGTGTGCCAGCTATTCTATCAGGTTTATACAGCACAACCTTATGAAGTGTTAATTATTAAATAGTTTTTAAGGAATTATGATTTCTAACATCAACTTGAGGAAAATATTGTTATTACTTTAATAGGCTTTAGAGAAAAGAAAGATGTGTCAAAATTCTTTTGAATTATTAAATCTTGACTTGAATTATTCCCATGAATTTTAGAAAATAAAAGAACAGTTGCTTTGCACCTATGACAAATGGACGAGCACAGGAAGACAGGTATAGCAAATATTGGGGGGAACCGCCAAAGCTACCTGCATACCTAAATGCTATGTATTTAAAGTTAACAAAATGCTTTTAACTTTGATTAAGCTGTTCTTTAAAATAAGAATAAATTTAATTTATAAAGAGTTCATGAAGCAGTATGTCAAACTGCTAACTCGATTCTTGGCATATATGTCTGTGCTTTAACTACCATGTCAATTTTAGTTTTCAAACATATAAGATAATTTTCCAAATTGGAAAACCAGGTTATTCTATGACCCAGGGATGAGTCTTGTAATAGCCTTCTTACACAGCCCCAACTCTAGCCAAAAGAATAGTACTCCATGGCTTTCCTACATTAAGAAACTGGAAACAGTTTTCAATTTAATATATATCCAAAGGTGCATAGCAAAGCTAATTGTGGCAATAATTATCAATGTAATGCTTCTCAACTAGCAAAGTTTACATGCACACACACACACACACACACACACACTCACACACACTCACACACACTCACAAACATAGACATTCCTCTCTGTCCCACAGATGTTTAAGTTATATGCCTTGGTTTGACTTGGCATTCCATCTGAAAGGTAGAATCTCTGCTGCTGCTATGGGTTCCCTAAATCCTCAGCTTTCTGTGACAGCTGTTACCTCTGTGTAACTTTTGGCAGCTGCCTCAGTCAGACACAGCATTGAGAATGGGTCCAAAGTGAAAGTGATAGCTGATTTAATATTGGAGCTACTTCTAAAGGACTATATGCAGTTCAGTAAATTTTTAATTAAGGAAACAGAATTTTTGTAACAACGCGATGCTTATTATGATTAGAATTCTCTTTGCCTACATATATGTTACAACATAACTATGATAAAATATCTCCTTTTCTCTAACCTTCTCAAGACATATATATCTCATAATAGCTGTGAAAAAAAAGCTAACTTCTCCACATATACATCATTCCTTAATATTATGCACATTTCACAGTAGAAAGTTTCATATACATAGTCACTAAGTCTTGCTTTAAAATTGATATTAGGAGATGAGTCTCACCTATATGAACATCTCATACGTTTATGATAAAAATGTCTATTATTTTTGTCTTATAAATGAGACAAGAGTTAATTATACAGAGAACTTGTAAACCTTGAGTAACTTGTTATTTTTATTGGGACTTTTCCTAAATTTTAGTAGTTTCATATTTAAAGAACACATATAAAATAATAAACACAATTCAGTGAAATATTTTAGAATACCAGTTGAAAGACATTATGAAATCATGGTGATGAAAAGAATCTAAGATGTGCTTAGTAAACTTCAAAAGCTTAAAAGCTACATACATATATGGTTACAGAGAAATAATGAAAGCCCATATTCTGGGCATGGCTTCTCTCCTATATAAGCAATTTAGGAAAGAATAAGAATTGGCCAAAGAGGGAACTCCATGACATATCATTAGACACCTTTCTCTGCATTTGTTTGTTATTTTATTAATTTATTCATTCATTCTTCTACTTATTTCATTCATATTTAAGTCCTATTATAGAGGCAAACCCCAAGTAAATTTTAGTTAATATAATTTATTCTTACAACATGTCCATTAGAAGGAAAACCTGATCATTCATTCTGTTCTGGTACTAGATTAAAAGCTGTATTTATTTTCACAACAACCATATAAAGTATCATTTTTCCCATTTTATACTTTAGTAAATTGACAATAAGAGTGGCAAACTAACTTACCAAGATCACAAAGCTACAGAATTCTGGAGCCAGAATTTTTATTTCCACATTTTTTCCTACTACTTACAGTGTTTGTGAACTTTAAAGTATCTCTAACATCTCATCTTACAATGAGAGAAGATGAAGGATAAGATAGGAGAGCAGCTCATGAATGCAGGGTTATGTTTCTTCTTGAAACACCTATGTTCACAGCTTTTACTAATATTTATTTCATTTAACCATTCCCTGCCCGAGTTCTGTAGAAATTTTGGAATGAAGTACCAAAGCGATGGCCCACCATTCTCAGGATTCTGGGACTGGAATAGACAAAAAGGAGCCAGGTCAATCCCATAAGGCTCCAGAAAATCAAAACAAGGACTGACCTATAATCCATAATAAATCCAGTAGTATGATGGTATTTTTTTTCTGTGAGAGAAAAATCTATATAAATACATACCTTGAAAGTCCAAAAGCATTTTTAACTATTTCTTCTTATTGTTTTTGAATTCTCTAAATATATTTGATATTTTCCTAAATTGTTCTTCTTGATGTATTTTAGCAGTCTACCTCTTCTAACATAGTTGTTTACATCATCAAAATAGCATGTATCACAGCCCTTAGCTAGTTTCTCACAAGGTATTAAAATTGTACAACCTTTAATTCATATATATAGTTTCATTAAAAATATAAATAGATTTGACATTTCTGAACATGAAAAAGGCATGTCCATGGATAGAGAGCCAAGGTTTTTGAGCTTATTTTTAACTTTATCTCCTTTAATCCTCAAAAAAAAATCTATTTAAGCAGCTATTGTTATTGTCCTTACTAATATTTCTTTAAAGATAAGAAAATCACATCTCAGATATTTATTTATTCTAATCACTCACCTGTATCTTGGGAATGGTTTTAAGATAGTAAGTATATTTTTTTCAATCTAGGAGGATAACCATGTATTTGATGGGTCCTAGTATAAGTATACATATTCAGCATACACCATTCTAATTCAGATTTACCAAGCAATAACTCTTCGTTTTGTATGAGATGAGGGTCATTTGCAGTGTTGAAGGCAGCAAGATTCTTCCTTTTATAGCCCTTGAATGTGGGAGTGGACATGGCAAATGGAAGAGACTATAAACCATAACATTAGTTATATGTTTCCTTTTGAACATTTAAAGTTTGTAGACCAACTGTTTTGAAATCCACCATTCTCTTTAACTTTCACTTAAGACTCAGCCTTATCATATATTAGTGTGAATTACTATCATCATATTATTATAGTGAATTCAAAGTAGATGCTCCTGAGCAGAGGCTAATGGGAGTTTTGACAGAGTCAAGTGCAAGAAGTAAGAGAATTTTTCTAAAGAAGCATAGTTTAGGCAATTGCAGGAGCAAAGGAAAGGTTGAAATAACCATTGTGTATCTTCAAGTCTCTATATGTATGAAGATTATCCTTGACTTAGATTGGGTTATATTCTATAAATCCTTTGCAAGTTGAAAATATTGTAAGTCAGAAATGCATTTAATACACCCAACCTGCCAAACATTATAGCTTAGCCTAGCCTACTTTAAATGTGCTTAGAACACTTACATTAGTCTACAGTTGAGCAAAATCATCTAATGAAAAGCCTATTTTATATATTTTTATTTTCATTTTTATTTTCAATTCAAGTTGACATTTAATATTTTATATGAACATCAGGTATACAGTATAGTGGTTAGATATTTATATGATTTATGAAGTGATCCCTTCAATTAGTCTTGTACCCACCTGGCACTATACACAGTTATTACAGTATTATTGGATATATTCTGTACTTCCAATCCCTGTGACTGTTTTGTAACTACCAATTAGTACTTCTTAATGCCTTCACCTATTTTATAAAAATGTTTTGAATATCTCTTGTCATTTATTTTGCCTGTTATTTTCGTACCATCATAAAGTCAAAAAGTTATAAGTCAGAGCATCATAAGTCAGGGATCATCTGTATAACAAAATTTTCTAAAGAAACAAACTCATGCTAAAAAAATGTTTCTGTAATATAACAGTCTCTATCTCAAGGTCCTTTCCTTCTATCTGACAGAAAATTTAATGTATTTACTTTCAGGGGAATTGCAATAATTCATTTTTTTTGTTTTGGTTGGTTTTATAACACCTCAGACATTTCAGGTTTCTATTCAACCACTTTAGTAATTTCTCCCTCTTCCCTTTTCCCCAAGGGTGGGCATAGATTATGAAGTGGCAGAGGGTGTAGGAGGTTAAAAGTTGGGGTAATTTGTATTTATAGAGATGGGAGTGGTGGGGATCTTACTAGAATGCCACTTTGTTGATAGGGAAAATGTATCTTCCCCTCTTAGACATTTCTGCACCCCTCTAGGATAGCATGAGAATTTTAGGATGCTGTCTATGACCATAGATGCTCTTTGCGCTCAGGCACTCTTTCTTTAATGTGCCTCAACATCATTATACTCCACAAGTATGCCATGTAGGAATGAAAAAAAAAATTACTGTAAACCTGCTTTAACCAGAGAGTCAATCACAATGTTCTGTTCTCAGATCACCCCAAACCTGTCTGAGATTTCCATCATTCTGAGATAAAATGACACCAGGCTCCCTCTCAGGAACTCTTTGTTCAGCTCTCACAACTTCTATCTAGTGTTTCAAGAGAGGGTAGTTTAAATCATCTTTTATCTGTTTCAAATCTATCATTTAGTGTACATATTTTCTGCCCAGTTTCTGTCAGGCTTGGCTTTTTGTATTGCAAAATACCTGGCTCTTAAAAATATGACTTGATTCTGAAGATTTTCTCTGCAATGAAGTTCAAAAAACTTCTGTAACTCAGATGCCAAATTTCATCTGATGAATGACACTTAGTTTAATGGGTGAAGAAAGTATATATGTGGAACAAAAATGAAAACAGGAAAAAAACAATTAGCTATTTGTAAAATGTATTTTATTCCATGTATGTGCATATATACTATTAGAGTTCATAGCAAAATTTGTTTCACCTCAAATATAATTCACTTCTTTACAACTACAAACACATTTATTTCATGAGAACAATATTCCTATGAAAAGCAGATAAAATAATTATGTTATCCCCAAAAGTCAAAATGGTGATTATTTATTAAAATATATTCATTATATTTATTGGTCTTAATATTTTGACACATATTGACCTTGATTGGAAAATGCCCCTTTTCTTTCAGTTCAGTACCCATTTATTTTAATTTTATAGTGAAATAATGAAAAAAAAAACAATGTCATAGTGATTAAAACAAATCCATATGTGAATATATATGAAAACCCTTTAAGAGGTATTATCCAAGTTATTTTCAGCTCAATATCTTCTGAAGGCAAGCTGTATCTAGCCCTTGACTGCTTATATGGCATTTTGATTTTCAGTAGAGCAGCATGAAAGATTCACTACTGGATTTCCTGGCATTACCTATATATCTATAGAGGTTTGCTGTCACAGGCTGATCTTGTACTTCCTCTTGTCATCTCCTGGATGCCTGAAGAAATCAAACCATTCAAAAGGCATCTGTATGCATTAGATTTACCATGCTAAAAATTCCTTGTTATTTTCATTTAAGTGATGATTTAATTTAAGGCAACTTTAAGGAAACAAATCTCTGAAAAACTTTCATTAAAATGTTAATTTATTTATTTTGTTTTTTTTATGTATCAATTAATTACTGCCTTGGAGTTAACCTAAAACATCCTTTATTAGGTAGCAGAGATCTTCTCGTCTAAAGCCAAGAGTGTAGTTTTCCTCTCTAGGAATGTAATCATGAGCTGTTGATCTGGCCCATTATTCTCTGGCAGATGTTTGAATGCCAAAAATGCCACCGGCTACTACTACTAAAATATTGATTTACCTGTGTGTGTGTGTGTGTGTGTGTGTGTGTGTGTGTGTGTGTTCCCCCTGAGAGAATCATATATATATGGAGTAAGACAAATGGCAAGTAATTTCTTTGTTAGAAAATAAATGCTTAAGAAATCTGAAATTTTCCTAAGAATAGTTGCTAGGAAATTAACCCATTTATGTTATCAGTTGCTATCTTGCTAGGTACCATGAACATGGCACTGCTTGGCTAAAATTTTCAATGATTCCCTGCTAGTAAATGGGCAAACAACTACCCCTTAAATGCCCTAATTACAGAGGTGAATAAATTTGAATGCTGAAGTTGCTACCAGCAATGGAAATTTTATCTGCCTCATTTTCCCCTTATAAATCATGTGAATATCATGTTATATTCCAAATGGGTCTGTTGATGATTTTTATATATCTTCTAGTATAATGAGTACTCTGAGGAGACATGCTTCATTCTCTGTCCTGTGATTTTAAGTTCTCCTTGGCACATCATTAACTGGAAATGTAGATTGAAGTAGAAAGTCATTAACCTGGCATTTATACCATTAAAGATATTTCTCTAGTTACTTTTCCAGTCTCATCTTACCCCAAAACCTATTTAAACATTTTATAGATCCCCAAACATATATGCCTTTGCTAATGTTGCTGCTTCTGTCTAATAATTTTGATGTGTTTACCAGACAACTTCCTATCGATTTCTTCTGCATAATATAATGACTGGTTTCTTGTAAAGTCTTTTGATATGCATCACCTGATAACCTTTATTTCTCCAGTGAGGTTTCCATCTGCTATGTTATCACAGTTTCTATATTTCCCTTCTTGTAATACCCATCACACATTATTTTAATGTGTGTTGACGTGTCTATCTCTTATATATTATTAGCTCCAAATTTGAGACCATTGTTTTCTACTACTAAATCTATAGTACCTAGAGCAGAGATTGCCACATAAGAAACAAGAAATATTTTTAAATGGATGCATAAATGACAAATAAATGAATACTCACAACAACCCTTGAAGTGGATTTGTATCATATGATAGAGCTAGGGGAACTGAGCTTAGAAACCATAAGTACTTAATCCATAATAATATTCTTGTAAGAGCCTGGCTGAGATGATATTTGTCTGACATGTTCCAAAATATCATGTTACCTAGAGCCATATGGTAAATGCTATATCTCCTTTTTCTCTCCCAACATTCCTCTCTCCCGCTTCCTCCCCACCAAACCTTTACATGATAAAATCATATCCAACAAGGATAAAGGCATTTTCTATAACTTGAGGATGATAGCATTGTTATGAAAATTCTCAGCACTACCTTTCACACTGACTTCTTTTGTTCAACCCTGAACTTGTCTAACTTTGTCCTGACATTTCCTTAAAATATTCCTGATGTCTCTTCTTTAAAGTGAATTAAATTATCATAGGAGTCTTAATATTAATGGCTTTTGTATTTATTTGGATTTTCAGAGTATATATCCCTTTGATTCTTAACAAAAGTGGTACTTGCTCAAAATTCCTTGCTGTTTTGTCTTAAGATTGAGGAATTAAAATTAAATTGTTAAATTGTTACAACTGCTTTGTGCAGCCTTGGTAAGTTTCGAAATATGTGGAAAACTCTTTAAAAAGAATTATCTGAACTTAACAATTATCTTCTAATTAGGCATAGATTAAAAAAAACTAATGCTTAAGATAATTAGGAAGGGAGTAAAAGCTATATACTCCTGAAGTCCATATAAGCACTGCCATGACTGTCTGCCAAAACTCTATCATATGGCCAATAGATACCCATGTTATTTCATCCCTGGGAATCCTGTAAGCAGAGTCTGCCAGAGTTGCTAATATAAGCTAAATTAATTCAATCATGTTATTTTCATGCCACTCTCCCCTAACTGGGAGTTATTTCAAATTTATATTTTAGCTTTGGCTCACCCTAAGGGAAACACTGTCCTCTTTTAGCTCTAGATTTCTTTCTGGTTTTAAAGGTCCACTTAACAAATAAGTAGCAAATTTTCATATTTTAAATCATTAGAAGTTTCTGGTTAAACAAAGTGTAAATTAACTTTGCCAAATTCATGTCAACCTTTAATTGAGAAAAAGAAGAGCTCCCTTAAACAGATACCGGAAACTCTTGAAAGAACAGGACTTAGTAGGTATGTAAATAGTCCATGTTAAACCTCTAAACAATGCAAAAGAAAGTTTATCTGACATTCTAATTGAAATAATTTAAAATTAAATTTAAAATATTTTAATTTTTCTTGTATATATCAATTATATGGTAAAAAGTGATCATGTCGATGATACTGGTTACCTTCATAATCCTATGATGCCTATTGTGTCACCTAAGAGACCTTATTCTTCCTGAAATTATTGAATGTGAGATATGAATTTTTCTTAAGTCATGACCTCACTTATGATACTATTATGAGATTTTTTGATGAATATTAATAGATTTTATTTAGGAAATTTGGGTATAGGAGATGGGATACATTAAAGTTAAATTTTCTATATCTATTTCTTATTCAAAAATGATATATACATAATAAAATACTTTGCTCAATTACTAAAATTTCTACATTATATCTCCTAAACATGCTAGGTATCCAAATTTCCTCTACATCTTTACTTATGGAGGAGAGTAAGACATTGTGTATAAACACTAGTGATAATTAACATTAATTGGGTGTTTACTATGTATCAGGCATTCTAAGTGATTTATATACATTATCCCATTGAATTTTTATTTCATTTCTATAAGGTCTATATTTTTATCATCTCTCATTTACAGATGAAAAATTGAAGCTCAGAAATCATGTGTTTTGACTAAGAGTTAGTATACCCATAGGGTAATAATAGAAAACAGCACACTCAAAATAGTTTAATTTGAGGAGAGTTTATTTACACAGAGACTGTTTGAAAAGGTATGCAGCAAGATAGTGCAGAAATTTCGAGCCATTAGTGTTACCTGGTCCTTAAACTATTATGGCCTTTAGGAACTCTTGAAAGATAAAGAGCATTGGACTAGCATTCAGAGTTTTTGTCTCAGGAGAGTTCTGAACTCTTCTCTACTGTGGGATATCCTTTGCTTTACAGGCCTTAGTTTTCTCATCCATAAATAGAAAGGGTTGAAAGAGATGATCTGAAAGATTGGTTCCTTATTTTTTTTTTTAATATTCTCTGATTCTATCTTTATGTAGCAAAATAATATAAAAGTTTAGTCCCTTATTTTTTGTAACATCCTTCGATTATGTGTTCAAAGAGTGAATTATTGGCACAAAGAGATCTGTTTCTCCGTGACTAGATGGATCCATCTGCACTTATGGATAGCTGAGCCATGCATGGAGTTGTTGAGCCATCACTGTGCATCTCTTTGCAAAAATACAATAAGAAGTACATATTTATGGTTCCTACAATAAAGCCATTAAAGCTGAATACCTAGATTCTGATTTATAAAATGAAAAACAAATTCTGATTTCTCACATACATCACAGTTATAAAAAACAAATTGCTGCTCATAGAAGTAGCACTTTTGCTTTTGCTAGGAAATAATGTCCACAATATCACATTGGTGAGAAATTGTATGAATTCAAATGTGCAGCATATTTAGAAGGCAAAATGAAAGGTGATCTTTTGAGTTAGTTTATATTTTAACTAAAGAACATAGTCCATACAAACAATTTTTCATACATTTTATTTTAGGTTTGGCTACTCTCTTTTAGCTTATTATTTAAAATGTATTATCCTTTGATTAATTAAAAACAAAGAGGGAGGCAAAATTTATCATGTGTGAAGAGTGATTAAAAATGTCTTTCATTTGTAAGATGCTGCTTTATAGTTCGGAAACCATATATATAGGTTATAACTTTGAGCATTTAGAATAAAACACACATGTTATTGCATTAACTAATTTCCCTGTGAATTTTTATTCTTTTCCTTTTTATGAATCATTAGCAATTCAGCTCAAAGGAGGAAAGAAAGGGACAAAGAGAAGCAGCAGTGAACCCAAAAAATAAATTGTCTACAGGTAAATAACCCAATGCCCAATTGTAAACCCTGTTGCAATAAACTAATGGATGTGGATTCCAAAAAAAATTGGAGGAGTAATTTTATTTAACATCAAAAACAGAAATAATAGAGTTTAGAGTTGCTACAACTGCTGGAAATATACACAAGAGGAATTCTCTCTCTGTCAAAATTATATGCTGTGTTTATAATTACTATAATCTTTATCAGTGGTCTGAAGATAACAGCAATTTTGCCACTTATAAATTATATCTATTAAATGAAAGGTAAGGTAACTGTTAGGTGCACAGTGCCCATGGCTAGTGGTAAATGTATTCCTTTCTTTGAGGTTATTATTATTTCTTTGACCAGAATTGCCATTCTTTATCACAAAAGGACTTTTTAACAATTCTGAGACAGTCTAAAAGAAAGAACTGAAAGTTCTCTCGTACCAAAATATATACATGTCTTTTCAGGTTAGTATTTTGAGCTTCTTTGAAATATTGGAAAATTGAGGAAAAGTACATTGTTTTCATCTAAGTGACATATATGATTGTGATCTCTAGCTGCTGTTTGTTCCCAGATCACGTTTGAATATATGAGTTCAACTCAAGAAGTATAAAAGAACTACTGTGAATTCAAGATAGATTAATGTGTTGTTGTTGTATATTATAGAGAGTATGATTGTTAATAACATTTTGTTAAGCATTTGCATAGAATAAATGCCTTTAATATGGCATTTTTATTCAGGTTTAATAAGTCGACACTTGAGACATAAAGCCATTGAACATTTACCAAGGAATTTTGGATGATTTTTTTGTCAGTGCAGACCAAAATGTTGTTGGAACTGGTGTTACACATATTGTGTGATTTGAAAGATATTTAAAAAGCCCATTTGTAATGAGTTCCTAACCTACAATGACATCATTTGTTTCTGCAGCGTTTGAATTTCCAACATTGGAGTCATTTCTTAGGCTTGAAAAAATAAGAGTGATTATTTCATCTTGAGAAAAATGCCTAGAGATACATTTGCTGATGTTATCAGGGAGTGATGGTATCTGTGGCTCAAGAATCTCCCCCTATTAGTGGAAATAATTGATTGATTAATTATTACTTTGGAGGGAACAGAGAAAGGACTAAATGAAAGACTAATATCAGTTAGATTTGGAGTTAAATGGTGTAAGAGTACTCAGCCTGGAACTGTCAGAGAAGATCAGTTGATGTTGGACCAGTTTTAGGAACTAGAAAGATTGATGCTAGCCTGATTGTGCTTAGTGGAAGAACCAAGTAAGGGAAACCCTGTAAGATGACCTCTAAAAGTAATAATAATAATAAGACACTGAAAGCATTTTCCTTAAGATCAGGAACAAGACAAGGATGCCCACTTTTACCACTCCTCTTCAGCATTGTATTGGAAGTCTTAGCCACAACAGCAAGACAAAAAAAAGAGAAATATAAAGCATCCAAATTGGGAGGAAAAAAAGTAAAACTCTCATTATGTGCTGATGAACTGACATTACATATAGAGAGCCCTAAAGATTCCACCAGAAAACTATTAGAACTAATCAATGAATTCAGTAAAGTAATAGGTTACAAAATAAATATTCAGAAGTCAGTGGCATTTTTGTACACCAATGATGAACTTTCAGAAAGAGAAATTAAGAAAACAATTCCATTTACAATTGCATCGAAAACAATAAAATACCTGGGAATCAAATTAACCAAGAAGGTAGAAGACCTGTTTTCAGAAAATTATAAGTCATCATCGAAAAAAGAAATTGAAGAAGATACAAATAGATGGAAGCATATACCCTGCTCATGAGTAGGAAGAATCAACATTGTTAAAATGGCCATACTACCCAAAGGCCATACTACCCAAAGCAATCTATAGATTCAATGCAATCCCTATCAAAATACCAATAGCATTTTTCAGAGAGCTAGAGCAAATAATACTAAAATTTATATGGAGCCATAAAAAATCCTGAGTAGCTATGGCAATATTGAGAATAAATGAACAAAGTTAGAGGTCTCACACTACCTGGTATGGTATCAAACTGTACTATAAGGCTACAGTAATCAAAACAGCATGGTACTGGCATAAAAATAGATACATTGATTAACGGAACAGAATAGAGAGCCCAGAAATAAATCCATGCCTGTACACTAACTTAATATATGACAAAGGAGGTAAGAATATACAATGGGGTAAAGATAGTCTCTTCAATAAATACTCCTGGAACAATTGAACAGATACATGCAAAAAAGAAAAAGCTGGACCATCTTCTTACATCGTATACAAGAATAGACTCAAAATGGATTCAAGACTTAAATCTAACACATGAAACCATAAACTTTTAGAAGAAAACATAGGCAGTATACTCTCTGACATTACTAACAGGAATTTCTTTTCAGGTATATCTCCTTGGGCAAGGGAAACAAAAGAAAAAAATAAACCAATGGGACTACATCAAACTAAAAAGTTTTTGTACAACAAAGGAAACCATCAAAGAACAAAAAGACAACTGACTGGGGGGATATTTGTTAATGACACATCTGATAAAGGCTTAATATCCAAAATTTATAAAGAACTTATACAACTCAACAACAACAAAAAAACCTCAAATAATCCAATTAAAAAATGGGCAGAAGATCTGAACAGATACTTCTTCAAAGAGGAAATACAGCTAACAGACATATGAAAATATGCTCAAGGTCACTAATCATCAGAAAAATGCAAATTAAAACCATCAATAAATAAAAAAAAACAACAAGTGCTGGTGAAGATGCAGACAAAAGGGAACCCTCATACATTGTTGGCAAGATTGCAAATTGATACAGCCACTATCAAAACAGTATGGAGGTTCCTCAAAAAATTGAAAATGGACATACCTATTGACCCAGCAATTGCATTACTGAGTATTTATCCAAAGAAAACCAAAACAATAATTTGTAAAGATCTATGCACTCCAATATTTATGGCAATAGCCAAGATATGGAAGCAACATAAATGCCCATCAACAGATGATTGGATAAAGAAGTTATGGTTATATATACAATAGAATATCACTCAGCCATTAAAAAAAATAAAATCCTACCTTTTGCAATGACACGGATGAATCTAGAAGTTATTATGCTGAGTGAAATAAGTCAAAGAAAAATACCACATGATTTCACTTATATGCAGTATCTAAGGAACAAAAAGAACAAAACAATGAAAAACAGACTCACAAATATAGTGGACAATTTGATGAGAGACAGAGGGGATGGGAGTTGGGAGATGTAGAGAATAGGGTGGGTTAAAGAAATACAAATTAGTAGTAATAGTTGGCCATGGGGAGCATGGAAGAGGGAATGCAGTTAACACTAATATGATGGCTAAGTGGAGGGTCAAGGGAGAGAGGGAGAAATTGGAAGGATCATTTTATGAACATTATAGATGTCTAATTAATGTACTGTATACTTTAAACTAATTTAAATAAATAAATTTAAATAAAAATATATAATAATATAAAAGGTCCATATAAAGGATGCTTCTACATGTTAAAAAAAAAAAGGGGAAATACATGGGAGCAAAAAGTCTTGCCTCGAGGACCCTGATATATTATTTCATGCAGAATATCAGTTGGCAATACATGACCACATAAAATGAGGAAGATGTTAATGTTGGTGCCCGCAGTTAATTAGGGCAGAATGTGACCGAGCAAATCTCAAAACCATTAATGAGATGACCATAGTCTGAATTCCAGATGGGAAGGGAGTGTTACTTTCTCCTCCAATTGGTAAGGAATACAGAAATAAAGGGCAAAATCAATAAGGAAAAAACTGACTCTGGATACAATCTGAGAGAATCATAAGGTAAATCATCTGTAAAATTAGACAGTATTCTACACAAACCTAGATTAATAGTTCTTTTTATAAATTTTTCTTTTTACAGTTAGAGGAAAGTCAATTAAGCAAATTTATTTCAGAGGAATGAGAGAGGTTGACAGATAAATAAGCTGATAAAATGATGATTGGATAGAAGGAACAAAAGATTAGGATGCAGTATTGTGAGCCCACTGTTTGTCGCTTTTATTAACTGGCTGTGGCATGTAGGCATCATATTTTATGTCTTAAATGAATCTTGGGACTCAAAAGAACATGCATTTTCCTTGTCTCATTGGTTTTAGCAGGGTTTTCTAATATTCAGATGAAATGAACTTTAAATTGAATAAAATAGCCTCATTTAAATAGTATTCTTATAGTATCAATGATAGCATATGCGGGAAGAAATTTAAAATAGATTTTTTATGAAAGGGGCCTTTAAAGTGAGGAAGAGAGTCCCTGTGATTTTAGAACTTAAGTATATGTTGCTATCCATGATTAATTAGTTGTTTCATGTGTTTTTTTTGCATTCTTTATGGCTACAATGTAATATTATAAAAGGTACACATTTTCTTTATTTCAAAACTAATCCTCTAAGTGCCAAAGTATATCATGAGTTTTCAACAGATACTTATTTGATTAATGCATAAACACCAATTTTTTACAGAGGAATTGAAGAATGGATATTGTAGTACATAATTTGGACAAACCAGGAAGACAAAATTTGCAGAGAAGAAAGATTGAGTCTTGAGTAAAGTAGTAATTATACAGGTAAAGTGAAAGAATATTAATTCATCTGGCTAACTTACTTAGCACTAAATATGAGACATGTACTATCAGTTGTAAATAGGATCTGAAAAATGAGAATTCAGATAGAAGAGACTGTGGACTGTATGCCTATGACAAAGAAAAAATTTCTTAAGGAGTTAAGAGGGCATAAAAACATTCTCAAATGAAGAGAAACTAAGATAATTTGTAAGCAACCTTACCCTTAAAGAGTGACTGAAGAAAGTTATCTCAAGAAAAGGAAATGACAAAAAGCCTTGAAAATTCAGAATGGAAAGAAGAATATTGAAATGGGCAAAAAGGATAACAGACTAGCCTTATCATTAGTTTCTTAAATCATATTTTATGGTTGAAGTAAAAGTTTTAACACCACATGATGTAGTGCTTAATGAGTGTAGAAGAAATAGCTAAGACAATTATATTTTCATAAAGCAGAGTGTTAAGGGACCAGAATGGAAATAAAATATTGTGAAAGTTATGTATATGTATTATTAATTCAGCCACTACATGTATTATAGAAAACAATGTACTAAAAAAAAAAACAATATAATAAACAAGACAGAACCCTAAATAATTATTCAAGTAGCCCAAAGGAAGGCATACAAACAAACAAACAAAAGAGTAACAGAACCAGAGGAAACAAAGAAAAAATAATATATTGACAAACAAGCCATATTAATATTCACCTTAAATGTAAATGGTCTAAATAAAACAATTAAAATACGGATATTGACAGAGTAAATAAAAAAAATGATCCACCAATATGCCATTTAGATAAAATTCCTTAAATTATAATGACGTAGGTAGATTGAAGTAAAAGGATAGAAGAACTTATAATTGTATACATTAATTAGAATAAAAGGAATGGCTAAATTATATATTAGATAAAATTGACTTCAGAACAAAGAAAATTACAAGAGACAGAGATAAGTTTTTATAATGACTAAAGGATCAGTATACTAAGAAGAGATATTAATCTTAAATGTGTATGCACCAAACAATAGAGGTAAAAAAAATATATGAAGTAAAATCTGATAGAACTGGAAAGAATAGTAAACGAATCCACAATTATAGTTGCAGACTTCAAACCCCACTTTCAGTAATTGATAGGACACAGACAGAAAGTTACTAAGATATAGAAACACTTAACACCATTAACTAACTGGATCTATTCAGTGATTATAGGATATAAAACAATACAAAATTTTAAAAAATGTATTGGGGTGACATTGGTTAATAAAATTATATAGGTTTCAAGTTTACAGTTCAATAATACATCATCTGTATATTGTATTGTGTGTTCACTATCCTAAGTCAAATCTTCCATCACCATATATTTGACCCCCTTTACCCTTATCTTCCACCTCTCAACCCCCTTTCCATCTGGTAACCACTAAACTGTTATCTGTGTCTATGTGTTTTTCTTTGTCATGTTTGTTGCTTTCAGTTATTTTTTTGTTGTTGAGTTATATGATTTCTTTATATATTTTGTATATTAGCCCCTTATCAAATGTGTTATTTGTAAATATCTTCTCCCATTTGAATGGCTGCTTCTTTGCCTTGTCACTGGTTTGTTTTGCTGTGCAGATGCATTTTAGTTTAATATAGTCCTATTTATTTATTTTATTTTTACTTTCTGTGTTTTTGAGATCAAATTCATAAAATCCTCTATTAAACCAAGGTCCATGAGTATAGTACCTATGTTTTCTGCTATGCAATTTATTGTTTCAGGTCTTATATTTAGGACTTTGGTCCATTTTGAGTTAATTTTCTTGTATGGTGACAACAGTCTAATTTCATTTTTTTTTTCATGTGGCTTTCCCATTTTCCAAACACCATTTATTGAAGAGGCTTTCTTTTCTCCATTATGTTTTTGGCTCTTCTGTCAAAAATTATTTGCCCATATAAATGTGGGTTTATTTCTGGGTTCTCAAACTGTTCCATTTTTCTGTGTGTCTGTTTTTCTGTCAATACTATGCTGTTTTTATTATTGTCACTTTATTATATAATTTGAAGTCAAGCATTATGACAACTCTGGCTTTGTTCTTTGTTCTCAGAATTGCTTTGGAGATATGGAGTCTTTTGTGCTTTCATACAAATCTTATTATTGTTCTATTTCTTTAAAAAATATCATTGGGACTTTGAGGGGGGTTGAATTGTATCTGAATATTGCTTTGGGTAATAAGATCATGTTTGCTATGTTGATTCTTCTAATCCACAAACATGGAATATCTTTCTACTTCTTTGTGTCTTCTTAAATTTCTTTTTAATGAAGTCTTATAGTTTTCAATGTATAGGTCCTTCATTTGTTTCATTAGTTTCACTGCTTGGCATTTTATTCTTTTTATTGCAACTGCAAAAATAATTTTTTTCAATTTTATTTCTTTTTCTGAAATTTTATTGTTAGTGTATAGGAACATGGTGAATATTTGTATATTGATTTTATATCATGAAACTTTACTGTATTTGTTTACTGTGTTTATTTCTATTAGTTTTTTAGTGGAGTCTAGAGTTTTCTATATAGAGAATGATGTCATCTGCAAAAAGTGACATTTTGACTTCATTCCCTATTTGGATGCCTTTTTTCTTAAAGAAGTAAAAATTAGTAGTTGATAGATGGTTATGGGGTTAGGAAACATGGCATAGGGATTACAGTTAGCATTAATATAATGGCTAGATGGAGAGCCAGAGGAGAGAAAGAGCAATTAAGGGGATAGTTTTATAAACTATATCAATATCTAACCAATGTACTGTATACTTGAAACTAATAACAAAATATTCTTTTAAAAAATTCAAAAAAGTATTATGAGAGATAAAAAATATTTTATAATATGAAAATGGTTCAGTTCAATAGGAATATGAAATTTAGGTACACCTAATTAAATTCAAAATGAGTAAAGTAAAATTTACAACTACGTGCAGACTTGGAGAAATCAATGATCATATTAGATATTTAATTAATCTCTTACAGTAACTGGTACAACATGCCAATAAAGAGGCTAGGATACTGCAACTCCAGTGTAAGTGGAAGGGAATGTGTAAGGGGAAAAGTAATCCAGATAAATTGAGTAAGAAAAACATATGAACTTACCAGAAAATAAGCAATCTCAGATATTGTACTGTTTAAAATTTTGAAAATTGTCTAGAATGTTAGGCATGTTTAATATAACAATTAAACTTTGTATAGTGTCAACCTTCAAATAGAAAAAAAAAATCTTTTCTGCAAACCTCCTTTAGCTGTCATCCTATATAGATCAACTCTTCAACCAACTCTAACTTGCCTTCTACCTTTACTCGCCTGTAATTGTTCACATTTAGCTCACCATGTCCTTTACGTTGCTCAGCCCAGAACTTCTTAGTTATCTTGGTGCATCTTCCAAGCACATTTGACAAAGCTGACAATTTCTTCTTTCTTTCAACTCCCTATTCCCTTAACTTTTGAAATGCCACACTCTATTTAATTTCATGTTTTTACCTCCTTTGGATGTTCCTTCTCAATATCCTGATAGTCTCATTCTTTTTCAACCAAACATTAACTGTTAGAGTTTCTCAGAGTGTCCTCTTAGGCTCTTGTCTTTTTCATGGCTTACTCCATCTCCAACTTTTGTTCAAATGTATGGCTTCATTTACCATCAAATGCTGACAAATCAAAAGTGTTTATGAATTGTGAAATTCAGAGCCTAACATCTGTGTTCTCCTTCAAGTCTTTGCTTGTGTGTCTCCTAAGAATCTCAAATTCAACAGAAACAAAACTGAAGCTATCTTCCCCTTTCCAACCTGACTTTTCTAGAACATACTTCACCATTCATTTAACTACTCAAGTTGAAAATGTAAAAGTAAATGTTACCTCCTTAATATCCCTGAACTCTCCTCAGTTTCTATTCACTATACTCTGTCAGTTCTTCCATTTAAATGTCTCTGAAATCTCACTGCTTCTTTCTATCTAGTTAAATTATCTTACCTAATATACTGAGATTACCTCTTAACTAGCCTCTGTACCTCTAGAATTATCTCCCACCTTGTTTTAATCTATTCTTCAAGTACACTTGGGTTTATATATTTGACATACAATCTGATCACGTATTGCATTTACTTAATACCTTTTAATGGCTTTTAGTGTCCTTAAGATAAATTCCATAATCTTTAACATGGCTGACAAAGAAGCCCACATGATCCTTGTGGGCTTCTATCTTGAGACCCTCATCTTGTTCATCATGTTTCACTCTCTCAGTTGTTTACCATACTCCAGTCATCATAAAGTTTTTCCCATTTTTGAATAATTTGAATAATTTCCTGCCTTATTGCCTCTCCCTATATACTATCCACCTTTATCCCTTGACTCATCTAATTACCACTTATCCTTTAGTTCTATGTTTAAAGAGAATTTTCTTTGATAAGATCAGTCCCTCAATCATATACCTTTAAAAATGTTATATTTATGCCTCTACCTCTTATCATACTTGTTTTAAATCACACTTTTGATTATTTGTCTGATATCTATCTTTCTCACAAAACTATAAACTCTATGAGGGCAGAAGTATTTCTAGCATCCCCCAAAGTGTCTAGAATATGTATTCTTAATAAATGTTCAAATGAATTTTTGAAATCAATAATCTGATGCCAGGTGGTGATATAAGTGCTATAAAGAAAAGTGAAGCAAGGCAAAAAAAAAAATAGAGAAGGATTAAGATCAGAGAAGTGTTATTTTAGAGATAGAAGTCTCAAAAGGGCTTTCTCTTGAGGTGACATTTGAGCAGAGACCTAGATGAAGATGAGTGAGCCTTGTAGTATTTGTGGATGAATGTTCCTGGTAGGAAGGATCAGTTAATGAAAATGTCCCAAGATGGGTATTAGCCTGGAATGTTTGAAGAGAAATAAGGTCAGTCAGTGTGAATAGAGGGAAAAAAGGAAAGGTATAGAGGGTAGAATGCGAGAAGAGAAGAGAAAGAGGTTATTGGGAGATATATTACAAAGTATCTTACAGGCTATAATAAGGCCTTTTGTTATAAGGATGATGAGAAGCCAATGGAGAAATCTGAAACAGTGGCATGATGCGCGCGCGCGCGCGCGTGTGTGTGTGTGTGTGTGTGTGTGTGTGTGTGTGTGTGTTAAACATTTTACTATCTTTTGACTAATCTAGACTGTGGATGGGAACTATATTAGATTCAAATTATGAAGACAAGATTTTCTGGTTTTCATTCTTCCAACTGTAACTTCACTGAGGTAATAATTTTTAAAAGTTCAGTGATCTGACACAATTTTACCACCTTAACATTTTTAATATAGCATATGAGAAAATTTTATTTGGAAATGTATTTTATTGTTTTCAGTTTTATTGTCATATGGATTCAATTGGCTTTTCCTCTGTCATCTTCCTCTCAAAATATTCAATGAGTTTGATATGATATCCTTTTTCTGAAAGAGGGTAATTTATAAAATCAAGTTCTTTAATATTTAATCATTATTTAACAAAGGAAGCTTATTCTAAGATTGTAACATGGGATTATATAGCAACAAGCTAATATTAGTTAATCAATGTCTTAAATTTTATGCAGGTGATCATTTTGTAACCAGTCTAATATTTTGTTTATTTTACTGGTTTATATCCTCACAATAAATTTTAAAAATTGTATATATTGAATAGGACAAAATTTTTCTCTGTAATTAGATGAAAATCTGTTTCCAAGAAGTTCAATTATAACTTAAAGGATTATAAATATTAAATGGTAGACAAAATTATTTTTCTTGATATGCTTATGGTTATTATATGCATTTAATAGAATCCTTTAGAGCATGTATTCTTTATGATGGTTTTTAGATTAAGTTTTAAGAAAGTGATAGTGTATTACTTTAACTTTTTAATTAAATTAATATGAATAATCTAAAGTCTGGTAAAAAGTTTTTTAAGTGTCATTGAGATATAATTGATACATAATAAACTGTAGATATTTAAAATGTACAACTTTATATGTTTTGATATCTCTATATTTGTCTGTCTATACACCCATCCTCCATGAAACCATCACTGTAGTCAAGGTAGTGGATTATCCATCATCTCGAAAGTTTCCTCATGACTCTTTATAATCCCCTCCTCCATGTTCCTCATCCCTACCTTCCCTAGGCAACCACTAATCTGCTTACTGTCACTAAGGTTCATTTGCATTTTCTAGAGTTTTGTATCAGTGAAATAATACAGTATGTACTGTTTGGGTTGTTTTTTTTTTTTTTTACATTCAGCATAATTCTTTTGCATTTGGTTCATTGTGGTGCATATATTAATAGTCTACTCTTTTTCCATGGCAAGGTGGTATTCTATTGTGTAGGTATATCATGGTTTGTTTATCCATTCACATAATAATGAACATGTGGATTGTTTCCAGGTTGGGGCTATTACAAATAAGATTGCTGTGAATATTCATGTAAAAGCTTCTTAGATAGACATATGCTTTAATGTCCCTCAGAGTGGAAAGACTGGTTTTTATGTATGTCTACCTTTTTAAGAAACTGCCAGACCATTTTTCAAAGTGGTTTCTGCCAGACTCTTTTTTAAAGTGTTTTGTTTTTTTACCATTTTATATTTCCATAGGTAGTGTATGAGAATTCTAATTCCTGTTTTAAAAATCTTTGTAAATCCCTTGTATCTCTTTCACAGTTTTTTATCTGTCATAATAATTTTATATCTGGCCCTTTCACTGATAATACCTAACAGTCATTAAACATTTAAAAGATGTCAGACATTGTACTAAATATTTTACAATCATTATTTTATTTAATCCTAACAATAATACAAAAGAAAAATTATTCTTTTTTACATAAGAGTAAACAGAGAATAAGTTACTTACCCTACAACATGTTAATGTCAAGTCATGGATCTGTAATATGAACTTAGATTGTCAGATTTTGGAGACAGTGATATTAATCAATGTGCTATATTCTCCCATCCTGTAGGCAAGGGGTTCTAGCATGAACCCCTTTTAAACCTGGTGAAGCTTAAAGCCCTAATACCTTAAGACCTTTGATGGCTAGTGAAGCTTGTCTGAATTACATTTAAATACACTAAATAACATATTTAGAATTACAGCAGAAACCAGTTGAATTTAAATACAGTTTTCTAAATGTTTTAAAAGCTCTGATGTAATATATACATACTTCCTTATTAGCACATTAAATAACATGATATAGTGATCGGCTTAAGAACAACCATAATTTCAAAGTAACGATAAATGTAAAATCATATTGTGAAATATATGCATCATCTATAAAATGATGTGAAAAACTTTTGATATTTATTAGCAACAGAGTTACAGGTACTGCTAATTCTACTATGATTGATAGCTTACAAACATAAATGAAAATAATGCTACCCTTTTGTTAGAGATGAATGGAAAAAATATGTACTATTTTCTCATTCAAGTTAACAGATGTCAGAATTCTATCCATGGACCCTCTGACCTGAGTTTAAAGCTTTTATCCTCGCCCATAAGCCCCATGAAATAGGATTCATGTCTGTTTTGATCATCGCCATCTGAAAGTGTATTGCATAAAAAAGGTTCTACTGAATGAATGATGAATGGAATACAGTTTTCAAATAATTCACTGGAATTTCGAATTTAACAGTGAACGACACAGACATGATCTTGTTTCATAAACTAATAGTATATCAGAAAATATAATTAAATAAAGTTATGTGACTCCTCAGCCATATTATTTAACTTTTCAGAGCCTCAGTTTTCTCATATGTAAAATGCATATAATAATAGTCACCCTCATAAGTTCAGTATGAAAATTAAATGAGTATCAATATAATAGCAATAGATACATACATATATAGGTGTATGTTGTATGTGAGAGAACGGTATCCAACACCTTCTGTTGTATAAATATTTACCATTCTAATGAAGACAAAGGAAGTACAAGATGCTATAAAATTGCATAGCAAGGGAATATAATTTTATCTAGGGGATAAAAAATGCCTAATATAGCAAATTATGTTTCAAGCTGATAACTAAAGATTGTATGGAAGACAGGCAATTAAAAGTGAGGGAGGCTTATGGAAAGGTGAAACAGAACATGCAATATTTCTGAGACAGGAGCAAAATGTTTTAGAAGGGGAAAAAAGATGTCCATTATGGCTGGAATAAACTACGAACGGAAGGAGGAGAGACAAGAGTTGAAGTTGGAGAAATAAGCAGAGGCTAAGGGTAGAAACAAAACTATGGTATTTATGTCATTCACAACCCCTAAGATAGATATGCTAACCACAAAAGTGATTTTTTAAAAATAACCATAATTGGTAAATCAATATTTTCAGAATTGCTATATGGATGATGTGTATATTATTTTTGAGAAACTTTGGTGAGTTCAAATGGACTCAATTTGTATTTCTGCTTTTTTTTCTAGCACTTATAAATTAAACATAATAAACTATACGTTGCTAATTATTATATATTTCCTAATTTATATAGGAATTGTGCATTACATAAAAAATTTAAATGGAGGTAGAATAGCTACAACGTTTACACACACACACACACACATGAGAGCGCGTGTGCATGTGCACACACACACACTCCTTAGGGAAACAGTATTTCAGAACAGAGACATGTCTCACATATGCTAAATTAATTATTGCTTATAGTTTCATAATAGAGCAACCCAGCAAGCTATTTATTTGTTGTAAGGATGGGGTTAGTTCCTCTACCAAGCTGGATATCTAATTGATGGTTGAAAGCAAACATAAGATTTTATCAATTCTCCCTTTTAAAGTGTTTTTCTCCTGAAAACATTTAAATTTTCCTGTTTCATCATTTCAAACTATAGCTATTAATCCCCTGAGAAAGGCAATCTTAGAAGTTTTAAATAAAATTAATATTGTAGAGGTGATAATAATTGTAATTTTTAAAATACTAATTTGTGCATAGTATTTTCAAAATACAAAATGCATTTTTCTAAAACAACACTTATTTACTTGGTAAACAAGTTATGTGAGTCAACTAATCTAATTTCTTACTTTCTAAAGAAAGCATTCCTCTTAAGTCAAAATATCAAGTATAAAGGCTGCTCTTTGGAGAAACAGAGTACTAGATTTTAAATGTCTTCGATATGCAAAATAAATATTTTCTTTTAAAAATTCTCTTATTAGAAAATTTGCCATAACATCTCAAGAGGCAAATTCCATTTGAGAAAAAAAAGCATGCTATATTTTATTATAAAGCAGAGATGTGGAGCTGAGCACACAGTACCCTTATTTCAAAGTATAATTAAAAGATAGTTTTTACCCTTAAAAAAGCTGTGAAGATAAGAGAAAATCAGCCAAAATTTCAGTGTAAATAATATGATGTGTGACGAAGGAACTCCATTCTTGGTATAGTTAGGAAAAGAATGTAATCCAAAGGCTTTGCATCTGTACAGAGGACTGAATGAATAGATACTGAAAGAGATTTGCAGATCCACTGTTTTTTAGGCAGGAAGAATGCTAGTTAAATGCAGAACGCTGCTCTGGCTCTTGTTTGCTCCGAGGTGTAGGTTTTATTCCACTGACGTATCAGATAGTCAGAGTGGTTACCACACCGACGTTGTAGCAGCTGCATAATAAATGACTGAAAGAATCATGTTAGGCATGCCCACCTAACCTAACTTGAATCATGCGAAAGGAGAGCTGTTGGAATTCAAATAGACTTTCTGGTTCCCAGCAGTCGGCAGTAATAGAATGCTTTCAGGAAGATGACAGAATCAGGAGAAAGATGCTGTTTTGCACTGTCTTGATTTGTTACAGCAGCCAACTTATTGGCATGATGGAGTGACAGGAAAAACAGCTGGCATGGAAGGTAGGATTATTAAAGCTATTACATCATTATGAATACAATTAGAAGCTGACCATGACAAAGCATATGTTAGAACAAGCAGCTGTTGGTAGCTGGGGTTTGTTGCCTAGCTCTTCAAACTCTGCAAACAGTGTTGCTTTTACAGAATGGATTTGAAAATTTCCTTCTGCTGTGTTTGGTTTTGGGGGAAGGGAGATGCTTATCTCCAACCTCAGGGAAACACTTCTGTGATATAAATCAGTGTTAGAAGATTTTAGAACAAAGTATTTTTCAAGAGTCTAGGCTTCTTCATGTAAATGATAATGGGGTGTGTGTGGGGGGGTACTCTATGGGGAAATCTACCCCAGCTCAGTTACGTGCAGTTTAGTTACAAGAACTGATTGATATATTGGCATATTAAGACAATGAGAGAAATAAATATATAGAACGTTTGAATAGGTTGGAAATTGTTACACTTGGTTTCTGTTTTATACGGAGTTTGGCTGTAAGTCTTTTCTCCTCATCAGTTTCTAGCTTTTGACATTTATTCAATCATTCTGCATTATATGAAGAAAATACGTCAATATCTCCTGCAGGGTTTTTCAAAAACTCTAGCATCTGTTTCAGCTAGTGAACTGTATTTACATTTTGCCAAGTTGATGTCGACCCAGCTGGTCTATCATTTCTTGCTTGATTACTGCTCTTAATTTCTCTGTATCAGCTTGTTTCCGATAGGGTTTTGAAGACTATTAATGAAAATGACAGAAAATGATAAATTTTTGACAGATGGAACATTTATTTATTTAGGAACCTTCACAATTTTTATCTTATATTCTTTCTTGCTTATATACAATTTTTAGAACCCTTTTGCTGTTTTGCAATATTTCTTTTCCATACGATCAGTGGATTATACTTATGAGTACTTTTAAACAAATAAAACATGAGCCTGTACTGTATTTGACTCCAAAAATAAAGTTTTGGGGGAAAGGAGGAACAATTTAAGCTTTTTGTGGAAACTGTGCTTAGTTTTCCATATTCTATCTTTATATGCTGTCATGGAAATCTTTCAGTGAGTATATATCAGACTGAATGTATTGAAATAATTTTTATCACCACTAGGGTAACAAGAAAATAAAACATTCAAAGCTCTTTTTAACAAGCGATTGCTTAAAATAGATGTCAAGTAATATAAAAATAGATTTTTCTGAGTATTAAAAGCATAATTGTTAGCTCTCTATATAATACAGGATCTTTCAGCTTTCTTCCCCATCTCCCCAATAACTGGAGTAGCTAAATTATCCAAGTTAATAGACTATCATGTATGAACATCTAATATAACCTTTTGGCATACACAGTATTGCTCACATGTGCTGTACCTTTTCTGTACTAATTTTAATATCCCAGGCAGTCTGGTCAAGGAACACTACTGTTATGTAACTTTTCCCCCTGAATGTTAGTCCATGTTTTTCAATTACGTATTCCTCTTAGAAAGAGTGACTTAAGACAACATGTATTAAATATTAGTGAATTATTTAGAAACTGATGGGCTGATTATACTGCTTGGATTCATCCAACTTAATTACTAACTTATGCTTTGAAAAATAGTCAGAGCTTGTGATGAGTACTTTTTAACCTTGAAGCATACATGACTGGTTTAATATATAACTCATAATTCATACATACAGCAGGAAACAAAATAGTTTTTAGATGTGTGATTTGGAGATTTCATATGGTCTTATCACTTTGCATGCTAATTATGTTCAGGCAACCTAATTATTTCCTGTTAATATGTTTGAGTACTGTATGTGCCTGTGCATAGTCTGTTACAGTACTTGTTTAATGTTTCGGAAGCTCAGAGTCTGACAGGGAATTTTGAATCCACATGATATTGGGTTATTTCTTGATTGGTTGAAAAAATCATCTATATCTGTACTATTGTTTAAAATACAATTCTCTTCTATCGTTTTTATTTTTTTGACTTTATAACTGTTTTAAGTGACAGTTTAAGTCTGGGAAAACTTTTATATTACATCTTTTACAGGACCCTCCTTTTGCGAATTGTCTCCTGTGAGCAAAATGTGAGCTTCCTGTTAGCCTCACACTCCTGTTACCATAGTTACTTTTAAAAGGTTTTTTTCTTTCAATGAAGATAGTGTAATTTAAATCAGCCGCTGGACTCCCTAAACTGTGTTTTTTTTTTGTTTGTAGTCTAGGCTGTTTCATTTGTGACTAGGAAGTCCTCTGTATTTGATTCCACTGATGAATGGAGAAGACAGACACTAGGTGGCACCAGCTGTTGATTATTAATGAAATCTTAAAGTCTTTGAGCCACACACCTGAAGAGCAGGTGTACCCTTATTGATAAATGCATTTGTAAGAGTTACAAATGCTTGCTGATCTCTGTCTCTGGAACATAATTAGCATGCAAAGTGATAAGACCATATAAAGTCTCCAAATTCAATTGCTTGATTTTGTGTTTTCTGAAAAGATTCAGAAAAAAAATGAAGAAGAAATGCATAAAAATAGAAAGTATGTGAGAGAGAAGTAGGACAATTAAATGGACTAGAAACAAATATTTTTAAGTATGAAATTATATAAATCTCTGTTAATTTTACTCAGTTCTCTACAAACCTAGATTGTTTTTTTTTTTTCTAGGACATTTATAGTATAAAAGCAACTATAGCAACTACTTGTCTCTTTTAAGTAAAAATCTATTGAGCATCATTATTTTTAATTCAAAAATATTTTAGTTCTCCTTTAATGGTAATATTGTCTATTGAAAATTCCCACTTGTGATTGAGTTGCCTGCCTTCAGATATATTGCTCTTCACCCAGAAAGATGAGCAAGGGGAGACAGTAGCAGTTAAGAAATATCCTTTCAAATGTTTTTCTTGAGAAGCTTGCTCCTCCTGTTATTCTTCAATTCTCATGTCATCTATCTTTTAAGAATGAAAAAGCAAATAAAAACAAACCACGTAAGCATGTACATATACCCAGAGACATACACATACATCTGGAAAAAGAATCAAAACGGTTTAAAAAGATAGAGCCACAACAACATTTTAAATTGATCCTGGAATTAACAAACTAAAATAAAAAGGGAAAAAGGAAAGTCCATAATTAGGGTGAGGAGACTAAATATCTGGTCACATTGGAAATTTTTTTCCTAGAAAAATAAGTAGTATTTTTCCCTCTGTGACAATATCTAAGAATTCCTGAGGTTTAGAATGAGGATAAGGGTAATATAGACTACAGAGAGATTCTATGAAACAATATGAGATATAGTTAGTTATCTTGATTATACCATGGAATTTGTTGAAGTTTTATAATGTAGTCAGAATGTAAAAATGTTTGTCATTTGATATGTCTAGTAGATTAATTAACTTGCTAAATTATTCTGCCTTTGGTATGTTAATTAATGAATTATTGTAGACCAAGAGGGAGGCCTCTCATAGGACTATAATGTAGTTCTATCAAACTGGCTCTATCTGATTTGGACCTAATTTTCTTAGTGTGGGCTATAATTTTGACCTTGGCCCTGCTTGGCCTGTGAAATATTAATACCCAAAACATGAAGGAAAATCAAAATAGCTTGTCTAGCTGGAAAGGAGAACAAATACATTGAATTATTAGTGTACCAAAGGATTATGACCACCGAGAAAATGTAATGAAGCAAAAAAAAAAAAAGATGAATTTTAATAGGAATAAAGCCCTACACTAAGATTCAAAATTAGTTTGGCAAGTATGATATGCAAGAGAGAGAGTTAAAGCCTAACAATAATTCATTGAATCAAAGCTAATGATTTTGTTGGCCATAATTTTAGTAGTCAATCACATTCTCAAATGGCATCGAAACAAAATAAAACTAATTAATGTTGGACATGCATTCTTTCAGGAAAAAAACGAAAAAGAGAGAACAAATTTTAGGAAAAAAAAATTTTGTAAAGGAACAAGATGATATAAGAGGAACTTTAACATTTGTGAGAGTGTTCAGTGAAAAAGATCTGGATGGTGAAAGGTCCTAGAATCTACAACATTTGAGGGGCACTGAAGGTACTGGAAAAGAGAAAGTTGAAGAATGTTTAAAGGAATAAGCATAAAAAATAAACCGATTTCAAATATTAGATGAGCTATAATACAGAAGTATTAAACTCATGTGTATCTTGTCAGTAGAGAAGAAAAAAAATATTCTTCCAGTTAATTGTCTAAGCAGAGAGTTGACTAGATTGTGAGATATTGTACTCCTTGTTGCTAAGTTACTCAGTGCTGGAAATGGAGTTCCTGCACTAAGGAGAAATTGAAGAAGAAAATGGCAGATAATTTATAATTTTAAGAATCTGTAAGTCTAATCATTTCATGAAAAAATATTTCTCTTTTCATATATTTCTTCAAGTGTCCCTAGTATTCCACTGGAACCCTCCAAACTGGGAGTCAGCAAAGTATGGCTCATGTGCCATGTTTTTTTCTGTTCAGCCAGCCAGCTAAGAATGATTTTTTCCTTTCTAAAAGATTTTTTAGAAATATATTTTGTGACACATAAAAATGTCAATTTAAATGTCTTAATAAAATTTTAGTGAGATATAACCATACCTATTTGTATATATATTATACATGGCTGTTTTCATACTAACACAATTGTTAAGTAGTTGTGACAGAGACCATAGGACCACAAAGTCAAAAATATTTACTATGTGACTTTTAGTAGCAAAAGTTTGCTGATCTCATTTCTAGACTCTTAAGAGAACTTATGTTTTTGTTCATTTTGTTCATTTACGTTTTTGTTCAAGTGCCTATAACAAGTTAGGTCAAAATTAAACACCATCTGAAGACCATCAACAAGAGAAATTGCGACCACCCATAGTATTTTAGTACTACAGACTTTGAAAAGTGGTTCAGTTATACAGCTTAGTAGTTAATGATGGGGATATTTTGGCTGTTGATCTATTATGAGAGTTTACTTCCTGAGGAATGTTTATTATTTAATGTCACTAAAAAAAATTTGAGGTATCTGCAATCACTGACATTATAGTATCTGCTTTGCCTGAGCTCATTGATTTTGCAGAATTTATCTATTTGCTAAGATTCAGTTATTTTTTGTTATGCTTCAGTTATTCTGTGATTTTATTAGACTTACAGAAAGTGCAGAAATCAATGGAAAATAAGGTAACCGAGTGGGAATCACTTCTTGCAGCTGCCCTTTTCTATCTTCATAAATCTATGAAGTCTCTAAGTGGCTTTTGCATTAGAGCTCTGGAAAGGTGCTTACCTTTTCAAAAAAGATAAGAATGTTCTTGATCATATATTATCTAAAGAGGGTCAAAGAATAGCTAAATGAAAATATGTGCACTGTATTATAAAAGAACAATTGAAACTGTTAATAAATAATTGATAGGACATGCTAGAGTTAAAAGTTAGCAGTAAGATATTTCCCTGAATATGTAGATATAAGAAAACAGATTTTTTTCCAAATTACACGAAAAACCATAATTACATTCTAAGCATAAAATTGAGAGATTCTAGATTTATAGTTCTATATGAAAATTTCCATAATTCCATGATTGTGAAACTAAAATCTCCTGGATTTTTTTTTTAATGAGGAAGGATATCATTTCTGTTCATTGGACGTTCGTGTAAAACCCATAGGATTCTAATTTTATTTCCATGAGGATGTTACTGAGCAGCTATCTTGTGATGCTTGTCTCTATGGTAACAGATATAAGGCTTAAGAGTCTGAAGGAAACTCTTCCGATTGGTTTAAGAATATGAAGCAGTGAAGGAGACTCACTGAGGAAGAGGATAAAGCTGAGGGAAGGCAAAAGAGGCAACTGAGAAAAAAAAATGTCATGAGAAAGCTGTTTTGTGTGTGAAAATGATTTCATTTCTTCTTTGTCTTAGAATGAAATAAAAACAAACATGCTAAGTAAAGTTTAAAATAAAATTCTTAAAAAGTATTGTTTTTCAACCATCCAGTCAATTTTGTGTAATTACAGTCATAACAGATTTTTTCCTTAGTTGGCTTGCTTTTCACTTTACAGAAAAAGATTGCTTCTTGCCTGAAATTGATAAGAGGACGGCTTTTACCTCTGGCAAATTTAGTTCTTGTTATTGCTATCAAGGATCTTGCTCTTTTTAAAGACTTTCTTTTCTTGATTCCAAGGGTAAGGATATTGAGCTCTGGTTGGCATTCCTAATAATCACTGAGCTTCTTGGGAATTATGAAAGTACACTGTCCTTTCATGATACTCTTTTTAGGTCCATTTCTACTAAAGACTAGTAATAAGTAAAGCAAGTGTACCACTTATTTGGAAATTGAGCATATTTTAGAGTTACGTTTTATGTTTTTATATGTTTTACTTTATCTTATTAAAATAATAAAAGCAAACAAAGAATTAGATGTTTAAAATATTTGATTTTCTATTAATTTTACTTTTTTACCTTTTACTTTTAGTACAGAAGATAAGAACCTACCATATTTTAATTGTTTCAAAAGGAAATAAATATGACTCTCCTTTCACTTATATTTAAAGTATATATTCAATACGTTATCAAATAGCTAATTTTATTTAAAATATTTGTGCAATTTATATATCCTTCAGGAAAATGTAATTCACAGAGAAGAGAAATGGTTGTCTTACTATAAAGTTTTTATACATATTTCAATATTAACCCAGAGTTGTCGTTTAATTTTTCCAGATGTCTTCACATACTATGTTAGCATCAAAGGGAAAAAATAAATAAAATAATGACAAGTAAGCAAAAATTCTTTCTTATTTTTTTGTTTTTAATTTAATTTTTAGTTATGATTGAAAAAGTGACCTAAAAGTTGTAAAAAGACTTTACAAATGCAGAAAATAATAAAAAGTAAATACTTCCCCTAGTAATCACATTACTCAGAAATGGTAAATATTGACATTTTAAATGGTAAATATAGCAATTTTTCTAGGCATAAAAAATATATATGTAATTATATTTTATCCTACTGAATGCTGTTTTTAAGGCACTAAGTTTATAACTATAGATTCAACTTTAGTTTATTCAAATACTCTTGATTTTTAATGATTAAATCAGATAGGAATCAAAAGTAGTATATTAAAAGTAAATAATTCAGAAATTAGTCTATCAATTTTTATTATATTTTTAATAGATTGTTTTCTTCACATTTCAATTTTTAAAATTTAAAAATGCACAACCAATATACATTTATTTTGTATCATAGCTTTAAAATATCTAGAATGTATTTCACAAAATAATGGAGTCTTTACAAATAATTTTTCTTATGTGTCTATTAAGGAAACTTACCTGGAGGAAAAAAAAAATGGAATTCAGAAGACATATTAAGGATTGAGATTTTTGCCAGCATAGAATGACCTCTTTTAACTTATTTAGTGTTTTGGTTTGAATTGTACTTTGAAACTAAAATTTCTATCCTTGCTTTATTTTGTTTTAAATTTGCTTTTGAAAGTTTTTCTACTTTTTGTATTTTTAAACATACTGTAGTTTGTTTGTTTTGTTTGGAGAGGAGAGTGGGGAGGAGAAATCATGGTATATACATCATAAAAGGAGAGAGTTTGATTTTTTTTAACTCAGATGCTTTCTCTGTCATAGAGGTGTTTAAAACATTCACTTTTATCTATTTGAGTTGCAAAATAAAATACCTACATCATCCAGTTGATTTTTTCTTCTGTGAAGTTTCTTTTTGCTGTGACTTTTGCTATGTGAACTCTGCTTTAGCTGATCTTTTCTTCCTGTAGGTCAGGTATTCTTTAAAAAAATAGTTTAAGGTATATAGTACATTGGTTAGACATTTATATAGTTTATAAAATGATACCTCTGATTACTCTATAATCCATCTGGCTCTACACATAGCCAATGCAATACTATTTACTATATTTTCTACACTGTACCCTATAGCCCCGTGACTATTTTTTAACTACTAATTTGTACTTCTTCAACACTTCACTTGTTTCTCCCAGCCCCCAAACTCCCCTCCCCTCTGGCAATCATCAGATTGTCCTCTGTATCTTTGAGTCTATTTTGTTTAGCTTGCTCCTTGTATTTCTTAGATTCTGCATATAAGTGAAATCATATGATATTTATCTTTGTCTGACTTATTTTGCTCAGCATAACTTCTACGTCCATCCATATTGTTGCAAATGGTGGGATTCACTTTTTATGATTAAGTAATAATATTCCATTCTATCTATAAACCATAACTTCTTTATCTAGTCATCTGTTGATGGGCATTTATGTTGCTTCCATATCTTAAGTATTGTAAATTGTACTGCCACGATCATAGGGGTACATAGATCTTTTTTAATAAGTTGTGTTTTTTTTTTGGATAAATACCCAGAAATGCAATTGCTGTATATCCATTTTTAAGTTTTTGATAAACTTCCAGACTGTTTTCCATAATGGCTGTACCAATTTGCAATCCTACCAACAGTGCATGAGGGTTCCCTTTTCTCCACATTCTCGCCAACACTTCTTTGATTTATTGATGACAGCCATTCTGACAGATCTGAAGTGATAGCTCATTGTAGTTTTAATTTGCATTTCTCTGATGATTAGTGACCTTGAGCATCTTTTCATATGACTATTGGCCATCTGTATTTCCTCTTTGGAGAAATAACTATTCAGGTCTTCTGCCCATTTTTTTATTGGATTGTTTGCTTTTTTGTTGTTGAGTTATGAGTACTTTATAAATTTTGGATATTAACCCCTTGTCAGATGTATCATAGGTGAATATTTTCTCCCATTCAGTAGGTCATATTTTTGTTTTGTTTCTTTCATCGTGCAAAATCTCTTTAGTTTGATGCAGTCCCATTTGTTTATTTTTTTCTTTTGTTTCCCAGCCCAAGGAGATATATCAGAAAAGAAATTACTAATAGCAATTTCAGAGAGTTTACTACCTCTGTTTCCTTCTAGAAGTTTTATGGTTTGGGGTTTTACATTGAAATATTTGACCCATTTTGAATTTTTTCTTGTATATGGTGTAAGAAGTTTGTCCAGTTTTATTTTATTTTTGCATCTATCTGTTCTTCTAATACAATGTTGAACTGAAGTGGTGAAAGTAGACATCCTTGTCTTGTTCCTGATATTAAGGAAAACACTTTTAGCCTTTCCCCACTGAGTATGATGTTAGCTGTGGATTTGTCATATATTGCCTTTATTATGTTGAGGTATATTCCCTCTAATTCCACTTTGCTGAAAGTTTTTATCATGAATGGATGCTAAATTTTGTCAAATGCTTTTTCTGCATCCATTAATATGATCATATGATTTTTATCTTTCAGTTTGTTTATGTGGTATATCACATTAATTGATTTGTGGATATTGTACCAACCTTATATCCCAGGAATAAATCCGACTTGATCATGGTGTATTATATTTTTAATGTATTGCTGAATTCAGTTTGCTAATGTTTTTTGAGAATTTTTGCATCAATGTTCATCAGGGATATTGGCCTGGAGTTTTGTTTGTTTGTTTGTTTGTTTTTTTGTACTGTCTTTGTCTGGTTTTGGAATCAGGATAATGATGGTTTTGTAAAAAGAATTGGGAATATTTTTCTCCTCTTGAATTTTTTGGAGTAGTTTGAGAAGAATTGGTGTTAACTCTTCTTTAAATGTTTGGTAAAATCCACCTATGAAGCCATCTGGTCCAGGACTTTCATTTTCATGGAGTTTTTTGATTACTGATTCGATTTTCTTAGTGGTAATCCATCAGTTTAGATTTTCTGTTTCTTCTTGACACAATCTTGGGAGATCATATGTCTCTAGGAACGTATCCATTTCTTCCAGATTGTCCAATTTGTTGGCATATATAGCTCATAGTATTTCATAGATCATAGTGTTTATTGCTTTAAAGGATTTGTTTTTTTTTTTGCTTTCCATTTTTATTTATTTTTCATTAAAATTATTGGGGTAACATTGGTTAATAAAATCATATAGGTTTCATGTGTACAATTCAATAATACATCATATGTATGTTGCATTGTGTGTTCATCATCCAAAGTGAAATCTCCTTTCATCACTGTATATTTGACTCCTTTTACCTCTATCTACCTCCCCACTACCTCTCTTCACTCTGGTAACTACTAAACCACTTTTTGTAAACATGAGTCTCTGTTTGTCATGTCTGTTGCTTTCAGTTTTATATCCCACTTATAAGTGCAATCATATGGCTTCCTGCCTAACTTATTTTGCTTATCATGATAATCTCAAGATCTATCCGTGTTGTTGCAAACAGCAGTATTTCATCTTTTCTAAAGGCTGAGTAATATTCCATTGTATATATGTACCATATATTCTTTATCTAATCATTTATCAAAGAATATTGAGGTTGTTTCTATAGCTTGACCACTGTGAATAATGCTACTATAAACATTAGGGTGCATATGTCTTTGCAGATAAATGTTTTCAAGTTTTTAGAGTAAATACCCAGAAGAGGAATTACTGGGTCGTATAGTAATTCTATTCTTAATTTTTTAAGGAATTTGCCTACTGTTTTCCATAATGGCTGTACCACTAACAGTGTATGAGGGTTCCTTTTCCCCCACAACCTCTCCAATAGTTGTTTTTATTTGTCCTGTTGATAATAACCATTCTAACAGGTGTGAGGTGGTATGTCATTGTGGTTTTGATTTGCATTTCCCTGATAGCAGTGAAGTTGAGCATCCTTTCATATGTCTGTTGGCCATTTGTATGTTTTCTTAGGAGAAGTGCCATTCAGGTCCTCTGCCTATTTTTTAATTGGATTATTTGTTTTGCTGTTGTTGTTGTTGAGTTGTATGAGTTCTTTGTACATTTAGGAAATTAGGCCCTTATTGGAGGCATCATTTGCAAATATATTCTCCCATTCAGATGCTTGGCTTTGTCTTATTGATGGTTTCTTTTGCTGTGCAGAAGATTTTTATATGATATAGGCTCATTTATTTATTTTTGCTTTTACTTCTCTTGCCTTTGAGGTCTAATTCATAAAATCTCTAAATCCAAGGTTCATGAGTCTAGGACCTATATTTTCTTCTGTGCAATTTATTGTTTCAGGTTTAATATTTAAGTCTTTGATCCATTTTGAGTTAATTGGGATATATGGTGACAGCATTCTAATTTCATTTTTTTTTCTTATGTGGCTTTCCAATTTTCCCACCACCATTTATTGAAGAGGCTTCTTTCTTTTTTTATGATTTGACTCTTTTGTCAAAAATTATTTGCCCATATATACAGGGATTTATTTCTGGACCCAATTCTGCTTCATTTTTTCTATGTGTCTGTTTCTGTGCCAATAATGTGCTACTTTGATTATTGTCACTTTGCAGTATATATTTTTCCAGCTTTATTGAAATATAATAGACAATTAGTTGCTCCTATTTACATTATATAATTCAATGAGTTTCTTCCATTATAATTGGCACACAATAATATACCAGTATCAGTTGTACAGCATAGTGATCAGAGATCCATATAACTCACAAAGTGATCACCCCACTAAATCTAGTACTCCTCTTTCCCCTTTCACATTTATTACATTAAAAATCATCTCCCCCATGCTACATTTGACATCTCCATCTGTTCTGCAACTATCCATTCATACCTCTTAATCCCTTTGCCTTATTTTGCCATCCCCCTAACACCCCTCCCATCTAGTAGCCCTCAAAATACTCTCTGTATCTATGAGTTTTTTCCACTTTTATTGTTCATTTTGTTTTTAGATTCCACATGTACATGAAATTATGCAATATTGCAGTATAATTTGAAGTCAGGTACTGTGATACCTCTGGCCTTGTTCTTTTTTTTTTTCAGAATTGCTTTGGCTATTTGGGGTCTTTTGTGCTCCCATACAAATCTGATTTTTTAATTCTATTTCTTTAAAAAATGCCTATGGAATTTTGATGAGGATTGCATTAAATCTGTATAATGCTTCAGACAATAAGGTCATTTTAACTATGTTGATTCTTCCAATTCATGAGCAAAGAATATCTTTTCTTTGTGTCTTCTTCAATTTCTTTCAATGATATCTTATAATTTTCAATATGTAGGTTCTTTACATGCTTCATGAGGTTTATTCCCAGGTATTTTATTTATTTTTTTGTTGCAATTGCAAAAGTAATTGTTTTTTTTTTTTACTTCTTTCTCTGAAACTTTATTATTAGAGTACAGGAACACTATGAATTTTGGTACATTGATTTTGTATCCAGAAACTTTCCTGTATTTGCTTATTGTTTCTAGTAGTGTTCTTGTGGAATCTTTAGGGTTTTCTATATAGATAATCATGTCATCCGCAAATAGTGACAGTTTGACTTTTCCATTTCCTATTTGGATGCCTTTTATATCTGTCTCTTGTCTGATTGCACTCATTAGGACCTCTAATGTTATATTGAATAAGAGTGGTGATAGTGGACAGCCTTATCTTGTTCCTGATCTTAGAGGAAAGATTTTTGTTTTTCACCATTATGTATGATGTTAGCTGATGGTTTGTTGTATATATCCTTTATTATGTTGAGGTATTTTCTCTTTATACCCATTGTATTAAGTGTTTTAATCATAAATGCATATCTTGTCAAAAGCATTTTCTATATCTGTTGATATGATCATATGATTTTAATTTTTTATTTTGTTTATGTGGCGTATCACATTAACTGATTTGCATATGTTAAATCATCCCTGTACCACTGGGTTGAAGCCCACTTGATCATAGTGTATAATCTTTTTAATGTGTTGTTATATTCAATTTGCTAGTATTTTATTTAGCATTTTGTGATCATCAGAGATATTGGTCTATAGTTTTCTTTTTTTGTATTATCCTTACTAGGTTTTGGTTTCCAGGTAATGTTGGCCTCATAGAATGAAGTAGAAAGTATTACCTCTTCCTCAATTTTTTGGAAAAGTTTGAGAAGAACAGGTAATAGATCTTTGAATCTTTGGTAGAATTCACAAGTGAAACCATTTGATCCTGGAGTTTTACTTTTTGTAAAGATTTTGATTATTGTTTCAATTTCCATACTGTTGATCAATCTATTTAGATTTTTCAGTTTTTTATGATTCAGTCTAATAAGGTTGTATTTTTCTAAGAACATATCCATTTTTTCTAGGTTATTGAATTTGGAGGCATATAATCTTTCATGGTATTCGTATATGATCCTTTGTATTTCAGTGGTATCTGTCATAAATTTTCTTTAATTTATCATTTTATTTATTTGTGTCCTTTCTCTTTTTTTCCTTTATGTGTCTAGCCAAGGGTTTGTCAATTTTACTAATATTCTAGATTAGTACTAGATTTTTGTCGCATTATTTTTTTATTGCCTATTTGTTCTCAGTTTCATTTAAATCTGCTCTAATATTGATTATTTCCTTCCTTTTGCTGTCTTTTGGCCTCATTTGCACTTAATTTTTTAGATTTTTAAGATTTAAAGTTAGGTTGTTTATTTGGGATCTTTCTTGTTTCTTGAGATAGACTGGTAATAATAAGAACTTCCCTTTTATTATCACTTTTGCTGTGTCCCAAAATTTTGATATGTTGTACTTTCATTTTTGTTTGTTTCTATGCATCTCTTGATCTCTTCTTTTATTTCTTCTATGACCCAATCATTTTTCAGTAGCATGTTATTTAATCTTCACATATTTGTGGTTCTTCGCACTTTCTTTTTACAGTTGATGTCCAGTTTCAAAGCCTTATGGTCCCAAAATATGCTTGACATGATTTCAATCTTTTTAAATTTGTCGAGGCTAGTTTTGTGTCTCAACATATGGTCTCTCCTTGAGAATGGCCCATGTGTACTAGAGAATAATATATGATGTGGTGTTTTGTGATAAAAGGCTCTGTAAATGTTGATTATGTTCAATTAGTCTAAAGTGTCATTTAAGATTGATATTTTCTTATTAATTTTCTGTTTTGATGATCTATCCATAGCTGACAGTGGAGTATTCAGGGCCCCTACCATAACTGTGTTTTGTCAGTTTCTCTCTTTAGTTTTGTTAGTAGTTACTTTACATATTTTGGGGCTCCCTGATTGGGAGCATATATATCAATAAATATTACTTCTCCTTGATGTACTGTCTTCTTGAACATTATAAAGTGTCCATCTTTGTCTCTCACTGCCTTTTTTATCTTGAAGTCTGTTTCATCAAATACAAGTATGGCTACACCCACTTTTCTCTGGATGCCATTTGCTTGGAGTATCATTTTCCACCCTTTTGCTTTGAGTCTACAATTGTCCTGGCATCTGAAATGTGTCTCTTAAAGGTAGTATATGGTTGAGTTTTTTTTGTGTGTGTGTTCAATCTGCTACTCTGTGCCTTTTTATTGGTGAGAGCTCAGGCCAGTTACATTAAGGGTGATTATTGATATATGAGGTTTTCCTGTAGCCATTTTCTTTTGTTTTTTGGTAGCTTGGTGTCTCTGTTGTTGCTTTGTTCTTGTGTTTCTGTCTGTTATTTTTATTTGGTGGTGTTGTATAGTCTTTCCTTCTGTTCCCTCTTGTTTTGTGTTATATGTCTCAAAAGAATTTAAGTTTTCATGGTTTATATTCTGATCTCAAGAAATTTATAGATTCTCTATGCATATATAGCTTTTCACAAATTTAATTCATTCTGTATAGATATTAATAAAAGATAAGATAGTGTTTTAGGACTTGTTCATACTATTTTTAAATTAAATTAAAAAAATAGACTCAGCTGTAAGGTAGTACCTTCTATGATAATTTTGGAAAATAAATTTCTTGAAAGAACACTTTGTTTATAGCTCTATACATTTTGAACCATGAGCAGTGATTACAGTATAAGCAAAGCTAGTTGAAATATTAAACATATACATTAATTTTGGAAAACTGACTTCAATTTAAAAAGTAAGACATTCCCAATATATACGTCTGGTCTAGCATGACTGGTCTCCACAAAACGTCTTATTTTCTTGGGCTTTGGTCTTATACAGTCCAAAGTGCATTGCAGGTAATAAGCAAATTGATTAAAAATGGTCTAGACAAAAGTACTGTAGGAAGTAAAGATGAGGAGATAATCTGGCATATATTTATATTAGAAGTGGGGGATGGCTGAACTGTAAGGTTAGGTGCTGTACAAAGATAAATTACTATTCATATACATGTGAAGATAAATGGTGCCTATCAATGTTTCCCCCAAAATGTTGTCATTATCTGGCAATTTGGAGACAAATGCAAAGAACTAAGAAGAACAAGTAGGGAAAATAAACTTATCAACATCAATCTGCTGTGGTCATGGCATTGTTATAATTGATTGTAATGTTCCCAGGATAAAACATGTTAATAATCATATTCTGATTTTACTAACACAGATTTTTATTTTACATATTATGAGAGGAAATATGCATTACAACAGCAGTAAGATAGATTATGGAAAGTGATGCTAATTTTAACCTGATTTTAAGGGTTTTAGACAAGTTGTGGGACTTATTTATGTTCTGTGACAAGTACAAAAAGGAGATTGAATAAGAGCCTGCCTGTGATAGAAATGTGGAAATGTTAATATAGTGAGTAGGAATCTCAAGTTCATATCCTTTTGGGGGCTGACATATTCATAGACTGGCTCTGGTGGCCATCGTGGTAAGGGTCAGAGTATATTTCTCCATTAGATCATCCAGAGCAAGGTTAACCCATGAACTAAAGTGATAGGTTATTTCTACTCCTTTCCATTTATCCAATAAATATTTGTTGATAAATTATGTCAGACTCTTGCTAGAGCAAGATGACTAAAATATAGTCCCTGAAAAATTTAGAGATGAATGTACTTTATGTGGATGAGCACAGGAAAATATCTACAATGACAGCTTACCAGAGCTGCATAGTTGTGAATCCAGACAGAAATGAGCTAGAGTCTTCCAGTTTAGGTTCCTAGTTTAAGTTATGTGGAAGAACTGGCAAGTCTATCAAAGAAGAAAATGATAGCTGAAGGGAAAGAATGCAAATTCGGTGAAAATGGTTAGTAATTCAAAGTAAAGTGTGACGTAATGTATTTGAACTTTAACTGGATATAAGGAAGAGCATGCCTACCAGCCATTACTCATCTTCATTGAAATCAAATCTAGAAGAGTTTTAGACCATTGTAAAAGTCAATTACAGTCAATAAGATTGAGTGTTTTCAAACCTACATGAGTGTGGCCATGCAATCTTTCTCTTAGGAAGATTTAAAGAAAATATAATTATCTCTCTTTGTAGTTTATGTACATCTATTCCTGGAAACTCTTTCCTATGCTATCTTAAATTGTCATATTTTATCTTGGTGTATGTCTACCTTTAATTAGAAGCTACCTGAAAATGTCTCACCTATATTTCAATTAATCACAAAATTAGATATCAGATGTTACGCAGCATGGCTGAAAAACAATGACATTTTATGTAGAATAGGCCTGTTGCTGCATAGACTTGTAACATGAGGAAATTGTGTTAAATAAGCATAAATAAGCATGAAGGTTTCATCTATCTTCAACAACATCCAATTTAATTGGTCTTTGGCTTCACACCTGACTCCTAGGAAATTAAAAGTACAGAGGTTTACATTTTATTGAAATAGACAATAAGATATTTTCTGAACAATTGTCTAGAATGTCTTCCTTTCCTTCTTCCTCTGTCCTTTTCTCCCCACTTTAGCTCTTTCACATGTACTCTCTCTCTCTCTTTCCCTCCCTCTTCTTTCTCCTCTCTTACCATCTTCCTGTTTCTCCTCTCCCCTCTTCATGCATATATACATGTGTATGTATGCATATGTGTATAACTCTATTTCTGTCTCTACCTCTGACTCTTTGAAGTAATTTAGATATATGGGCTAAAGGCAAGGAACATTTTCTCTTAACATTCATTACTGGAGTAATTTTCCTTTGTAGGTGAAAGCAACTCTGTTTGGCTATTTATTTTTTAACTTTTTTATTGAAATAATACACAAACATAAAAGTGCACAAATCAATAAGTACACAACTTAATTTTCACAGAGAACACATCCCAGTAATTAATCAAAGCAAGAAAACAATATTAGCAGCATCTTCAAACCCCAGTCTTACCCCTTCCCAGTCAATAATCCCCCAAAGATAAGAATCATACTGACTTCTAACACATCATAGATTAGTATAGACCATTATGAAATTTATTTTACTGGGAATATACAGTATATATGGTTTTGTGTCTTCCTTCTGTTTCTCAACATTATGTTTGTGAGATCCATCTATTTTGTTCATTGCAGTTGTGGTTCAATCATTTTCAGTATTGTATAGTATGTCATTGTATGAATATGCCACAATTTGCTTACCCCATCTACTCTTGGTGGACATGTGGATTAATTCCATTTGGGTCCTTTAAAAATAATGCTACTCTGAACAATTTTGTACATTTTTCATGTATTCATGGACTTCTGTTATGTCAATACCGAGAAGCAGAATTGCTGAGTCACAGAGTAACTCACCTTTAATTGATAATGCCCAGAAGTTTTTTAAGATATGTAAACAAACTTACTTACCCATCAACACTATATGAAAGTTCTGGATATTTTTGCTGGTGCTTAGTATTATCAGTGTTTATTTTTAGCCATATCACTGTTGTGCTGTAGTATCTCAGTGTGTTTTTTATTTCCATTTTTCTAATGCCTATTGAATTGGAGAACTCTTTTATATTTGTTGGTCATGTGAATGTTATCTTTGTAAGTCTCATCCTTATTTTTCTATTGAGATGTCAGCTATTTTATCAATATGTAAGAGTTCTTTATTTTTTCTGGATATGTACATTGTGTTTATTATGTGTATTGCAAACATCTAGATAGATATATTTTATAGAAGCCTAGAATTTAAAACCCAGACTTAAAGGATACTTAGCATAGTCTATTACTCTGATAAATGAGGAAATTGGGACCTATAGAGATGAAGTCACTTGCTTAAAACCTCTTCTAGTAAATAGAAAGATCAGAAATAGAACAGAAGTCTCTTAACACTAAAGTAATGACATCTATTTTTTAAAAAAGAGTCTTTAGTTCCATTTAATGTGATGCCTCAAATTACTTTTCTGCCTGAAGATGCCAAGAAATGCATGACATAGCTATTATAACAGAAAATACAGAGTGATAGATGATTAATTTCATTGATTGTCTAAACAAAAATATCCCCACCTAATCAACTGTTGTATCACATGGCCATGTAAAATTTAAGTTTTTTTTTTTTTGGTATCAGATTTTGTTTTGCCTTTTCAATAACTTTATTATTACATTCAGTGTCTTCTCATAGTTATTTTGTTACTTCTGTCTTCCCATTCCACATTTGTTTCAAATTCAAGAAAGTCCAGTTTTTTTGTAGTGGATTAATAAGAACATTAATTTTCTAATATTTTCCTTTCATCAAACAAGAATAAATTTGGGTTACAAAACATAATTACTAGTATAATAATTATACCTACTATTTATTTATTTTTTTCTACATTCTAGATGTACTGTCATATTCATTCATTATTTTACATATTTTTGAAGAACTTCAAAATATATTTTATTTTTCTCATTTTATTAATTTAGAAACTGAGTCTCAGTGAGTTTAAACTATTTGTGATACAGGTGGAAATTGAACCAGATTTATCAGATTTCAGACATCACACTCTGCATGATTCCACTCTACCTGCTTGGAAGGAAACAGATATAATAATAGAAATTTGGGTCACTACCTACTTTTAGTGCTTCTGCCATGGGTCTTAGTGATGTTCCTGAATTCTAATCTCATTTAATAATTTTATTTTTGTGTCCTTTTTCAAAGCAATAATCAACAGTTGCTTTTATGGCATTGACTATTCATTTTATTTACTATAGTAATGCTTTTATTAGTGTTCAACCTAATTATTGATAGGTAAGTTTATATCCAGAGACTAGATTGTAGCTGAATTTTCTTTTATTAAGAGAACATACCTATTACAAGAGTCTTTGATTTCACTTCTCTTTAGCAATTTATTCTAGGATCTGATTATTTCTCACCTAGATTTGTGTTCCAAATATTTCTCCTTCTCGTTCATGGAAGATCCTTTCCATAGATGCCTGAGAATCAGTGTGCTTGTGGTCTTTGGCTTCTAGTCTAATTCAGAGGGAGTTCCCTTGCCATAGATACACACTGGTGCCTCCATCTAGAAATCTGAATCCATATGAGTTACCTAGAATGTTATTTTTCTCAATGAAAATAAAAATTTCATAATTATAGTTGTTTCACTGTATCTGAAAAAAATAGAAATGGCTTTATGCTATGGATTTCTAATTCATAGGCGTTTGGTTATAGTAATTACTTAAATGTAGGGAATTTTATGATTAACAAAACATTCCCATTTTTATTTTATTCACAAAACAACCATGTGAGGTAACCTAGGTAAGAAGTATTATTTCCTCTTTAAATAGATCCATATCTGTTTGTATCTTAAATTTCTTTTAGCACTATCATCTGCTTTCCATACCACATGCCAATCACTGCCTTAGTTCAGATCCCCACAGCTCACTTTGAATACCATGATAGCTTCCTAACTTAGCTGTGGTCTTGCCTGTCTCCTGTTTACATTTCACAAGGCTGCTAGGTTTGTATCAAAAGCTACATGTAATATGTCATTCCTCTGCTTAAGTCCATTGGAGTCTCCCCATTGTTTTTAGGATATAATTAAAATAATTTGGGTGGAATAAAAAACCCTTTTCAGTGTTTTCTCTGTCTTGTTATTCAGGTCTAATATTTCACCCACCATATGAATGCTTTGTCTTAGCCATATGAACAGTTCTCTGAATATAACACACATTCCTGTCATGTGCCTTTGGTCATGTTGACCCCACTCTTTACTCTGAAAGAATTCTTACTCTCACATATTCACTTGTTGCATGTCTTATAATCCTCCAACATAATGTAGATGGTACATCTTCTTCATCTTTGGATGAATCATGTATCCCTGTGTATACTCCCATAGTACCTACCTCATAATGTTCAACACTTATCTTTCTGTGCTATATACTTCAGGTTATTTATTTATAATTATTGATGCCTGAGGACCACAGTTTCTTCTTTTATGCTCTAGCCCTTGCATAGCACTTAGGGAAAGTGTAACTCAAATTTTACGTAAAGTTGTAATGCGTTACACAACTAGAGGTAACAAAATGTTCTTTGTGTCCTATTGTATCATTTTCATTGCATCCTTCTTACCTCCAGTATAACTAACCATAGTACATTAGATTGTGGAAATAAGTTGATTCAAGTTATAGTTTTGGTGTATTCTGTGCTGGTAGGAGTTGGGATATTTAGTTACAGTAGTATAATATTTATCCCACATATTAGAAATGTAGAGAGTAAAGTGTTTTAAAGTTTTATTTCCTTTATGATTTATATATTGCCGCCCAGTGAGGTTTTAAATCATTCAAATTATCCACCAGGAAAACAAAAATAATTTAATGAAATAATCAAATAAAATCATGGAAGAATAACATGACAATTATGTTTATGAGGTAAGTAAATTCAGGCATACCAGTAAATTAATGCAAAGTGAAAATGTGGCCTTTTTTCTCTTCTTTCATTACTAATAGAAAAATGCTGGACTTCACCAGTCACCCAATTCTGCTATGCATCATGGTTATTGTAAAGTATACCTGAAAATAAAAAGCTATATCTAATTTCATTTTCCCACTGAGTTTTCATTAGAAAATAAGAACTACATTCCAAAAAACATGAGATTGGAAAGTAGGGGATGTACAATGCCAGCAATAGGAAAGCAGAGCTAACGTGTGATTGGTTTACAGCCTAAACCTCAGATCCATATCTGGACAGTCTGCCAGAACACAGGTTCCCTGTGGCTGCAAAGAATTCAATGGATGTGTACAATGAGATCGGCTATTTACATCCTGCTTGCTCTAATACACAGCTTTGTGATACTAAGGAATAATACAGAAGTGAACACATGTAGTTATTTTATAATTGCCTAAATCATCTCTGTGTGAGGAAAAATCTCAAAGACGCATATATTTATAGAAAATTGGTTCCAAAATCTATCTATTCTTGAAAATCACAATTCTCAATGACTGGAAGCCACATACAAGGAGCTATGAATATTTAATTATTAATTTTGATGCTTTTTATAGAAATTATATTCATTCTTTATATTTACATATAGTCCTTTACATACATAGCAGAATTTAGTGCAGTGTGTTTAGAAAAAAATTGAGGCTAACAATTCAATTGCGCATATTACAGTATTAACTTATTAAGAGAATGAAACAATCATTTGTAGAATTATAGCTAAAGCAGATAATACGTTTTCTTATATATTCAAGAAAATCATATTGTGACTACATTTACAAAATGTAAATATGATGACACTTGTAGAAAATTCCATAAATAAACATATTAACTATGGGTACAACAACTGGATGAAAAGGTAAGAGTAAGTATAACCATAATTGTTAGTGGACATGCATTCAAAGCCTATAATTGTATATTAAAGGAACATGTTATAGATGATTATTTCTCTTCTCCATTTTTGAGAAAATAATGCCATCTTGATATTTGTTTGTGCCTGAGTAATCAAGGGGAAATCTATAATTTTTAATGTACCAAAGACAGAGAATAAATGCTGGTCTAAAATATATGGGAAAGTGAGACTATCAGTCATATTATAATATCAATGACCCATCACTGTATTAGCCAGTGTGATGGCATCTGCCAATATGGAACACACATCAGTAGTGGATTCAGGTAGAATCTTTTCCAAGCAGATGGATCTGCTGATACTTTTAATTGATTGAAGGAGAATCCCATTTTTATCAGAAACTTATTTTAAATAAAAAATGGAACCTTCCCTGAAGGTTTAAAAAGTCTGTATGTATTAAATCTCATTCTAATACACCTACAATGTTGTAATTAATAATAATAAATTAGCTAATATTATAATAATAATTTAAGTATATAAAAATTTGATTCAAAGTATGCTGTCATTTCAACCTAATTGTTTTAAAGTTTTTTATTTAAAGTTAGCTGAAAGAAATTAAAGTAACATACTTCTAACAATGAATTAAAAATTACTAGACTCCTATAAAAGCTGGTTTTGGTGCCCTCCCCTCTATTTTGGTGCCCTCACCATTCTCATATACACCTATAACTTCTTACTACAATTTAAGTCTTTACCTCATTGTTTTAATTTGCTTTTGGCTTAGCTGAAAGTGTCCTAGGGGGTAAGATTATTGGGAATCACCCTTAACACAGGTGAGAAGTGATAGAAACTACCCTATATTTCTTGTCTCTCAGGTGAGACAATTCAGTCCCATAGAGGTCCTAAGTGTTATAATGGTATTGAGCCTCAGTTGATCATAATGACAACATGCTTGCTCATCAATTTACACTGTACTGGCTTCATTCTATTCTCCTTTCACCTACCTATTTCTTTACTGTGCTTCCTGGGATCACTTCTGAAATAAATTATTTGCACTCAAATCAATTTTCTCAGGGTCTACTTCTGGGGAAACCCAAACCAAGAGAACATATTTTATTATCAGTACTTTTGCCTCTAATTTTTCATACGTTTTATCAGAGAAGTATATGTGGGAAGATAACAATGGCAATTATCAAAAGATACATTGGTTTTGGAATGAAAACAGAAGTGACATACCAATTTTACCACATTGTGATTTGGTAGTAGTCATTACCATTTTGGGCCTTGTCATTTCATCTGAAACATTAATGCATCAGATCATATGTGGTAACATAAAAAGAAATTAATGGGAAGGATGAAAAATTACCATTACACCATGTGTAGTTGCTTAATAATAGTTCCCAGGAGTACCATGACAAACTTTGAGACTGTGTTTGTCCAGAACTAGTAGGAAAATGTACCACTATTTAGTGCTGTATACACTCAGTGTGTATACAATGGGAATGGAAGGAAATATTCCATATTTTTATCACTTCTAGAATAGATTAGGTCAGATTTTATGTTTTTTTTTTAATATACAGATACACTCTTTATAAGAAATCTTTCGTAAAAGCCCAACAGAAAAAAAAAAAAGAATTGAAAATGTAGGCATTCTGGATGAAAAGTGAGGGGGAAAATTTACTTAACTCTCACCTATTCCCATTTCTAGCCTCTATCTGTATAGGTATAGCTATAGTACCCTTAGAACTTGGAAAAAGCTGATATATTAGACAATATCTAAGACTACTTCCAACTCTAACCCTCTCTCAATCTAGAAATGTTTGTTTACCTACTTAACCACAACCAGGACACAGCTAACAGTAAACTTTCAATTGATAATATTTGTATATACCAGGGAAGACTGAGTACAGAAATTTATCCATAAACGCAAATTTTCCTAAACAATATTGAATATAGCACAATTAACTAATTAGGAAACTTCATTCACTAGCCTTTTAGTTGGCAGTTATCATGGGCTGACGATGGAAGCCAGCATCAATATGTAAATAGCACCTTGGTTTTAGGAAAAAGAAGCTCAATTCACAGTCAAATATATGCGTTGGCTAAGTGGCATTTTGCTTGGTTTAGTGTAACAGTTGCTGACAAAGGGAAAAAACACATAAATAGCACTCTGGAAAAGATAATGCTGATAAAGATAGGATTACTGAGACCATTATGAGGGAAAAAAAACACATTTAATACCAAAGCCTAAATTTTCTAAGAGATGATAGTCTAGCCACCAAGTCCCATTTGCCATTGAAAGATTTTTGAGGAATTTAACTATCATATTACATCAGGGCAGATAATATAATTCACTGTAGCATAGTCATATTGATTTACTTTAAATCAATTAACATATTAAAGTTATTTTACCCTCCCTCTTTCTTGGATAAAACACAAACATATCTTCTTTCTTAGTTGACTTTTCTTTGCATTTCATTACATTTATCTAGTTCAGCTATCATTGATTTAATGTTTTTATTGGGCAGTGCTGCATGGATGCTGAGCATTGAGAGCAATAGAAAAATTAATCAAAATTATTTTTGCCCTCAAGTAGCTGACATTAGTTAGAGAAGAAAAGTCACACTCAGAAAATATATGACTACTATGATATATCTCCACTCCACCCCTGTACACCCTGACCTTCATATTCCTGCTCTTCTGGCCATTGCTCCTTATATCATGGTAAAACAAAATATCATTGTTAGAAAAGATTTAGAATTTATAAAGAAAATACTTTTGTAGTCTCATCAGCACATGGTATCTATTATGCCATCACAATCATGTCATGTCCTTCTTTGATCAAGCCTGACTTAGAGAAAAACTTTCACTGAAATTTTATAAATACTAATATGGCTCCTATTATTGCCCTGCATGACTGTTTTCATGCCTCTACAATATCAGAGAGTTACTAGAGAGGCTCCTGATGCTGCCATGTACAGTACTGAGTGTTTTTTAATTCCATAAAGGCTTTGATCTCTAACCCATTCATCAAAAATTATAATTCACTACATGGGCATGTTGGAAGCTGTGAAACGCACATTTTCTTACCTTTCTAATTCTATATTATTATTCATGGAGGGACTATAACTGACCCCAAGCAGTGCTGTATCCTCATCTTAATGGGAATATTGCACTATAATGAGCTAAGGAGATTGAAAGGACAAAAGAAACAATTTTTAACATTTAAGTCAACTTGTCAGATTTTGATAGAGGGAGAAGATTGAAAGTTTTCTTATTGTCTGAGTATAAGTCCCATTTTCCTATAAATTTGTTCTTCTCTATGATTCACATTTGTTCTGTCTACAATGACTTTAGTAAAGATGATAATGAAGGTGATGATGATGATTCCTAATAATGGATAACTATAATAGAAGGTAGAATTGGGGTAAGTATGAAAGAAAGAATGGCAAATAAATTTCATGGGCGTTCACAGCAAAGCAATGATGACCCTGAATTTCTTTTTCCTTTCTCTCTAGCTATTTTCAGACCATCCACATTGTATGTGTGGTATGTATATGGGAGGGATTCAACTCAATTTAAGTTATGGAATTTTGTCTTATATTCCAGCATATACTATGCTTATACTTCTCTCCTTTTTTGATTATGGATGTATTGATACTGATTTTCTAATATTTCTTATTGTGAAATAACTATCATTGAATAACAATACATTGTAAGTCAAAGTAGAAGAATGTATTAGGAGTGTTCTAAAGAACATGAGAATGTTAAGGAGAGAATTATTAGATTCTGGAAGAGGGTAAGCACAGTTCTCAAATTCTTGAGAGAATATAATCATTAAGACTGGGAAAGTAAATGTTTACATATCTAATTTTTAAGCTTATAAAACTTTTTAAAACTAAAATTTTAAATTATATAATCAAATATGTAATATTTAACATATAATATGTATATAATATATAATATATCATATATATACCAAAATGAAATAATTGTTTCATCAGAACAGTTGTGTCCAGAGAACTTTAATTCTCTGGAACCATTTGCCTTAGTTTATCTAATCATATATACACCCAACAATTCATTCATCTCTTTATATATATGTTCTATATATCTAAGATAAACAGGTTGAACCATATGAAATGCTGATATTTGACCATTTTTGACCTAAAAATGGTATTTTTTAATAGTTCCAATGAATAAGTCTTTAGTGTGCTGATTAAATGGGGTGAGAAAGTATTGTACCAGCACCATATCACTCCACTTAATCAGTACATTAAGGCCAAGATACAGGAAACATCAGGAAAGCAAATTTTTTTCTTCTATAGCAACCTTATTAATTCCATGTGATATTTATACTATTAGTAATGGACTATATTGTGAAAAAAAATAGACAACTGGGGAGTTAACTATAGTTGTAATGTTTTCTATATTTAATCAAATTTAATTAACTCTAAATCATAAAATTTTGCTGAAACCAAACAGACTCCTTTCCTACTGAGACCGTGGACTCTATTAAGTGCTATGTCTGCCTAGACAACATTATAATTAATTTTGTAAATGCCACTTGGTATGCTTTTAAAGTAACAGACTAATGAAAAAGAGATTAATATAACATATAATACTTAATTTGAGAATTAAAAACTTTCTACTGTAATCATCCATTTTAGGTATAGTTAAATAGCACATATATATATTAAATCAGATGTAAGTGTTGCAGTATGTGGGGATTGAATAAAGGGGATTATTTGGTTTTCATGCATATTTGGTGAAAACATTACTGGTCAGGAAAGTTGTTACCTTAAAACAGTACTATTTTTTGAAATTTAAGAGTAGAAATAAATAAGACTAAAATTCTTAGTTTGTTATAAAATATTACAGTATTTACAGTGTACAAAGATTTTATATATGATAATATATACCTAATGATTAAAATCTAAAGACTTCCTTTGGCCAGTCTTCTTTTAAAGTATGGATTCTGGTAAAGGAACAGTATAACCACTTTAACAGCAATTAGAACTCCTAATTTCTTAAAATCAGTAGCAAGATTTATTTTTAATAGTGTGTTCAACACTACTTGTAAGAAGAAAGTCTCAAAATGTATTACTTATTATTTCCATTACTGGTAAAGGGAGTTTGAAATTTTAAATTTTAGATAATCTTAAATATATTTTTAAAAAGTTAGACAAAATTAGAATTTATTTACAACTGTTCCAAAGAAAATGAAATATTTAAGTATAAATCTAACAAAATATGTATAGGATGTGCATCTTGAATTAGGCAAATTGTTGATGAAAGTAATAAAGACCTAAATAATTGCAGATACATACTCCATTGATGAATTAGAAGTCACAACATAGTAAAGATGTGTCATTTCTCCCAAAATGGATTTAAAGCTGAAAAAGAAAATATGTGGGAGGAATCACTGCATGCAATATTAAGACATACTATAGAGGTACAAGTAATCAAAACAGTGTGATACTATTGGTATGATAAACACACACATCATTGGAATAAAATAGAGTCCAGAAAAATACCTAAACAAATATGCCCAACTGATTTTTCACAAAAGTGTAAAAGCCATTCAACGGAGGAAAGATGTCATTTAAAAAAATTTTATTATTAGTTTCAAGTATACAGTACATTGGTTAGACATTTATATATATATAGTTTATAAAATGATCCCCCCTCATTGTTCTTTCTCTCCTCTGGCTCTCTACTTAGTCAATACATTAATGATAAGTGCATTCCCTATGCCATGCTCCCCATCACTGTGACCATCTATCAACTATTAATTTGTACTTCTTTAACCCTTTACTCCTTTCTCTTAGCCCCTTCCTCGCCCCTTCCCTCTGGCTCTCACCAGATTGTTCTCTGTATTTATGAATCTGTTTTTGATTAGTTTGTTCTTTTTGTTCCTTAGATTCCATGTATAAGTTAAATCATACAATAAATACTGTCTTTCTCTGTCTGACTTATTTCACTCAGCATAATAACCTTTATGTCATTTTTAACAAATTGGGCTGGAGCAAGTAGATATACATAGTAGAAAAGTGAACCTCAACCTAAACATCACATCTAATTCAAACATTAACTCAAAATGGATCATGGGAGTACATGTAAATCAAAAAAAATTAAAACATCTGGAATAAATAGGATAAAATCTATCTTTTAGATATAAAGCTTGGTGAAGAGTTCATAGACAATACTGAAAGCACAGTTCATTAAAGTGAATATTGACAAATTGGATTGCATCAAAATTAAACCTTTTCCTATATGAAAGATCCTATTAAGAAGATGAAAAATAAAGCTACAGAATGGGAGAACACATATACAAAACATGTATCTGAGAAAATAATTTTTATCTAAAATATAAAAACTCTTAAAAGAACATTAAAAAAAATCCAATTGGAAAATGGGCAGGGTATTCAGGTTAAGATGGTGGAGTAAACACTGTGCTTGCCTCATCTCACAACCACATCAAAATTACAACTAAACTACAGAATAGCCATCATTGGGAGTCACCTGAAGTCTAACTGAACAGAAGTCCTACAACTGGAGACATACAGAAGAGGCCACCTGGAGACTGGTAGGAGGAGTGGGGACATGAAATGGGCTGGTCTCACACGCGGCAGTTCAGAATTGGGAGAAATATCTTGGGTGCAGAGGTTCTCCAGAAGAGTGAGGGATCCCAGCCCCACACCAGGCCCCCTAGCACTGGGTTCCAGTGCTAGGAAGAGAAGTCCCCATAGCTTATAGCTGTGAAAACCTGCAGAGATTGTGGCTGAGTGAGACAGAGGGCCTCTGGAGTTTCAGGCTTTACTCTTAAGGGACATGACTAGACTTAATGCTGATGGACTCACTCATTCTGAGTTCCAGCACTGGGGCTGTTGTGAGAAAGGTGCCAGAGACAAATGGGGAGGAACTGAGTCATCTGGCTTCAAGGCAAGGGCTAGTGGGGCAGCTTTCTCCCAGCCAGAAGTGCTGATAGAAGGCATAGATCCTTTTTTGAGTCCTCCCCTGCCCAGCTTACAGACCCAGGTGGCTGCCATATTGAGTCTCCATCAAGGTAGCTAATAAAGATTGCCCTGCTCTGATGATTCCCTGAGATCCTGCTCTCAACATGCGGACCCACACAAGCTGCTTCCAGTGGATTTTCCATAAAAACTGCCTGTCTGGGCTCATGCTGCATTCTTTCCTAAACTCTTTCAAAGTTTTACAAAACCTAAACAACAGCATCTGGCTTTGGTGTACCCTGTATCTCTTGCTCTGTAGCCCTAAGTCTAGTAATAGTGGCAGCTGGCCTCAGTTTGCAACTTGGTCTCTTGAAGCACTTCAAAGCCTAGCATGGGGGGTGGCCATCTGCAAATTGCCTGGTGGCTCATATCAGGTGGCCCCAAGCAGAGCACAGACTACAGCTGAATTCGGCTTGTGGTTGGGCCCCTCCCAGGAGGCACCAGCCTGCATACCCAGTGACCAGCTTTGGTCTCAGCTGGAGCATCACCTGAAGTCACATCTGAGAATAACACACCCAAAAGGCAGACAGGGCAAGCACCAGAGCCTTGCTAAAGTGAATCTTGCTCTGCAGGGTCAGTACCTGCACAAAAGCTCCTTCACTTGTCATGGCCAGTTATCACAACCAATCAGCCCAAGGGTCAGGTCCTCCTATTGATGATGAAATAGCAACAAAACCTCAAATACCACAGGAGGACACACATAGCCCATACAAGGGACATACCTGGAGCACCCAGCCCAAGTGACCAGAGAAGACTGCCACTGGAACCCACAACACACCTACATTATAAGGCCACTATAGTAATACCAGGAGACATAGAAACCCTATCTAATACATAGAAACAAACACAAGTAGATAGCCAAAGTGGGGAGACAAATAAACATGTCCCAAATGAAAGGATAGAACCAAGCTCCAGAAAAAGAACTAAAAAAAATGGAGACAAGCAATCTACCAGACACAGAGTTCAAAACACTGTTCTTAAGGATCCTCAATGAACTTAGGGGAAGAGTAGATAAACTTAGAACTTTAACAAAGAGATATAAAACATAAAAGTGGAGATAGAAAACGTAAAAAAGAACCAATCAGAAATGAAGAATACAATAACTGAAATGAAGAATACCTTAGGAGGAATTAACAGTAGATTAAATGATGTGGAGGATTGAATCAGCGATTTAGAAGATAAGGTAGCAGAAAACACCCAATCAGAACAGCAACAAGAAAAAAGGATCCCCCCCTGCACAAAAAATGAGGATGGTTTAAGGGGCCTCTGGAACAACATCAAGTATACAAACATTTACATCTTAGGAATACCAGAAGGAGAAGAGGGAGAGAATGAATTTTAAAAACCTATTTCAAGAACTAATGACTGAAAACTTCCCTCACCTTATGAAGGAAATAGACATACAACCCCAAGAAGTTCAGTGAGTTTCAAACAAGGTGAACCCAAAGAGGTCCATACCAAGAAACATTATAATTAAAATGTCAGAGGTTAAGGACAAAGACAGAATCTTAAAAGCAGCAAGAGAAAAGCAGTTACCTACAAGGGAGCTCCCATAAGACTGTCAGCTGATTTCTCAACAGAAACTTTGTAGGCCAGAAGACATTGGCATGAAATATTCAGTGATGAAAGCAAGGACCTACAACCAAAATTACTCTACCCAGCAAAGCTATCATTTAGAATTGAAGGACAAATAAAGAGCTTCCCAGACAAGAAAAAGCTAAAGGACTTCATCACCAAGCAAATATTACAGGAAATGTTAGATTTCTTTAAGAAGAAGAATAAAAAAGAAAATAAGATAAAAAATATGAATAATAAAATGGCAATAGCTACATATCTAGCAATAATTACTTTAAATATAAATAGATTATATACTCCAATCAAAAGATAGGGTGGCTGGATGGATAAGAAAATAAGGCCCTTACATATGCTCCCTACAAGAGACTCACTTCAGATCGAAAGACACACAGAGACTGAAAGTAAGGGGATGAAAAAAGATATTCATGAAAATGAAAACAAAACAAAACAAAAAAACAAAATAGACTTTAAAACAAAGGCTTTAACAAGAGACAAAGATGAACCCAGTTATCCCACTTTTGGATATTTATCTGAAGAAATCCAAAACACTACTTTGAAGGGATCTGTGAATCCATATGTTCATTGCAGCATTATTTACAGTAGCCAAGCTATGGAGGCATCCTGGGTCTCCATCAATGGTTAAATGGATAAAGAGGAGGTGCTACATATATGCAATGGATTATTACTCAGCCATAAAAATGAACAAAATTTTGCCATCTACAAGAACATGGATAGACCTAGAGGATATTGTGCTGAGTGGAGTAAGTCAGATAGAGAAATAAATGTCATATGTGGAATCTAGAGAACAGGATAAACAACAGAAATAAGCTCATAGATAAAGAGAGCTTTCTGATGGTTGTTGGATTAGGAGGTGGAGGATGGGTTAAGGGGGAGGAGATTGAAAGGTACAAATTGGTAGTTACAAAATAGTCATGGGGATGTGGAGTACGGCATGGGGAATATAGTCATATAACTATGTATGGTATCAAATGGGTACTGGACTTATTGGGGTTATTACTTCAGAAGCTATATAAATGTCTAATCACTGTGTTGTATACCTGAAACTAATATAATATATGTCAACTATAATTTTAAAAAATTAAAAATATCAAAATTAAAAAAATGGGCAAAAGGCACGAACATACATTTCACTGAAGATAAGTGGATGGCAAGTCAGCATACAGTAAATGTTTCAATATCACTGAATTAAATACATATAGTTTTAAAAATAACAAGACATTACTACACACATATTATAATGTATAAAATTAAAAATAATGATAGTAATACTGATGAGAATGCAGAAAAACTACATCACTTGTGCTTTGCTGTTAGAAATACAAAATGATAACAGCCACTCTGGAAAAGAGTATAGTAGTTTTCTAAAACTAAACATGCACTTACCATATGACCCAGAAATTACATTCTTGGGCATTTATCCTGGAGAAATAAAAATTGTGTTCACATGAAAACCTGTATATTAAGTACATAGCAGCTTTATGTACAATAGCCAGAAACTAGGGGAAAAAACTATTATTGAATGAGTGAATCATTAAGCAAGCCAGTACATCCACACCAGGGAATAATGCTCAACATAAAAATAAATGGTCTCTTAGCATATGTAATAGCTTGAGTGGGTCTCAAGGGAATTAAGCTGAATTCAAAAAGTCAGTCTCAAAAGTTTACATACTATATTATTTTATTTATATAGCATTCTTGAAATGACAAAAGTATGGATATAGAGTACAAAATTATTGCTGCCAGGATTATGCTAGGTGGATTATAGGAAAGTGGCTGTGACTGTATAAAATTAGCAGAGGGTCCTTATGATGGAAATATTCTGTATCTTAACTGTGGTATTAGTCATACAAATCTATACATATGATAGAATTTCATAGAACAAAATGCACGCGCTAACACCCAAACACACAGAACAGTGCAGATAAACTGGTGAGACCTGAAAAAGGCTAGTAGATTGTATCAATGTTAACGTCCTCTTTGTGCTACAGATGTTACCATTGTACAAACTGAGTGAAGGGTTATGGTATCTCTCTGTTTCTTAGAACTTAATGTGAATCTACAATTATGTCAAAATAAAAATATTTAACAAGGTGATGAAATAGGAAGGGAGAAGAATGTAGAGACAGAATGAGAGAAAGAATAAAAGAGAATATAGGGTGTTGAGTTACAGTATAAAATATGATGATCATTTTGCCTATACAAGGAACTTTATTTTAAACTTGATTGTCCTTTTGAATATATCGGGCTTAAAAGTAGAAATTAAAGATTAGTTACCTAGACTTATCAAAGCAGTGCTATTTGTTGAAATTATTGTTACAATCATTACATAATGCAAGTATGAAGTCAAAAGCATGTTAACTGGAATAAAAAAGCAACATGACTTTCTTTTATTCATTGGAAACAAGGATAGGTATTTGTGCCTTAGGTATGATTTTAAGCTACTTTTATTTTTTTCTTATTGGTAACATTTATATAAGAGTGAACCACTGAAAGTTCAGGCACTATAAGAAATCTTCTGAAAAAGCATTACTACAGCACCATGACCAGGTTTCTAAATGTGAGAAATGTTTTATTCTTCTGCAAATATGAGGGATGCCAGAGGACATATAAATGAAAAGAAAAAAATGTGAATGTGAACTGGATTGTATGTCAACATAGAATTCATTTGAATTTTTAAAATACGTTGAGGTCTCCATGGTAGTTAACTAATCTTTCTTAGACTTACTACTTGTATGAAAGTAGCCTAGTGTTTCAGTAGTTCAATTTTAGTTCTTTTGCCTTTGATATAAGGTTATGTATGTGTATGTGTGTGAGTGCATATGAATATATGTAGTTTTGACTTTTATAGCAACTCAAATTTCATTGTTGGACGACTATCTTTGCTTGAGCTCTTCCCATCAAATAAAAAGAAGTGACTTTGAAAACTCACAAAGCCTAAAATGTCATATATATTTTGAGTGTCATATCAGTCTGCTTTGCACACTTGTGACTGAAGTTCTGTCCAAAGTTATGTAAGATAAGATACAATCAGTTGAAGACAGCATAAGGAAAGTGTGTGATATCCATTGATATCATGTTCTGTGTCCAAAATAGTTATTACACAGAAAGAATGAGTGTGTGTGTGTGTGTGTGTGTGTGTGTGTGTGTGTGTGTGTGTATTTTCTTATCATCCTAGAGTTAAATGCCATTTGGGATAAATTTTTCATAGTCTATGTACTTCACAGAAGATATATTTTACTTGACCCTTTAGGCTTATCTGTGTCACTGGCATCAATAGTGGTGGTTTTATGTCATCTTATTCACCTTCTTCACTTGTTATCTAATCCCAAATATCCTGGCCCAGCTATTACTGCTTATCTTGGAACTACTGGAAAGTTTGAAACAATGATAATTTTAAGAATGAAATCACAACTGCAAGATGAAGCTGATAAAATCATCTTTACCTTCAGCAATAAGCTTTGCCTCTGAAGTCAGATATAGTTTAATAAACTTAATGCAATATTTTCTCTTTTCATGAAGTAAAAAAATAACAATGTTTAGGTTTGATTTGATTTATATAAATTCAAAAATTTCTTGTTGGAAAAGTATTTGTACTTGAATGATTTCTCCTATAGAGTTTTAGGTAGGTAGGTAGCAGGTAGGAAGGTGAGTAGGTAGGTAAGTAGGTAGATAGGTAAAGAGATAGATAGATAGATAGATAGATAGATAGATAGATAGATAGATAGATAGATAGATAGATGATAGATAGATGGATAGATGATAGATAGATGATAGACAGACAGAGAGACAGACAGACACATACCTTAGCAGGAACATATTATCTTTTTTAGTTACGGTTTACATTAATACTCTTTATGCCTTTAAAGATATTGATATGGGAAGGATTTGATTTTCCAAATAGGTGTTTTGCATCTCTGATGTTTAGTTGAGCTTTCTCATTCCCTTGATTACCTCTTCTCCTCATAGATGAAAGCTGAGGATGTTTTTCATTGTTTATTGCTAAGCAAAAGTTGATTACATAGTCATTTATGGATAACTAACATGAAATAATATGACATTGCTTTTATTCTTTGTATAGGAAATAGTAATTTGTAGAAGTTAGCACATTATAAAAAGAGTTGGTAAAATAGAAAACCTAATTTTGATTCAATAATGAAACTTATTTTTCTGAACTCTTGATAATATTTCCAAAACTACTCTTCTAGTCAAAGAAATTAAAGAAGTTTGTACAGAATAGTCATCAGTCTATGTTGTAGTTAGGTGTAATAATGGCTGCCCAAAGACACGCACATCCTAATCCTGGGAACCTGCAAGTATGTTATACCTTACAAGGATGTAGCTGAGGGTCCTCAAGACCACTTTCAGGTTCAGTGATTCACTAGGAAGACTCACAGAATTCATGGAAGCTATTATACTGTAGTTACAGTTTATTAAGGCAAAAAGATAAATATTAATATCAACAAAGACAAAAAATGTATAAGACAGAGTCCAGGAGAGACCAGGTACCAGCTTCTAGTTGTTCCTTCCCAATGGAGTCAAATGGATAATATTTAATTCTCCTAGCAGTGATGTGTAACAATATACACAGAGTATTGCCAGTAAGAGTTTACTAATCTTGAGGGTTTTTTTTTATTTTATTGGTTTGGTAATGTAGGCCTGGAGGACTCATGTGGCTAAGCCTAGTACCTAAGTCTCTAGCCTTTCCAGATGTTAAATTAATACTGTGAGACCCAAGGGCCACACAATAAACCACATTGTTGGGACAAATTATATTGTGGCCCAAATTATATTGTGAGATAAATGAAGCACTTTTATTAGTCAGGATATTTCTAGGGCTTAGAGGTTATCTTCCAGAAATCAGTCAAGAGCCTGTCCTTTCTTTGGAATGTGCAGAGTTCGGACAACCCATTCCTGCCGAGTTAATCTTTTATTGCATAATGGCAAAGGGAACTTTGTAGGTATGATTATGTTTGGGACCTTGAAAGAAGAAATTATCCTGGATTATCTGGATAAACCCATTGTAATAACAAAGATCCTTAAAAGTGTCAAAGAAAAATATATGAGAATGAAGAGCAGAGTATCAGAGAAATATGATGTAGATTGGAAGATGCTATGCTGCTGGCTTTGAAAATGGAGAAAAGAGACCATAAACCAAAGGAATGCAGGCAATCTCTAACAGCTGAAAAAGGCAAGGAAATATATTCTAAAGCCTCCAGAATGAACACAATCCTGGTGACACCCTGATTTTAGCCCAGTATCAGATTTCTGACCTCCTGAACTATAGGACAGTCACTAACTTTATAATAATTTATATAAGCAACAGGAAAATAATATGGTAGAATATGAATATATATGAAAAAATATATGTGTGTATATTTGAGATGTATGTTTATATACATATGTGAATCTTTTGGTAATTTGAAGCAAACTTTTTTAATATTCATCTTACTACTTGCACATCTTACCCTCAAGACAGAAAACACACAGACATACAAATGTACACATATGCACACAGGTGTATAACACACCACATTCAGATCTGTCTTCCTCCAATGACAGCTCACAAATTTGTGAGCAGAATACATTAGGTTTGACTTAGGATTATGAAATTCATGGTAAACATCATCAAGGCAAATGGATATCTAGGTTTTCCATTTCATTGATGAACAGGTTTTGTTATACAAAGTGACAGTTGCTATTGAAATTTGGATTTCATACCTAATTCAAAGTAAATTGCACCTACAGTTCATTTGCAAGCTCCACGTTTTGGAAATTTAGCTTTGTATTTGCTACATTTATTACATTCCTTTGCACTTTTTTTTTACATCTACTTTGCTTAACAAGAAGACACTGAAGTTTTTAGTTCTCTTTGTTACTGAATTAATAATATAGTTCTTCAGTTGGTAACAAGAATGCTCTTAGAATTATCTTACACTTTTCTCTTATCCTAATTACTTTGTAGATTGAGAATTTTTTTAATCTTTTGCCTTAAATTGCAAAACACCTTAGCTAACAGTATTTCTTAACCATAGTGCTTGACAAAGTCTAGATATTATAAACACGGTGTACAATTTGGCTCAGCAGTTGATCTCTGCTCAGATCATTCAAAAGAGTAATTAGAGAAAGTCAACAACATACATAAGTCTATAATTTAGTTTTCTGCATAAATACCATCACTAAAAAGGATGAAAAGCATTAACCATTTACAACTAAAAACAGTATAGTGTTTTATAAAAAGGTCCAGTCATGCAGTACAATGATTGAAGGCTTATAAAGACAATTTCATTATTCACAGATTCCATATTTGTAAATTCTCTGACTTGTTAAAATTTATTTGTAAACCCAAATAGCTTTACTCATGGAACTTTTACTGTCATTCACATATATGCACAGAGTAACAAAAACTTAAGTTACCCGACATGTACACTCCCAGCCTCTGAGATCAAGCAAGGTGACACTGCCTTCTATTTCTGCTCTCATGCTGTATACGTGTTCATTCCACAGTCAGTTTAGTGCCATATTTGTCACAATTTTTGTGCTTTTTGCTGTTTAAAATGGCTTCCAAGTATGGTGGTGCACTGCCGTCTAGTGTTCATAAGCACAAGAAGTCTGTGATGTGGCTTATGGAGAAAATACAATTGTTAGAAAATATACGTTGTTCAGGCGTGGGTTGTAGTCTTATTAACTGTCAGTTCAGTGTTAATGAATCAAATAAGATCTCTGTAAACAGAAACATACATAAAACAAGATTATGTATTGACCGATTCACAAAAATTTTGTGACTAGAGGCTTGCAGAAACCTAACATTGTATTTCCCCTAAGATTAATGCTTCAGTATTCTCTAATTCAGGGTTTGCAGTGACTTTATATCATAACTAGTGTGAATAACAAGAATTGACTGTATGGTTGTCATTCTTCCTCCCAAGCCATTTGCACAGTATAGAGTCTACACTTGCAACAGTACTGAAAATCCACAGTGACATTCAAATTTTCCAGGTTCATTTCTAGTTGTATTTAGGTTTCTAAGACGTTAAGGAATTTAATACAAGTATGTATTACTTATTTATTTTTCCATTGTATAGGGGTTGTACCACCAGTACCAGAAATGTCAATAAGCTGAAATGACACAATTTCATTTCTTAAATAAAAGAATAAATTCTTCTTTTTCATCTCATTTTCTCATTTCTCATCTTAAATGATCTTTCTCCTCACTGTTTTTCCTTACATTTTCTGTTATTTTTCTTAGCCATCTGTTTTGTATCTTGTTCTTATTATCTTTTTTTCTGTTTTAATTATACTAGCCACAAAAAAAAGGTAAAATCCCTAACCTCCAACTCCTATTGGCACATGGAAAATGTCTCTTTTTCTGCATTTATCTTTTAATATCTATGTCTTTTATATGACTAGGTCTAAAACCGAGCCCTGCATATAGGAGTGCCCAGTTACTAATGACACTGGTAAATTACAGAACCTTCTATTTCTTTCCACAAAAAAATGCCTTGAAGAAATTTCTCATGACATTCTCAAAATTATGAGCACACACACCAAAGAAAAAATTTTGACTAAAATATTCATATTGTTTCAATACAATATTTGGTTTAACAATTAGTCAATCATTCCATTTGCTATTTCAGTATATCTTTATATTACTAACTCATATTATTTTCACAGCTCTCTCAAGTTTACCAACGTCTCATTTTATATGACTCTACTTTGTTACCTTGACTACAACACTCCTAGGAATATCTGTAGAACAGAAAGCTATCTATCAACCCAAAATATACGTGTGTGTCTATTATGTATGTATTTATGTATAAGGGTATGTGTATATGTATGCATATACATGTGCATGAATAATATTAAGCATATGTATATTTGTATGTGTTAGATATGTATATATATGCATTTATGTATATTTATAAAATTATGAAGTTGTATATTGATTATGGATACAAAATCTATGTGACCTTTGCATAATCTTGAACAACAAAGCCCTTTTCATTCATCCACTACCTGTCAGAATCCTTTTTACTTCATTTTTTCCAGTGCATAAAATGGCATAGAAGCTCTTCTTCTTGTCATCAGTCTCTCCAAACCTTAAATGTTGTCAATATTACAGAAACAAATATATTAGAATGTTTTCAGAACATCTTGAAATCTTCAATTTAAAATATCAACTAAAATAAAATAATAAACTTAGACTTGTGATCTTATTTCAGATTTGACTTTATGTGGTTTACCAATTTGAAGTCAAAGAATGGAGGAATAATCCATTTTCACAGAATTAGATCATACTTGAGATATAAAACTTATATGACTAATTTCTTAATTTACTGTATCTGCTAAAAAAAATCAGAAAATGGCTTAACTAAAATGAATAATTTAGGTGATATTCTCTGTATTGTAATCCAGTTTTAAAGAAGTGATCCTCTCTGGGAAGAAGGAAAATATTTATTTAATCACTGGTTCTATGTTATTATAAACTTTATATGTTCTTTCAGAACATAATAATGGTTGGTAATTTTCTAGACAGAATCACTTGATAAGAGAGTTAATTTGACCTAGATTGTCTACAATCTTCTGGACTATCATGGTTATGGCATGTCACATTTTTTTTTAATTTAATACATTCATATAAAATATTTAGTCTTTTATAATAAGCAATTAAGACTTTTGTACTTATGAAGTCACTTCAATGAAAATATTATAAAACCATTAGGCAGCTAAAATCGGCTCCATGCATTTTTAAATATAGTTGGTACAGAGTAAAATTATTATTTTTTTCTCTTGGAAATACCTTCTTAATAATATTTATGTTTTAAAGAAAAATGAAAGATATTTTATAATGTAAGCTATTTGAAAGGAGACCAAATTATGTAGAAACTTTTTATTGTTGTTATTTTAATTCATACATCTTTAGATTAGAAAAAGATGCCTTAGTTTAGCTTTGTTTCCCCAGAAACCACACATATTAATTTTCATCACATTCTTCTCTAAATGTAAAGTGCATATTACTTTTGAATTCTAGTCATGAATAAGGCCATTATAGCTGATGTATGAATAGAACAAATCATCACATTAAATACTTCCAGACTTTATTGTTGGTGGAAGTAGAAATGGGGGATGAAAGTTGAAGGCTTCCTATATAGTTCTATATTACTTGAATTTTTGCTTTAATAATATAATCACTCCATGTATGCATAATAGAAAAATAATATTCCTTTTGAACACATTGGTCAAGTCTTGAGGTAAATATGCCTTTTCATAAAAGGTCAATGAGTGACCCACCTACTGGTAGATTTTATGCAAACTGTTGAGCCTTGTACATCCTTATTATTTTTAAATTAAAAAGATGTATTCTGTTTCCTACCTGTCACATATCCTAAAGTTAAAAGTTTGTCATCTGTTTGCAAAAAAAAAGTGAATGCAGATATATATATCTATGTATAGATATAAATAGATCTGTAGAGATATAGATATTCCTTCACATTTATACTTAAATATAGACAGATTTCCAGATTTTAAAATGCCTTCGTTCTTCTCATTGAATATTAAGGGATTTAAACCATACACTCATTTATCAAAATTGACTAGAGCATGTAAAGAAAGGGTCAGATATGTAACATGCTTTCTGCCCTGACACTAGAGGCTCTGCTCTCTGTGCTGCCTGATGTCTATAACATTTCTTATCTTGTTCTCTTTTTGAAGAGTATCCAAGAGTTAAATGTCAAACTCTTTTATCTTTCAGTATTTTTTTCAAAATTAAAAAAAATGTATGCATTATCTATGAGACATTATGATGTTTGAATTTTTATTATATGTAAATCTGTTAGGTAAAAGGTAAAACTAGGATCAGCAAGTAAAAATTGAATTCTTCGCATGAAAAGGAGCAGATTTAGCTTTGCCACAGAAAGAAGTTTCTAATATATAATGGGTCTGCAGTTGAAATGAACATGTGTTCTGCCCTCCTTTATCTTTTTATTTATTTATTTTTTAACCACTGGTGGATTTCAGAGCTCATCACTTGAATTTGTTCCAGTCTCTACCTGGCACTTATTTAACAAACATTCTTATTAAAAATATAATGTTTTAAGCACTTTAAAAGAATTATGTTAGAGCATTTTCATAACAATCCAGTGAGCTGAATATTATTAGTATCCCCATTTTTCAGTGAAGTAAACTGAAGTATAGAAGAGCTAAGCAACTTGTCCAAAATCAACAGCTAGTCCATGGCACAGTCTGACTTAGGAAGTCTGGTGCCATAGACTATGCTCCAAATATCTACTCTATACTGTTCTGTAGTCAGTATCACAGAGTCTAGATCCCTGGCTTAGAGCTACTCAAGACTTTTCATTATTTACCCCAACTCACTTCTCTAGCCTCATTATCCACCATTACACTTATATTCCCTTGATCCAGGCCCATGCAATGTCACCTACTACTTGAACATGTCTGGAATTTTCAAGTGTCTGTGCCATTTTCAATCCCACCTCTCTGTTTCCTACATCTGTCACAGCCCTGTTTCTAGTATTCTTTGTATAGGAACTCCCTATTTATTTCTCAATCAAATAATGCTCCCTCTATAAACCATTTTATAAATATCAAGCTCACTTAGTTACTCTTTATTTATAAAAGTCCTTGTTTATAAAATCCTTTTTAGCCCAACTTTAAATTTTCAGATCCATTATGACCATGTGGCATCTTAAATCATGTCTGTTTCTGTCCCCTGTTATAAATATAAACTGGAAACTCTGTGAGGTCAAGAACCTATCTTTAGTTGTATACCCTCAGAGCTTGAGAAGTAAATGCATTTAAAATTGTCCAAATGAGTGTAACACTTGTAGTATAAAGCAAGAGTTTCTTATCATGTTAAGTATTTAAGAAGGAGCTAAATAACCAGTTATAACAATGGTGGCAAAGGTAGAAAGGTAAAGTTGGAGACTTTTCTCTATGACCTTTTTTTTTTTTTTAACTATCTCATCCCAATTCCATGTCATGCCTCATAGCTAAAAAGTGCCAGTCAGAAATACCTATCCTTTGTGTGTGGCGCAGACTAGTTGATTATGATCCCCAGGGCCTAGTTCACAGAAAATGTGTTTGTATTTCAGTCCAAAAAAGAGCTACTTTCTGTCTCTCTTTCTCAGTAAATTTCCTTTAATATTTTTCAAATCTTCAAAAGCTACATTTGGGTGGAGACTTCTGCAATTTGCCTCTGTGCAGAAACATTCAAGCAGTAGATATTTATCCCCTAGAGATGTTGAATGAGGTGTATTCTTAAATTATTGCTAAGATTTAATTTTTTTCACCTTGGGAAAGAAACTAATGTTTTATAATGTTACTTATGAGACTGAGATTTTCAATTAACATAGGATTAAAGGAAAAGAGAAAACTCTTGAATATATACTTGTAGTGAATTAAATAAGGAAGCGAATGAACTTCTGATCTTACATTGGTTTTGTACTAAATGAGGTACAGATTTCTAATTGCCAGAGTAATTATTTTACGGTCTAAATAGATCTGTATAAATAGATCTAACAATATTTTTATGTAATTTTTGGATTATGTTATACTAAAATATATGCATAAGTTTGAAGGCACTTATTAGTATTTATACTAAATAATTACAGAATTCACTGATTTAATGGAAAAATAGTTAACACAATTTTAAGAATGCATTGAAAAGAAAAAACAAAGGATATCAAATTAATTTAAAATGATAAATATACAGATACCACAAAAGCATATTAGTTATCTATATAATCCATTTGTAATTCTTATCCCATGTTCAGATTACCTAGGAGACAATACTAAATCAGATGTCCTTTTTTCTCTAGAAGATATGCTTTATTTGTTTGTTCTTAAGTAAGACACATTTAAAAGCTGAAACCGGATTGAGTATCTCTCATTGTTTAGCAGTTTAATGGCACAAGTTCTTATATAATATATATTAGTATAATATATTATTGTCATTCTTTATGTAAGCTGCACTCTCATGCTAGCAATGGCATTTTCTTTTATTTTTTTATTAAGATTATTGTGGTGACATTGGTTAATAAGATCAAATAGGTTTAAAGTATACAATTCAATAATATTCATATGTATATTTCATTGTGTGTTCACCACCCAAAGTTAACTTTCCTTCTGTCATCACATATTTGACCTTCTTTACCCAGATGCCCTTTTTGAAAGTTGGCACTGTTTCATTATTGTAAACTTGCAAGTTTTTAAAGCTGTGATTTTTAATTGAAATTTACTTTCATTTTTGCTTTATTATGGCTTTTTTATTTACCACACAATGTAAATATAAAAATGTACAATACTATCATTATAGAAAAATAATTTTTAAAGAGAACAAATAATTCACCAAAAATATGTAAAAGCTTAATGATTATGAAAATATGTTCAATTAATAGAATAACTAAAACAAGTAGATTTTATTTTTTGTTCACTTTTTGTTTTGGCTACCAAATTGGAAATGGTCAGAAAGGCAGAGGAGTCAGTGAGGTGGACATGCCCTTTCTTGTTGGTGGGATTATAAATCAGTTTAATGGTTTTTGAAAGCACGTTGGCAATATGAGTAAAGAGCATGTTTGATCCTTTGACCCAGCAATTTGTCTTCTGAGGCTCTTCCCTAAGGACATGATTGAAAAATATGGACAAGGTTGTTTTTTGCTATGTTATTTTAATAGGAAAAAAAAAACAGCCAACAACTCAGTTGTTGGCAAATAAGAAATCAATTAAACAAATATATAACTGTGATGGAACCTTGTGCAATTATTAAAATATTTTCAAGAATGTTTAGTAAAAAGAATAAATATTGATGATATAATACCAATTTGAAAACATGCAATATATATAGCCAATATATTTAATTTTTTTAAAAATCTATGTAGGGAAATTAATATTAAAAGAAAAATATCGGAGGAAGATGGTGGACTAAGTAAAAGAAGATTCGTCTCCTCCCAGGTCCACATTGAAAATACAACCAAATTATAAAATAATCAAAGTGGAGAATCACCTGAAGTCCAGCTGATTATAATACCTACATCTGATAATATAAAGGAGCCACATTAAAGCAGGTAGGAGGGGTAAAGTCGCAAATTGGGCTGGGTCCATACTCGCAAGTGGTGGAGGATCACCAGGAGGGAGAGCGGGGCTGCAAAGGCTCTCCTGAAGGAGAGGGGTGGGGTCCTGATCTCATCTGGGGACTCACCAGCACAGGGTCCCAGCCCAGGGAAGAGGAGATTCCAATAACTCTGTAGAAATTAGAGGGAATTCTGGCCATCTAGGTGAGATGGCAGGCGACTGAACCCCTAGACATTTCCTTGAAGGATCTGCAAAAAGGCTTTCTGCGGACACTCACCCAGGATGCCGGTGGAGATGGGATTCCTTCTGAGAAAGTCTGCATTACCTGGCATCAGAACTAGGGCTGGAAAGGTACCCACTATTGTGCTTTAGTACATTCTTTCTACAGGGTAATCTATAGACCCTGCCAGCTTGACTGTGCAAACCCCTCCCACACAGCCATTAGAAAGCTCTGGTCTGAGGGGATCAGCCCCGCCCTGCCTAACCTACAGACTGCCTGGAGCAGTTGTTGCTGGATGGTTGCCAAACCCTGCTCCCAGTGATTCAGAACCAAGTATTCACAGGTGGTGGGCCATCACTATGAGAAGGGTTTCTAATAATCCCAGCAACAGCAGCCAGCACTGTGAGCCACATTTACATTCCCAGCGGGCGACCAGCGCTGTGAGCCATGTTCCAGAGATAGGGTCAAGCAGATTGCGGCTGCTAACATGAACTTGGGCAGATGTCGGAGACCTGTGGGCTAGTCCCAGACAGTAGCTGGTCTTGCTGTGAGCTGGGTCTTCTGTGGGAACTCACAAGAGTTACCAAATTTGCAGCAAGACTGAGGCTGTATTGATCTGACTGCCATTGTCTCTCTGAGACTCTGCCCCATCCTACCCACAAAGAGTTCCATTGATAGTGAACTGCCACAGCCCTGCCCTTCCCCTCTCCTGACCTCCCAGTCCACACAGGCAACAAACTTCGGCTGGCACAGGGTGGGCACTGCACGGAAATCAATGACAGGCAGATCTTTGCTGCCTGCAAGAGTTGCAGTATTGTGTTGGGGAAGCACAGAGATCTGTGGGAATGCCCCTGATGGTACCTGGTCTCACTGCAATCTGTGGCTACAGTGGGAACGCCCAGGCATAGAAGTTGCAGCAAAACTGAGACTGTATAACTGAAAAGACCTTGTCTCCCTGAGATCCCACTTGACCCAAGCCACAAAGTGCCTGCAGCTCATTGACAGGCACTCTCTTGTGCCCTGCTTGGCTCTGGAGTTAAGCAGTTAGCATAGGCAACAGACTTTGGCTAGTGCAGTGAGCACATTACAAAGAAAACAGTTGTGAACAGACTATTGCTGCCTGTACAAACTACAATATCTCTTGAGGGGATTGTAGGGGTCTATACTGGCCTGACGACCCTTGACTCCCTGAGCTCCTGCCCCATCCAGTACACAAAGTGCCCACTGCACATTGATAGGCAGTTTCCCCTGCTCTGGGGTAGTGCATTTAGGCCCAGGATGGGTAGCAGTTGACCTTGTTATGACTGGAAACTTGTACAGTGAGCCACAGAGACAGTGTTGGCACATACACTGACATTGCAGTGACAGGGGGAAATTTACTCACTAGACCCAGGAAACTCCCAGTGTCCCTAAGCCCCACCCAATGTGCATATCACCCAGAGGCTTATCCAGTTTCAGAGACTTATAGGCAACTGATAGGCAGTATCAGGCCTTGAGGAGCACTGGTCCCTTTACTAAACTGCCATAGGTCAGGGATGGGGGATAACGAGAACTGCCTACAGCTTTGTCTATTCCACTTACCTGTAGATCCAACGTAGGCAACAACCATCAGTGGATCACTTTGTAGTTCTCACCAGGTAGCCCTGAGCAATCAAAAGCAGCCAGAGGCTGACCTTGGCCTACTGGGGAGGCCTTCCCAAGGAGCCACAAAATCAACTAATCCAGAGGCTAGCACCAGACCACAATGAAGCAACTCCTCACTAGTTCCAGTAGTGATACACACAAAGGATGGTTGCAATAAGTACACAAGCCTGCTAGGGAAAATCCCACCAAGTGGAGTCAGCCCCCATACAACTCTTATCCTAAGGGTGCAGCCAATTCCCACAATTAGCCTGAATGTTAATCCCACCCACTGATTTATTAACAATAATAAAGGCTTAAGGACAACAGAAGATAACACACAACCCACACAAAAGTCATGTCCAGAGCTCCTGGTACAAGGGATCAGGGAGAGTGTGCCACCGGGCCACATAGGACACCTTCTACATTAGGCCATCTGGCCAAGGATGAGAGATTAAACAAATATTTCTGATACATAGAAATATACACAGAAATGCTAATAAAATGAGAAAACAAAGAAACATGCCACAAATGAGACAACAAGAGAAAACTCCAGAAATTAAGCTAAACAAAATGGAGGCAAGCAACCTACCAGAGACAGAGTCCAGAATAACAATTATAAGGATGCTCAATGAATTTATGGAGAGGATGGATGAGCACAATGAGAACCTCAGCAGAGAGTTAGTAAGCATTAAAAAGGACATAGAAACCATAAAAAAAGAACCAGACAGAAATGAGGAAAACAATAACTAAAATGAAGAATACACTAGAAGACTTCAATAGTAGATTGGATGAAGCAGAAGATAAAATAAATGAATTAGAAGACAAGGTAGCTGAATGCACCAAGTCAGACCAACAAAAAGAAAAAAAAAGATTTTTTTTTAAAGAGTATAGTTTAAGAGACCTCTGGGACAACCCGAAGCATAAAAATATCTGAATCAAAGGAGTACCTGAAGAGGAAGAGAGAGAGCAAGAGATTGAGAACCTATTGGGAGAAATAATGACAGAAAACTTCCCTAAATTGGCAAATGAATTAGACATACAAGTTCAGGAAGCACAAAGAGTGCCAAACAAGAGGAATTCAAGCAGGTCTACACCAAGACACATCATAATTAAAATGCCAAAGATCAAAAACAAAGAGAGAATCTTAAAAGCAGCAAGAGAAAGGAAGCAGGTTACTTAAAAGGGTACCTCCATAAGAATGTCTGCTGACTTCTCAATGGTAACTTTGCAGGCCAGAAAGGAATGACAAGAAATATTAAAAGTTATGAAAAACAAGAATCTACAACTGTGGATACTCAATCCAGTAAGGCTTTCAATTAAAATGCAAGATGAAATAAAGAGCTTCCTAGACAGGAAAAAAAAAAGCTTAAGGAATTCATCACCAACAAACCACACTACAAGAAATGTTGAAGGGTCTTCTGTTAAAAGAGAAGGAGTAAAAAAGAAAATAGAAATAACAAATATGAATAATAGAATGGCATAACAATGTATCTATCAGTAATCACTTTAAATGTAAATAGCTTAAATGCTCCAATCAAAAGACATAGGGTAACCTAATGGATAAGAAAACAAGACCAATGCAATGCTGTCTACAAGAGACCCACTTCAGATCAAACAACATTCACAGACTGAAAGTAAAGGAATGGAAAAAGAGGTTTCATACAAATGAAAATGAAAAAAAAAAAAAAAGCCAGGGTAGCAATAATTATATCAGATAAAATAGACCTTAAAACAAAGGCTATAATAAGAGATTTTTTTTAAAAAAGAGCTTTACATAATAAAGGGATCAATAAATCAAGAGGACATGATCCTGGTAAACATATATGCACCCAACATAGGAGCACCTACATACATAAAGCAATTATTGGCTTACATAAAGGAGAAATAAATAGTAATACACTCATAGTAAGAGAATTTAACACCCTGTTAACACCAAAGGACAGACCTTCTAGACAAAGAATCAATAAGGAAACAATGGGCCTAAAAGATATACTAGAACAGATGGACTTAATAGATATTTTCAGCGCATTTTACCCCAGAACAACAAAATATATATTCTTCTCAAGTGCATATGGAATATTTTCAAGGATAGACCACATGTTAGGACACATATTAAGTCTCAAAACATTTAAGATTGAAATCATATCAACTATCTTCTCTGATCACAATGGTATAAAACTAGATATCAACTATAAGGAAAAAAAACTGGAAAATACACAAACACATGGAGGCTAAATAACATGCTACTAAACAATGAATGAGTTATTAATGAGATCAAAGAAGAAATCAAAAGATACCTACAGACAGATGAAAATGAAAACATAATGACTCAAAATTTATGGGACAGCTAAAGCTGTCCTAAGAGGGAAATTTATAGCAATACAGGCCTACCTCAAGAAACAAGGAAAACTCAAATAAATAATCTAACCTTACAATTAAAAGAACTAGAGAAAGAACAGCAAACAAAACCCAAAGTGAATAGAAGGAAGGGAATAATAAAGATCAGAGTGGAAATAAATGAAATAGAGTCTAGAAAAACAATACAAAAGATTAATGAAACCAAGAGCTGGATCAACAAAATTAACAAATCTTTAGCCAGACTCATCAAGGAAAAATGAAAGAGGACTCAAATACATAAAATCAGAAATAAAAGAGGAGAAATAACCATGGACTCCACAGTAATACAATGGATCATAAGAAAATACTAAGAGTATTTATATGCCAGCAAATTGGACAATCTGAAAGAAATGGACACATTCCTAGAAACATACAACCTCCCAAGACTGAGTCAAGAAGAAACAAAAAGAGGAAACAAAATATGAACCTACTGATTACCATCAATGAAATAGAATAAGTAATCAAAAACCTCCCCAAAAAAGAAAGTCCTGGACCAGATGTCTTCATAGGCAAATTTTACCAAATATTCAAAGAATTGTCACCTATTCTCAAAATAGTCCAAAAAATTCAAGAAGAGAGAAGGCTCCCTAACTCCTTTTATCTTGATTCCAAAACCAGGCAAAGACATTACAAAGAAAGAAAACTATAGGCCGATATCTCTTATGAACATTGATGCAAAAATCCTCAACGAAATATTAGAAAATTGAATTCAGCAATACATTAAAAATATCATGCACCATGATCAAGTTGGATTTATTTCTGGCATGCAAGTTTGGTTCGATATCTGCAAATCAATGAACATGATACACCACATTAACAAATTGAAAGATAAAAGCCATATGATCATATCAACAGATGCAGAAAAAGTATTCGATAAAATACAGCATCCCTTTATGATAAAAATTCTCAGCAAAATGGGAATAGAGGGAACATACCTCAATCTAATAAAGGCCGTATTTGACAAATGTATAGCTAACATCATACTTAATGGGGAAAGGCTAAAAGCATTTTCCTTAAGATCAGGAACAAGACAAGGATGCCCACTTTCATCACTTCTCAATATTGTATTGAAAGTCTTAACTACAGCAGTAAGACAAGGAAGAGAAATTAAAGGCACTCGAATTGGAAAGGAAGTAGTAAAACGCTTGTTATTTGCTGATGACATGATGCTATATGTAGAGAACTCTAAAGATTCCACCCCAAAACAGTTATAACTGATTAATGAATTCAGTAAACTAGCAGGTTACAAAATAAATATTTAGAAGTCAGTGGCATTTTTATACACCAATGATGAACTTTCAGAGAGATTAAAAAAACAATTTCATTTGCAATCACATCAAAAACTATAAAATACCTGGTTAATACCTTGGTTAATCAAATTAACCAAAAAGGTAGAAGACCTGTTTTCAGAAAATTATGTCATTGAAAAAAGAAATTGAAGAAGATACAAATCAATGGAAGCTTATACCCTGTTCATGGGTAGGAAGAATCAGCTTTGTTAAATCAGCTTTTACCCAAAGCAATCTATAGATTTGATGCAATCTCTATCAAAATACCAATGGCACTTTTCAGAGAGCTAGAACAAATAATACTAAAATTTATATGGAGCCATTAAAACCCTGAGTAGCAATGGCAATATGGAGAATAAAGGAACGAAGTCGGAGATTTCACACTACCTGATGTCAAACTGTATACTAGAAGGCTACCGTAATCAAAACAGCATGGTACTGGCATAAAAATAGATACATTGATCAATGGAACAGAATAGAGAGTTCAGAAATAAATCCATGCCTATACACTAACTTGATATATGACAAAGGAGGTAAGAATATACAGTGGGGTAAAGACAGTCTCTTCAATAAATGGTGTTGGGAAAATTGAACAGATACATGCAAAAAAAGCTGGACTATCTTCTTACATCATATACAAGAATAGACTCAAAATGGATTAAAGACTTAAATGTAACACATGAAACCATAAAACTTTTAGAAGAAAACAGGCAGTAAACTTTCTGACATTACAAGAATTTCTTTTCAGATACATCTCCTCAGGTAAGGGAAACAAAAGAAAAAATAAACCAGTGGAACTACATCAAATTAAAAAGTTTTTGTACAACAGAGGAAACCATCAACAAAACAAAAAGTCAATTGATTCTTTGGGAGAAGATATTCACTAATGATTCATCTGATAAGGGGTTAATATCCAAAATTTATTTACAGCTTATACAGCTCAACAATAAAAAAACAAACAATCCAGTTAAAAAAATGGGCAGAAGACCTAAACAGATACTTCTCCAAAGAGGAAATACAGATGGCCAATAGACACATGAAAAGATGCTCAAGGTCACTAATCATCAGAAAAATGCAAATTAAGACCACAATGATATATTACCTCACACCTGTCAGAAATGGCTATTATTGATAAATCAAAAAACAGCAAGTATTGGCAAGGATGCAGAGGAAAGAGAATCCTCCTACATTGTTGGTGGGATTGTAAATTGGTACAGCCACTATGGAAAACAGTATGGAGATTTTTCAAAAAATTAAAAATGGATATACGTTTTGACCCAGCAATTGCACTTCTGGGTCTTTATCCAAAGAAAACCAAAACGATAATTCATAAACATCTATGCACTCCAATATTCATGGCAGGACAATTTACAATAGCCAAGATATGGAAGCAACCTAAATGCCCATCAACAGACAATTGGATAAAGAATTATGGTTCATATATACGATGGAATATTACTCAGCCATTAAAAAAATGATATCCTACCATTTGCAATGACATGGATAGACCTAGAAGTTATTATGCTGAGCAAAATATGTCAGAGAGAGAAAGAAAAATACCATATGATTTCACTTATATGCAGAATCTAAGGAACAGAAAGAACAAACTAATCAAAAACAGACTCACAAATATAGTGGACAATTTGGTGATGGACAGAGGGGAGGGGGTTAGGGGGGCTGAGAGAATGGAGGAAGGATTAAAGAAAAAGAAATTAGTAGTTGATAGTTGGGCATAGGAATGAAGAACACGATGAAGAGTGAATGCAGTTAGCATTAACATGAATGCTAGTGGGGGCCAAGGGAGAGAGGGAGAAATTGGTAGAATCGTTTTATGAACAATATAGATGTCTAGCCAATGCACTGTATATTTGAAACTAATTTAAATAACTATATTTTAAAAAAAGAACTATATTCACCTATATTAACACCTTAATCACTGAGATTTGGTGTAATATCTATGTTACCTTATAAAAATATTTTATGATAAAAAACCTTGAAGAATACTTTTGAAAAATACATATGGAATAAGAAATATTTTTTTTTACAATTAAAAAAGATTTCACAAAATCATAGTGTCATTATGATTGGTGTATCTTCCTTAGAAGAAAAGTTATACCAAGAAATACACCTGTTAAATGCTATTTATAGGAGCCCCTAATCCTGTCTAATGGTGTTGTCAGGATCCCCAATTAATACTTTAAGAATATTTCTGTGAAATTGAGATGAAATAATGAATGAATATGGTTCTCAAGCCTTACCTGGAAAGTGAATTGCTACCTGGTTTCCACAAATAATACTGCTAGTGGAAAAGCTTATGCTTCTACCTAAACCAGATGTACCTGATCTTCAGTGATACTGGGGTTTTGTTGATAATGGTTAGTCTGCCTTCATACTTTTCTACTTCTAGCAGATTCTGTCTTTGGTTTCACACAAATTTCCCAAGGAGAAGGAACACATAGATACTGTACCGTGTTAGTTGGTCTCTTCACTGTAACAAAAAAGTTGTACTGTGTTAGTTGGTTTCTTCACTGCAACAAAAAAGTTGTCTCTGAAACCACAACAGTAGTATAACTGATCTTATATCTTAGAAATCTTTGATTTCATACACTGTGTATGGTACACAGCTACTATATTGATTAGATTATAGGGTTTTACACTGTTAAATAGTAAATAAAAAAGACAGTAATTACTGCCAAGTCATCCCTGAAACCAGACATATAAAATAGTTAAAAAATATTCTGTGTCCACAGTTAGCCTTGTTTCAAATTTCCCTTATCAGAAAACCAGAAAGACTTTTAGTCACAGATGAACCATAAATTTTTCTGGGTAATTTTGGCAAAGATGCTTGATGAATTGTGCCTTTAGTGGAATTATATTTTTCTCATTGAAAACAGGAAAATATCATTGCTAGTGATAGCTTCAAACTAGCAAAAGGGTTTTGGTGTGGATGTTGTGTTTGACGAAATCTAATGTGTGTTCATTTGCATGTATTTTACAATAAAAATAAAATACTAGATGGTTTCAAATCTGGTTTGTGTACCACAAAAAGAATATTACAAAACTTTCATTCAAATACACTCTAGAGTCATTGTGAAATGGAACTTTTCACTGGGAATATGTAGGTTGCATATAAAACAGATGTCTCTTCTGGAAAAGGAGTTTCTTGTTAAGATAGGACCACAACCAAGCCATTCTTCCTCTGTTGATTAGTATTCACTGACTCTGCTTAGCTGTCTGCACTTGGTGCAGTTTGGGAACAGCATAAGGAAAGGAACTCTCTCATATTGTAGAATTTGCAATGTTCTACAGAAAAAGCCAAAATCCAAGAAGAGACACTTGATATTTTTTAAATGTATTCAAAACATAAGTGTAAAAATGACATGGAAGAAAAGTCAGGTGGGAAACATCAACTCTATGTGAAAAATAACAATGCCAAGTAACCCACTAATTGTCAAAATGCCTGTGAAAACATGTTCCAGTCATTCATCAAACTTTCTCACCTTTACCTCTGCTTCTTCTTTACCTGTCTACCTCCAGGCTTTCTCTTTCTTAGATCTTTCATTTTGAGGCTCTTGCACAGAACTTGGAGAATTAGAGCAACTGCCTATACCTTCTTATCTCACTAGGCCTTCTCTATAATCTGTCCTCAGAGTCAAATTCATGGACCCTTTGAAAAGCTACAACTCCTTATCAGAGTTTTTCAAGAAGAGGGTAAAGGGAAAAGCGGTAGGAAATGATTTTTTTTTTGTAAAGCACCTTTTGTATGTCCTGTATATATGGAAACATTAGCTCATTTAATCACTACAGCAACGTATTTAAAATAGATGGTTTCAATCCCATCTTCCTGAGGAGACTTAGGCCTAGTCAGGTCCAAAATCTTCTACAAAGTCCTTCAGGTACCAAGGGAAAAAGCCAAGGTTTTTACCTAGTGCTTTCTGACATTGAGTCTTTCACTTTTTTTTTTCTCATTCTGGTTTTCAATTATAGAGTAACATAATGATCCCTTGCTGTCAGAAAAAAAAAAATTAGAATCACAGTTTTTAGACTTTGTTTATAAATATTTAGCTAATTTATTACTTAAATAGACAAAATATCTTGAAAGTTGATATTTTTATTAAAATTTTGATATAAATTATATGTTCTCTATATCTCTTTTGAAGCATATTGTGTTGAAATGTAGCTATCTAATAAAGCCAAGAAGGTGGTCATTAGGACCATTTGCTTTTCTGCCTCTTTCTTCTTCCTGGTACATGGGATTATATCCCCATCCAGTTGATGATAGGTCTAGCTATATGATATGCTTGAAAAATATAATGTGAGTAGAAGTAACCTGAATCACTTCTGGATAGATTATCTAAGAGCCATTGGATGCTTTAACATGTTCTTCTTTCTCTCAGACCAGTCTACCGACACCATTCAAGATGGTGACTGTTCTATCCTCCTGAGTGATTGTAATATGTTGTCACATAACATATTATGTGATGTAATATGATGGTCACATAACATAAGGAAGAACTAAGATACTGACATCCAAAATCTATTATACCAGGAAACAATTGTCTAATGTGAACTACTGTTTAGTTAATAAGTATCCTAGAGAATAGCACAGAAACTCTTTCGGGTGTGAAATAGAAAGCTATCTGGAATGCTATATTTAGGAATACAGACCTTCAATGACTATTCTACAATGAAAGAGTCTTTGTTAACAGATATAAAAATGTCTTGTGTTATGAATTAGAATTATATTGAAAAGTATGATCCTTCTTGAGAAACCATCTCAGAAATTTCTTTAATATCTACCGAATTAGAATATAGGTTTAAAAAATATTTAAATTAGTATTGAAAATGTTATAGAAAATGTATATAATCTTAAAATATATTGAAAATAAGTAGTGCTTTTTTTGTGTGAAACTAAACAGAAATTAGATTCCTTTAAAAGAATCTTATTCTGAATTTTCTTAGATTAAAAAAATTACTCATATCCCACATTCTTCCTACACATTCTGCCTATTTTTTGCAGCCTGACTTTTGGCTCTTCTATGAAAGAACATTTGTAAATTATTATTGTTTTTAAATCATGTAATGAAAACAGTTGATTTAAAGTGAAAAAACGAGAGTCTGGGGCACAGAAATTCTTATTTACACTTGCAATACAAAGTTGTTTTTCCTGAAGCAATTTCAACAATGAGAGCTTTTCAATAAGGATTTATAAAGTATATTTTTTTGTTGTTGAGAGATAAAAATAATAATTTGGTTGGTCAAAATAGAAAGAATCAAGCCTAAAGGCTTTTTTGTTTGACCTTCAGTACACAAACTCAGAAGCCTCGCAGTCCCATCTTTTTCTTGAGTCTTTCAGTGCAATTTTGTTCATAGCTCATATCATATTTGCTTTATGTTTGTAGAAACTGAGCACTTTTGAGCTCCAGGTGCTATACAAGATAGTTGGTATATGCCACAAAGATAAAAAAATAAAACCAACAAACTGTTGAAGTGCTTACAATCCTCGGTGATCTAATGACCTTTTTGAAAAAGTGACATTTTTACCAAGAAGTTATGAGCTATGAAAAATTGGTGGTAAGAAGGGGGAGGATATTAACTACAGATAAATTATATATATAAAGGCCCTCAGGCTTGAATGAGTTGGTGAACTTGTGGAACTGAAAGTGGCCAGTGTCTGTGGAGCTGAGGGAGTAGCCTGAGCCAAGTGCCATAAAATGAAGTAGGAAAGTTTGTCAGGGGATTTTTGATTCTAGAAAGAGTTTTAACTTTATTCTAAGGTCATTAGGAAGCCCCTGAAGGATTTAAGAAGACGAAGAGATTTATACTTTTAAAAGGGTCACTCTGATGCTTTTTACCAGGAAAAAGCAGGGCAAGAGGTCAACAGGTACAGAGTTTTAGGTCAGTTATAGATTGGCTGGAAGAAATTGTACTTACATGTGCAATTATATTAGATAATATTTTCAATTTAATTAGTAAGGGACTTGCAAATCTAGATAATCATATAGACAGGATAAGATACACTATTTAGCAGTACAGATATCCTTGGCCCATCAGTGGTATAGATAGTCATGACACTAAAGACCCAAGGTAGAGTCTGTTATGTTCTAGGAAGTACAATCTTTGTTATGATTCTGCCCTGTTGAACTTGGATCTTATATCACCATTTCAAAAGAACTTGACCTACTAATGTATGTATTTCCATTTCAGGGAATATTTATATAAACATTTGGCTTTCCTGGTCTTTAAACTAAGAATCAGCAAGGACATGTCGTCATCAGTGGTTGAAAAGTACCTCTTTGAGCTTTCTAGAAGTCTAGAAATCACATTTCTCCTCAGGAGGCTCTTTAACTTTTGCAGGTAGCTTGGGCAAGGGTAGTGGCAATTATGATGGAAAAAATGTAGCCTCACATAAAGTATATTTTGCAGTGAGCATTGACAGGATATGAAGATGTGTTAGATGATAGGGATTGGTTTGGAGAAAGTAAGAATCATAAAGGAATACCTGATAGGGGATAATGGGGCCATTTAGCTGATATTCATAAGTCAGAAGCATCCATTACTTCAATTAACAACTAAGAATTGATTGTGTCCACTGTAGAATTCCTCTTCTTTTTGCAATGGCTTTGTGTACTAATCTATTCTCTTTTTAATGGTTGTCTACTTTTCAGAACTATATAGTTTATGCTTTACTCTTCATTGATATTAAAGAAAAGGTGCTTTTTCTTCTTAAGTAACTAATATGAGTAGCATAACTAAGCCTAAAATCAGTTGCAATAATGTTCATCACAGCAATATTTTAATAGTGAAAATACCATAACTATATCATTAATGCATGTGGTGAAATACTGTTGAGCACAAAAAACCTCTCAATGTATCAGATTAATTGTTTTCAAGTGGGCATGCTATTGCCACCTAGGGGACATTTGGAGACTTTTCTTTTATTGTAATGTCTAGTCAGGGGGTGTTCTACTGGCATCTAGTGGGTGGAGGCCGGAGATGCTGCTAAACATCCTACAGTGTAGAGGACAGGCCCCTTCCCCACAACAATTATGCAGTGCCACCTTTGAGAAACCCTGTATTATATTTACATATAACAATGATAAATTCAAAATACATAGTTAAATGAAAAAAAGGCAAGTGTTAGAATTATAGGAAAGGATGATAGTATATTAGTGATTTTAATGCTAGTTATAGCAAAGCCAAGCCAAAATTTCAGGGCCTTAACACAATAGGCATTTATTGTTTGCTAATGCCACAGTCAATAGCAGTACATGACCGTGTGTGCCTTTCCTACTTAGAGAGATGCAAAAATCTGGACTTCTTCCATCTTGTGTTTTCACCATTTCTTTTATTTCAGAATGCTCTGCATTCAGCCATTGAATGGAGAAGAGAGAGTAGAAAAGACACATTAGTTTTTTAAAACCCCAAACTCAGAATTGACAAATTACTATCATTCATATTCCACTGGGAGAAATTAATAAAATAACCACACCTGGATGTGAAAAAGACTATGAAATTTAGTTATAAGCTGAATAGCCTCTCTCTCAGCAATATAACCACAGTATGAGTGGAGCAACATAGATTGTTATGGACAGTTGGTTAGCTCTGTGAAGGACACCTAGCACTTAAGTAAATTTGTAAAGATTATACATATATGCAACACGTACACACACAATACCATGTATTGTTTATGAATATGGAAATATGTATAAAAATAGAACAACATGACTAAACTGATGAACATAAAATTTGTATATTATAGCCACCCATGAAGAGAACAGGAGAACAGGCCTAGAGATAAGGGAGCACAATTATCTTCAAACATATCTGTATTGTTTTCTTTTATGGTTACATTCTGAACATAGAATTAGTTAGGACTAGTTATTAGTAACTATGATTTTTTAAAGATGTATGCATACATACTTTATAATTCTCTGGACTTCTCTCATTTTACATTTCTAAAAAGAAACAACAAATTGAGTAAATCAAACTTGTTTTATATCAATTAATTTAATTTTAAATTGATCACTAAACCAAATGAGATATAACTTCTACATTATTTTAAAGTTCTACGTAAAAAGTATAGTTGTATAAAAGATTTTCTATAAAAACTCTTACCGATACAAAAGTATAATTTAAAGGGAAATTATATTGTGTGCATTTCTATCCATTCATGTTCAGGGTTATATGCAAAACACAATGGTAACACTCCCAGGCTTCTTGAAAAAATTATATCTACAGCATGATATTATGTTATTGAAAATACCCTTGTTTACTTCAGTGAATCAAGTACTATCAGTTTTTATCTTTGAAATATATCTAATTTTTCAAGCTGTGTTGTGAATATTAATAATGTATCACCCTTGCAAGAAACAGAAACTCAAATACAATTTAAAATTCTAAGTGTGGGCATGTGTGTATATATGTATGTATGTATGTGTGTGTATGTATAGAGATAGATATATATAGATAGATATAGATATAGATGATATAGTTATAGATAGATAGAGATAGAGATAGAGATAGAGATAGAGATAGAGATAGATAGATATGTATGTATATATGTATTATGGTTTATTTAATAGTAGAATCCAAGGAAAATTGAACAATTTGCTTCTGTTGGTCTTAGTCCAGTCAGCCTCTGCTGGAAGTCATTATCACACAGTACAAATATAGCACCTGGGACTATGTTTATGAGTTTATTGGAAGAAGAGGATGGCACTTTTCAGAAAACAAAGAAAACTTACGTGCTGGGAAGGGCTTCCCAAATACCTTGTTTGGCGTGCTCCAAGTTCCACACTATTTTGACAGCATTCTCAGTTTTAATATTTGATCCCCCAATTTTAAATATCTTTACAAACAAAAATGTTGCAAAGTCTTTACATATATTTTTTATGGTGTAACTTTGAATTAAAAATGGGAGTGTTAAAACATGAAATGTATCATTTGTCCCACCCCCATATTATAACACACAAAAGGTAAGGATTAATTTAAACTCTTTGACAACTGTGATTTTAGTAAGGATATGAGAAGGAAAATGACTGGTTTATTATGTTACAACATCTAAGGTTTTGTATATGCTTTCCTTTTTAGAGAATAAACTTCATAAGTTAGTATATAAAGCAAGTGACAATATACCGCTGTAAGTTGTAGACATAATAAAATAAAATTATGTCAGCCCAATTATAAAGGAAAGTGTATGAATAGCTTAGTCAACTCTCCTTTTTAGGTCCTTTTGCAAACCCCAAATCCTGTTGTTATTTATCACCTCTTAGGAACCGAAAAGAGTCCCAAATGGTGCTCTGAAGAGTAGGATGCGATGAAGTACTGTTTTAAAGGCCTTATTAAACATTTCAGTGAAATAGGAAGTCATTTATGCAGCAACATTAATACCCCTCACTAAATTTAAACTGTAATTCTCAGAAGAAAAAAATTGCTTCTCTCTCATAATTTTATTTTTACTTACCCTTTTTCTTTTCTAATACCAATATGTTTAACAAGACTCTGTTGGGAATTTCTATGTTCTATGCTCTGTGTTTGAGTATTATGACATTAGAGGAGGAAAAGAGATGATTAAGGAAAATTTTAGTGAGACAGGAAACCAAAATTTCAGACACACAAAAAGGCCTGTAATTTGAGGGATAGGAAAAAAATAGCTAAAAACAAAATTGTGCCTAAATTAAAGAGGCATTAATACTAAATAAAAATGCTGCAGTAAGAATATGGAAGTTTGCATGAACCAAAATAAAAAGCTTAGAATAAAATATCTAACATAAAAAAAATAGAAGTAGTCTGCAAAAATTACTTGGTATTCAACTATCTTAAAACATTTTAAAATATTTTTGTCAGGCATTTAATTGATTGGAATTTGGAAAGTAAAACCTAAAATCATGAATTATTAGCCATATATTGTTATTTCCTTTAGAAAAAAATCTAATTATTGAAAAAATAGGTGGTTGTAATATATTTTCCTATTCAAACCAAATGTGCTTGACTCAAAGTTTGGATTTCTCATTAATAGCCAGCCTTGACCTTGACTAAATCACTTATATAAACTATTAGACAGTGTGCTAGCTGCATATTGTATTCCTAACTTGTTCAAACTAGACACGTGTATGTTAATGAATATATATAAAATAATTTTTTATATTCAACAATTTTATGGGAATTTTTTGCATAGTTTTGACAGATATTTTTCTAAAATTAAACAGAGGAAAATGAATATACATATTAAAGTTTCACATATTTCAGTGAACTAAAATATTTGCTGGCATATTTTTAATTAAGTACTAACTATATAATGTTAAATATATAATTCAAAAAATATAACCAAATACAATCATTCTACTCATCTTGTGGGATAGTCGATGCTTTATTTGTTAATTTCAAGGGCTGTCATTTACTTGTAATTTGAGTAGTCAATATCTACCCTGTTCACAGCATGATACAATCGATGCAGATTGCATAATAGGTTCCAAGTTGTTTTATGTACTCCATCAAACAGAAGAAGGTGATCCAGACCTGGTACATCCCATACCCCAAACTAATAACAGAAGGCAGTTGAGGTAGGTTCATTGGTTTCCTGGATTGAATAAGAATTCCTCTGACAATACCAGATGAGCCAGGTACAGCGGGCAAGGTGTATTGAACAGGAGCCCTACTAGCAATAAGCAGCCAGGGGAAGTGCCTCTCATTGCCCCAGGCATAAGACTACCCTCCTCTGTTGAAAGACATAAAGTTGGCAGCACCGAATTGAGGCACCCTGCCACAAATGTGGCCTAGTCTGGGAAGCCTCTTTGTTTCTGCAGGCCTGTGATACCATCTCCCACTCTAAAAAATATTCAGGTGGCTGCTAGAAGCAACATATAGGATTCCTTTACAAGTGGTGTGGTCCAGGAAGATTCTGAGGCTGTACTCTCCTGTACAGAGATATTGGGGCAGCCACAGGGCACTGAAAGAGGAATGACACCGACAGCAAGCTACCAGCCAGGAAGTACTGTATGTCCCCAATAGGCAGAAGATTATGCCACAAGTATCCTGGCCTTGAAAGCCTACAAGCCTGAGACTCCTTTTTCCTACAGTGAGACACCAGGATAGGTAGGCAGAGATGACAAGAGGGACACAGCCATAACAAGCAACAGTAAGTATCTTTGTCTCTGTGGACCTGGGACTTCCTTCCCACACCAGAGACACTTGAACCACCACATGGTACTAGTAGGCCTATTCATCAAAGAGAAGCCTCTCTTACCTGGTGGCCATGAGAGTCCCCTCTCCTCTCCAGAGACATTGCAGCAGCTGGAAAATAGCAGTGTAGAGATTCTGCCACAACAAACTCCCTAGCTGGAGAAGCCCTTATGTCTTTATATGGGTCTGAGAAATTCCTACTCCACCTAGAGGCACCAGGCACCCCCAGCCTGTGGAACTCCTTTTGCCTCTTCAGACAGTACCATTAGGGTCCAATGGTAACATCAACATCACCAGTTAACCAAGCAGATCATAATAACACCACAAAGCCTCTAATTATAGAACTGTCCTTGGAACCACTGCAGGACTGGGACCAGTGTACTAAAACTATATAAGGTAAATGTCTACTAAAATAAAAGATTAGAATAGGATCCAGATTCTACATACATAATAGACAAAACATCCAATATGTCACTTGTCATATTAAGAACCAAGAAAACCACAACTTAATCTAGAAAAGACATCTACTAATGTCATCACTGAGATGAATTAAATGTTGAAATTATCTGACAAAGATTTTAAAGCAGGAGTCATAAAAACACTTGAACATTTAAATGCAACATTCCAAAACAAATGAAAACAATCAGCAAATAGAGATTATAAAAGAACAAAATAGAATGTATAAAACTAAAAAAATCAGTAGCCACAATAAAAAAAGAAAACTTGCCATATGGATCCAACAGTGGCCCAGGGATGACAGAGGATAAAATCAGTGGACTTGGAGACATAGCAATAGAATTGATCCTGTCTGAAAAAAAGAGAATGCAGAAAAATAATTTTAAAATAACAGAACCTTGAAACCCAAAGGTTTCAAGCCAAAGATTCATTGCTTGCATCATTAGAGTCCCAGAAGGAGGGTAGAAAGTGAGTGGAAGTGAAAGCATATTACCAAAAACAATGGCTGAAACTTTCCCAAATTTGGTAAAAGACGTACACAATAATAAAGCTGAGCGAACTCAAAACAGAATATACCAAACAAATGTATGACAATATGCAACAAAATTATATTTATGAAAACTAAAGACAAAGACAAAATCTTGAAAGCAGCCAGAGAGAAATGATACATTACATATACATACAGGGAAACAAATTTGAATGACAGCAATTTCTCCTCTGAAACAGGAAGGTCAGAAGGATGTGTAACAATGTTTTTCAGGTGCTCAAAAGGTGTGGCAAAACTATTTCAGAAATAAAGGGCAAATAATGCTATTCTCAGATGAAGGAAAACAAAAAGGATTTGTCACTACTAGAACTACTCTTAAATATTGCCTAACGCCAGTTCTTCAGAGAAAAAATGGTATTCCTTGAAACAACCTCACAGCTCCTCCATTTTTCAGATGAGAAAAAGCCAAGGTTCAAAGGGCTTAATTGCCCAGGTGACTCATCTCATCAGTGGTAGAGCTAAGACTCAAACCCAGGTGATCTGGTGCTAAAGTTTGATTCTTCATCCATATGTATTGCCAACTTCACATATTTCATATGAGCAAATTTTGTTTTAGAAATTTTTATTTTTTGAATGCATATAAGAATAACATTTATTAGGCTGTACCATATATTAATACAGTCAAACCATGTAACTTATATAACTCCATACAGCATAAATTTTATATTCAAGATAGGGTGGGGGATTGCCTTTTGCTTAGAAAACAAAACAAAACATAAACAAACAAACAAAAAATCCAGTTCCAATTTCATTGTAGGTGAACACAAATCTGTGGTGAGTCAAGACTATGTAAAATCAGGTACTTGGGATTATCTAACAAATTGGTTGCACAAGGCAGAGGCCAGCAGGCTTCCCAGAACTCAGCACCAGTTCTGGCTTCTTTGCTATTAAGGCAAAGCCTGGATCCATGTAAGAAAAGTTATAACAAAATTCCAAAGCCCTAAAACCTTCCCAGATTTAACAGATGGACTGATATAGTACATACTAGTCTGGAGCCTCAGTTATGGGCTCCTCAGTTATGGCACATTACATCAGCAATGTTAGAAACACAGTTCATACTTAGTAAGTCTCAAATGTTGATTACTAGTAGTAAACATTATTTTAAAGGTAGATTTCAGTGTATATAATTATCAAGGAGACATTTCCTTCAGAAACCTCAAATCACAGAATCTGATCTTAGCTAATGATTTTACATCTGCAGTTCTCTAATTTCTACTTCCCTGATGGCGAGGTTTTCTCCACATTATCCTATAAATTAATAACAAATTAATCTTCCCAAAAATCTATTTTTCTCACTTCTTTTGCTCATAAATCTTCAGCATATGTCTCACATGCCTGTTTTTATTTCAGACTCTCTGACCTTTCAAGCCACCTTCGATCCCATGCCATCTCTCACTACTCCAGCAAGATGAGCTTTCAATATATTTTCAACTTAATCGTTTTAAAGAATTAAGTTAGTTAACTACCCAGTTTGTGGGTAGTTAATATTAGTATAACATATATAGTACAATAGCAAGAATATTTAGTTAATAAATGTGAAAAGGGAATTCTCTAGGATTTACCAGCTACCTGTGTGACTTTGAGTTAATTATGTATGTTCTCATTGTTATGTAAATGGTGAAATTACATGAGATGGTATCTAACATATTCTTTAACACCATTAAAAAAATCTTCAGTAATCTGGTTGCTTATCTGTTTGTTTTATATTCTCTTAGGTACATTGGAAAATGTGAATCCATATATGATCACTGAATTACCATAATGAAATTTATCTTCTGGCACTGGTGGTAAAATTGAGAAATTTTGCTACTGATGGACAGAAACAGTGCTATTGTGAGGTTATAGTTCTTATTATATTGCTTTTGTTGAAGTTAGTGAGTAGTGTAATCCTGAAAGCAAAATAAAATGTGAAGCCAAACAAATTGCCTCTCATATTTACAGAAGGCAGACATGCATATTACTTCACATTATGCATAACAGAAGTTGTAAAATACTTCCGTATTGTTTTGATGATTCAACAGTTAGGGTGTCTCATTGATCAGAGAGATGATGTTGACAGAGCATATACCAAAATATAACGTATGCTAATTGCATATGGCTTCATATTGACTCTTAAAAATTTAAGGATGTGAAACTATAGGATCTACTAACAGAAGTTCAAAATTCTGGGTGGCAGAAAGGGATATAATTTGATATTTGAACTCAAGAAATGGATTGGATTAGAGATGCAACAATGTTTGCAAGGTCTGTATGACCTTTACATGGCATGATCTACTAAAACCTGTTTTTTTCAAATGTTTATATGTACACACATTGACATTTAAACTGAAAACAATGGGATATAAATACTCTCATTAAGAAGGTGCCATTGACTGATTATTCTTCTTGAAGCAATGTTGTCCTTTTTCTTGCAAGATAAAAGCTTCTTATAAAAAATATGCTACTTATAAAATTCATCATTCTAAGATTATATCCAAGGTTTAAAATACCATATTTGAACTTTATTCTAAATAAGTTCGAAACATGTCACAACAGGGTTTCTGTTTGATGTTTCACTGTTGTTCAGAGCTCTGCTATGAGTTAGACATGGACTAAGGTAGTGAATACAACTAGTTACCTTTCCCACTTATTACTGTCTCTGGGTTATGCTTAAAGATGGGAGGCACTGATACAGTAGTTTAGAATGTGCAATCAATCAATCATTCAACGAATGTTCAGAGAGTGTCAGATATTATGCTTCATGTTGGGAATACATTGGTGAAAAAGACAGTATTTACCCTCTTAGTGATTAAAATCTATTGGCTTTTAATTATTTCTGGGTTTTTCAATTTTCTAAGGGCCTACTACAAATAGTCAAAACTACAAGTATCCAAAACTTGTCTCTTATCTTTCTCTTTGCATGTTTTTGCATTCTTAAAATCCAATGTCCACCCCTCCTAGGAATTTCAATCTTTATACTCACCCTCAGTCTAACTCCTTTAGGATACAAACCAGCATAAATTACTATGCAATATTCCTAATTAAGATACATCTGAGTTGTCTTTGTCACCATATTTTGCATTAGGTTCAACTAATTAAGTTTGTAAAAAGTATCAGTGATTAAGAAACCCTCAATTGGTATCATAAAAAGATCACCTCCAATTGTCTCTATTATATTTTTCTCATTTTATGTACTCACGATTTCTTCCTTTCATTTTGTCTCAGATATCATTTGACCCATTATGGTCTCAACTTGTCCCTAGACTGATTGGAAATAACTAATCATGCATGGCTCCATTTCTAAGTGCAGTTTCTATCATTTGCTCATATTGTTTCTCATTTTAATGTCTTCATGATAAGTAGGGATCCCACTATAAGGCAAGAATTGTAATCATATCCCCTACAATACATATAGTTTCAACCTTCACTCTTGAGAAGGACTTTATCTTGGAGTACTCTCAATAAGTTGATGACTTAATTCAACTTTATGGTCCACATAATGTAAAGTATTTATATTCTATCTGGTTTATTTTTATTTTATCTTTCATTCTTTAAGATGTAACTGAATTATTAACTTTCCCCTAAATTGTCAATATTTATTTTCTCACATTGTTGAATCACTTTATCATGCTGTCATACCTAATACTTCACCAAATGGAATAAAATCTTCAAAGTAGGGATCGTAAGATACATAGAAAGTTCAAGAGATAGATAACTGATCACAGTATTAAGTATATTGCTTTACAAATATGAGTATTTTGTAAATACTTGCTTTATTTTTTTTTTAGTTTTGGATAAAAATTGGGATCATTAATCCTTTAGACTTTCAACAATATTTATGTGTGAAGGATTAAATGATAAGTAATACTAATAAAAATTTATTTTTTCTAAGAAGTCTTTAGTAACTTTAATATTTAAAATACATATGTAAAATAATGTGTACACTATGAAAAATATTGGAACTGTAACTTACTAATATTAGTAATGCATTAAATACAATGCTATCTATTTAGTGCAAATTCAGTAAATGTTCACCAGCTATAATTGTTACTTTTTTAGATCTTTAAGAATATAATTAGAATTAATATTAAACTATTGCCTCAAATGGCACCTATTAAGATACTTTGGAATATCAGAGTAATAAATAAAACTTAGTTTGGGTGGCAAAAACCCTTGTTTTTTTAACCACAGCTATTGGAAATGCAAATCATTTTTAAAATAATAAAGATAAATATAGCCATGATTCTGTTCATGTATGTTTCACAGCTCTATATAATTAATATAATAGAAATATTTAGTAGTTCCACATTGACCCTTTCTCTTCAAGCCTATAGTTTATTTGGCTGCTGCCATTGGAACTTTATTTATATTTCAGTCCCTTATATTTTGCTTGTATTTGCTCTCATTTTCTGAAGACCAATTATTTACCATATGATTAGGTACTCTTAGATTGTGCTCAATTTTTTTGTAGTTGAGGACAGGTACAAAAGGGTGGCTTTTGCTGTTGTTCAGTTTCCTCCCATGTGCCTTAAACTGAAGCTTTGCCTTCTAAATCTCACACTCTCTCGGAGTCAATGTGCTTACCCTCTGTTGTGAAGGAATGATTATAATTGCCGCAAGTTTGGCAGAAGCAGAAGGACACATCTGGGACAATTCAGATGAGGCTGAGCAGAAAATTTGTGTACAGTGGGCACCTCCTATCCTCTGCCCTGATGATTCTCTGCCTCTGTACCTGTGAATACAGTCAGGTGGGATTGTCATTCTTTCTTTATTTTCTTTCCGATTTTGTTGCTACAAGATAAACTCCGAGCCTTACTTTACTCAGATCTACCATTTTGTCTCTCAAAAGCCAGCTTGGAAATTTTGAAAAACTATTTACTGTTTCTTGATATTTTTAACCCTTGGACAATAATTGTTGTTTTCTTCGAATACTTATTAGTGATGTCTGAAAAAGATAAGAGCCAGGAAGTGGGAATTAAAAAAGCAAAAGATAAAAACAGGAGCATTATCTCACTAGAACTATAAACCAAATATAGTGTAGAACAAGGCAGAATAGAGAAAGCATTGCCCCCTAAAATTATGTATAACTATATTCATTTTGGTGATAATTGTAAAGCTACAATAAATAAAATCATACAGAACCATCTAATTTATATGTAAATATAAAATGAACTTTCAACAGCCTGAAAGTATATGTCCTGAGACCTTCATAAACCTCCAATTTTGCAAATACTACTAAACTGTATAATTCCACTCATAAAATGCAGTAAAGTAGAACCAAACAATTACAGAGACCTCATCGGACCCTTAACGATTTTGTAAATTCAAATTCTAAATAAAGCTAATAAAATAAAGCCTACCACTAACACACACACACACACACACACACACACACACACACACACACACACACGGCATTATATTGCCCCCATATAATTTTTAGTCATAAGCTCACCTGACTTGAAAGCTATAATGAGTGAATAATGATGACAGTTTCTGTCTAACATGTGCCCAGAGCATTTTCTCTGCAACAGGACACTTTTTTTGTGCTTCACAACTTGTTTCTTCTTCCTCCTTTTTTTTTGTTTGTTTGTTGAGCTGTTTCTTAAATAGAAATGTTTAAGTAACAAACTGGTCTTCCATGCTTTCTGCTACAGAAAATGCTTCCTGATGTTCTTTGTTCAACTTATGCTCAGTTATGGTTGGTCTCCTGAATTAGCACCTCTCTCACTTGTTACTACATGAGTATATACTCAAGAAATTGTTTTCCTCATATTTTTTGCCTCTTATTTCAAGTTAACCACCATTCTTCAACTTTTGCTAAATCCCTGTGTCCCACTTAGTAAAACAGGTTTGTAGTTTCTTTTTCTTCTTTTTTTTTTTTTAGTGTTCTGTAAACATAATGGGGTTGAATCTCTTCAAAAAATAGAATATTGCACTTTTAATTACCCCAAACTTCTGCTTTACTGGTCCAAGAATCAAATATTTGTAAAACATGTTTCTGTGTATATCTTTCTATTGCTGACATTGTCAGCTATTTTTGTGATAGCAGAGGTTGGAGAGATAGCAGAGAAATGAATGGTGGTGTATTTTTCTCAAAGGAAGAAGGTTGGCTTCAAATCAGGGAATCACTGCCTACACAAAGATGAGGAGAGGTCTAGGTTGCTTTGAGAAAGAGAAAGCTGGAGAAGTCATCTTGGATCCCTCACTAGTTTAAGTGATTTACATGTGCCTCAGAAAAATATCAGTATTCTAAATGTAGTAGAGCTTTGATGTTTCTTAAGAGTAGTCAAACTTGTCAGTATTAAATCCATAATGCCAAATATTCCTATCTAGAAAAAAAAGTGACTAAATAATTAAGTTGTTTATAAAGCACTAACATTTACTACTAAAAAGACCTGTTAATATCATGTATATTTATTTTATGTTAACTAAAAGCCATTTCACTGATTAAGCTTATACTGAGTTCAGGAGTTTTAACCTAGAATTTCATTAATATACAATTTTAGGACTCAAAATATTTTTCATTAAATATCCTAGAAGGTATGATATAAAATTTGAGAGATTTATCTTTATGTGTTTTATTGGACCCATATTAGTATTTTTAGCTTATTTTATGTCATGTCATTTGGCAAAACTAAGCCTTTGAATGAGATATTGGAATTTAATATAGCTCTGTTGATGTGGAATACTTCTTTACATTAACAGTAATTTATGGGTCCTTCTCTTGCTAAAGTTCCATGGGATTTTAACTAAAATGCAAAATAAGAAACATTAACATAAATTTTCATCAGTTTTATATAGGTAGGTCCAAAGCAACATTTGTTGGCTTTGTTTTAATTGTAGCAAAAAAATAAAATAAAAAGTAATAGTTTTCCAGTCTCTAATGAATGTTATAATTTATTTTTCTATAATGGCATCTTTTGAGTTCTGAAGCATGCAGGCCGCACAACAGGAGGTGAGAGGTGGGCAAACGAACTAAGCAAGCTTCATCTGTATTTGCAGCCGCTCCCCAGCACTAGCATCACCACATCAGCTCCACCTCAGATCATCAGGCATTAGATTCTCATAGGAGCACCAGTCCCTACTGCCAAAAAGATTGGGAACTGATGGCCTAGAGGCTTTCCAAGCCTCAGAGGCCAGTGATATATGAAGTGAGTAGACAATCTGAACTGGATACACCATCCTGGTTGTCCCACTGAGAATATGTTGTCCTCACCTAGCATCATTTCTTTCCTTCCTATTTTCTGCATAAATTTTCCCATATTCCTTGATTGCCTTTTTACTTTCCTAGGCTTCTGTATCCACAAACCCCTATGTTTCCATAATTTAGGCATGAATTTTAATCGAATCCATAATGAAATTTTTTTTCAAAATAATTATAATTACTTTTCTGTGCTAGAATGCCAAGCCCATGCTGCTATAGTCCAGCCTATGCCTTACAACTTACTATAACAATATAGAAAAGATCATTTGTTCCTTCTTTCCATCAGTGCTAATTTATTTGAAAATTAATTACTTGGGGAATGTCCTCCAATCAATATACATAAGAAAATTTCTTTATCTTTGCTAAAATCCATATCTTCAAGATTCACAATGAAGAGAAACATTCTACATATGAAGAACAGTGGAGACCTCTCAGTTTTGACACTGATTCCATTGATTGTATTTTGTTCTTAGGGATATTTTACTGTTTAATAGTTAAACACTCTAACCCTAGAATAAACTACAACTTGCCTTAGTCCTTAATGTTGTGTGTGATTATAATTACATCTCAGTCAAAATTTTTAGACACAACTTTACCATAGTCAGGGGGGAAAAGGCAAATAAATAAGGAAATAATGAGCTAGATTATTTCGCTGATGAACTACCTACCACTCAGCCTACGAGACTTAAGATTCAGTCCTTCCTAACTTGTGATGTGCTGCTCTGAGATGTGTTTCATTCTAGCATCATCTTCATCGCCTATTTACTGTCCAAATTTCATTTTTGATACTCTGTTTCTTGTTTTTAGAATTATTCTCTAGCAGAGATGGATTCTTATACATGAATTCAACAGTGCATTTCTATTAAGAGAAAATATATATATATATATATACATTTGGCAATTTATTCTAGCAAAATAAATTTCAACATTTATATGCAACCCAAACAAAAACTGTAATATGTTCCTGCTTCCTTCACAAACTGTGCTAAGGATCAATGGTGTTATTTCATTCAGGAGGGCCAAACTATTAGCAGAGAAGACTGTCCAATGCCCTTTTATAGATTTTTTTTGGGGGGGGGTGTTGATAGATGAAACTTGAGAGAAAATTTAAAGTGTAAATTTATTTTTATACACAGTTTTCATCTGAAATATCTGTACAAATTGACGAAAGACAACACATTTAAAATAGTTTTAAATTGTAAGTAATTTACAATTTCCTTTTTTTGTCAGTTTCCTTTTCTGTAAATCCTTTCACAGAAGCACATATTGATATTCTTTCCACTTTGGAGACATAAATTAAATTTAACTTTGTAAACAACTTCTCATGAAATTATGTTACTAGTTTTACTATTGCTATTTTTTAGAAAGAGTGGTGATATTCTATCACTTAGTTTTATATTAATCTTTTTATAGTTATTTGACTACTAATATGTAATAATAGTACTATGAATGTTATCCTTAATTCTAACCATTTGCTTAAAGGGTTAAAGAAAAATATATAAATTAAAATCTAATTAGCAACAAAGGAAAAGAATAAATCTATAGAAAGCAAGATTTAATACATAGCTCAAAAATAATTAGCTCAAAACTTGAGCTCCGATAATAAAAGGGAACAGTATTCGATAGAGTGAAAAAATAGCTTTCTAAATAGCATAAGGTCACTTCTGAATCTGAAATGATGCATGTTGAGAAGGCACCACAATTAAAAGACGCGTCTCCCGTGTTCCCTTTCACAAAGAAAGCAAATACATACTAAACATAAAGAATCTATATGAGGAATGAGTAAAGAATTTTCAAATGGGCATGGTAAACACATGGATTACATTTTAAGTCTAAGTCATGTCTATTCACTTTCTAATTTAAAGAGAACTGTTTTAATGGTATAATATTGATCATTGTGAGATATGTCAAATAAGCAGAAAGTAACAGAATAATACCGCCGCTTGCTCTTAGAATTGCTATATAAGTTTATACTTCTAACAATGGTGTATGCATCTCTATTTTTCACATCCTTCTCAACTAGATATTGATATATTTATAATTTCCTCAATTTGATGAGTGTGAAATTATATCTCATATTAATTTTCTTTTCTATGATAATAGATCTTTCCTATTCACTGGCCCTACCTTTTTCTTCAGAATTTTCTTAAATAACTGTAGTCCTCTGTTTGCACGAGAGTTATAGGCAACATTTATAAAAGCTCCATTTTAAAAACTGTCAGTATATTTATTGGAATTGTATTGAACTTAATTTGGGAGAAATAACATCTTTAATTAACTTTTGGACTTTTTAAATTTTAGTCCTGCCATTTTATATTGCTTGCTCTTAACATTAATAAAAATGCTTCTCAGGCTCTAGATAGTTCACTTTTCATATTGCTGAAATATATCCTTCAATGATTCAGTGAACATATGGAGGTAACAATCTTTCTTAGTCTTTTTCTGAAAATGTTATGAATAATACTTGTAGTTAAAATTCTGGGTCAGCACACTTTTTATGTTATTCTTATGAAGTTATTATTTTATATTTATATTTTCAGCCCCAAACTTGTGAATAATTAGATCTTTTGCACAGTATGATAGTCATTTCCTTAACTATAACTTGTATTTTTCTAATATAAGTCTTCAAATGTGTTTCTTTATCAAAATGTTCTATAGTTTCATAATAATGTATCTGGGGGTAAATTGATCTTTTCCCTCTGCTTGGTATTCATGGTGAACTTTGAACTAAGTACTCTTGTCTGTCTTCAGTTCTGTAAAATTATTGGCTATGATTTTTAAATTGTGCTTTTCTTCAGTTCCAGCCATTCACTTATTTGGGGAACTCTTATTGCTGTATTTGTTTTCTGTCTTTCACGTCTTTTAAATTATTTTACTTTTTAAAATTTATTTGCTTTCTTCTGTTGTGTTCTGGATTATTTCCTCATTAGTATCTTCTAATTTACTAATTTCATCTTCTTGTAAAATCTAGAGGTGTTATCCTATTTAATTTTTAAAATTGATTTATTTACTACATTTGTCATTTCCAATATTTATAGTCTGATTTTTTTCTTCTGTGTATCAAATTGTTTAGTTCAATTTATACCTGCTTTTATTTGATAACTCTGTGTTCTTTTTTATTAGATTTTTACCTTTTAATTTTATTGTTAAAAATCCCAACATATTCTTTTACATTTTTTTTCACACACTTCTGTGAGAGTTTTATCTAGACTGATATTATGGTTCAGTCATTGTGGTGGTGATGGTAGTGATGAATTTCTGCCTTTTTTAAGCTTGTCACAGGTTTTTAAATTTTTTTAAGAGATTTGCTTTTATTGTCTTGTTTTTGTTATTTCTCTCTTTATTTCTCCCTTCATTGCTCCTGAGTTTGCTGCTATTCCCATCTGTCTCCTGGAATAGTAATCTAGAAGTGGATAGTCTACAGGCAGTTTGGAGTTCCTGCCTTGTGGTGATAATTAGAGATACTGAGGACCTAGTACTCAAGTCAATCTCTTTTAGATTATTTCTGGTGTTTTGGGTTTCTTTTCTCTTCTCATATCTCTACTTTCCCATAAAGATGGCACCTCAGGAAGCAGGTCAGAGAAATTTTCAAGAAATCTCTCCTTTCAAGAATAATTACTAGGTAGATATTTTTTAAAATATGACTTCAAGCAGTGATCTTAACTCTGGCTGCTCCCTTACATGTGGACTCTTAGTGATCGAAACTAAATGAGGGGACTCGGTCAGTTTGGGGAAAAGAGCCTATTGGTACTGCAGCTACAATGTCTGATCCATGGATTTGCCAAGTTTGCATTTAAGCTCTGTTGTGTTATGATGTGTTTTTTCTCTTATATTTTCTGTGTCAGTGTTCTGTGTTTTAAACTCGTAATATGTGTCAAGGCATGAAATTGTTATGCCATTTGAACTATAGAGGTTTTAATGTTTTATATTTAATCTACTAGTATTCATTAACTTCACAAAGTTAATTAAAATTAAAATCCACATTCAGATATATACTGCTAAGATATTAATAGAAGATAAACCAGGTCATATGTTTTAGGGAACAAAGCAAGCATATTATTGTGACACACTAAAATTAATGTAAAATCTTCTCTTTTGTCTCTGTGAATGTTGGGGGATGCAGAGGACTTTTAGGGCAGTGAAAATACTCTGTGTGGTACTCTAATGGTGGGTACATGTCACAATAATTCTGTCAAAATCCATAGAATATATAACACCAAAAATGAACCTATGTCAACTATGGGTGATCACATATCGATGTAGGTTCACCAACTAACAAAAAAATTTACGACTTTGGTGTAGGATGTTGATAGTGAAGGAGGCTGCACACATGTGAGGGCATGGGGTGTATAGGAAATCTCTGTAATTACCTCTCAATTTTTTTGTGAGAGGAAATAAAATTTTATTTCCTTTAGGAAATAAAATCTATTTTAAAAAATACAAGGACAAAAATGTTGTTTTAGGCACAGTTTTAAAACATGTTCAGTATACTACCATATGCTCATGAGTTAAATTAATTTCTTTGAAAGTACTTATCTTCAAACATGTATATTTAAATAAGATTTGTCTGTATAATAGCAGGTATTTTATTTTTCCCTTTTGTATATATTTAATATGATAATTAATTCAACCTGGTATTAGTCTGGCTGCTACTCAAAACCTCATACATGTTTGTTAATTTGTCACTTGTACCTTATACAACATCTTAGCTATTTAATAAGCAGTTACAAAAGTCAGGAGAATCCTGCCCCAGCATGAGTCTTAATTGAATACGTACTACATAATAAAATTAAATTCAAAACACATGGTCAATGGCAGATGATCCTTCCGTTATGAGCAAAGCTTCATGGGAGTGACTAGGTAAAGATGATTAAAGGATGGCGAGAAAGGACCTTGGAATATCATATGATAAAATTATATACTAGCTTTAAGAACATTCTAGGCTAAAGTGGAGAAAGGTATCTCTAGGGCCATCTGCTATCATTTATTTGCCAGTCATTTCACCATAAAAACAATAAGGATTTTTAGATAAATATTTATATTGTTTTCCTCCAATTTGTTTAGGAAATCTTTGAAAATCTTTTCTCTAAGAAAAATTAAGAAAATATTGATAATATTGGGAAATGATACCAGAATGTTCAGTATGTTGTTTTGTGTTTGATTAAAACTATTACTAGCAGCAGAATTTTTGTTGGTGTAGTCATAATAGAGGATTTATTTTTGGTGCAGATAGTTCTCAGGTGACTGTGTGAAAACATTTTCAAACATTTACAATATGCTTCTGAACTGGAACACTGGTGTAGATATATCTGTGAAATAAATGACATTGTGTAAAATATTATAGCAGATTTTTTAAAGCAAGTTGACAGGATGACAGTACAGTTACTCACAGTTCAGACTACCACAATATAGAATGTAATGAGCCATAATGCTATTATTTTTCACTTTAGAATTTTAATGTTGTGTTTTGTACAGTCTTAAAATATCATGCATAAAACATTCTGCTGAAACAATAGAGAGTTGTATATTCATAATGTCATTAGGAGCCAACAGCCTAATAACTATGGGAAACAATGAAATTTTTTTTTCAGATTCTTGTGGAAACTGGTAACAAGAATAACTGCTTTGTGATGATTCCATGTCTAGCTAGATCTGTAGATACCATAGTTTGATCTGTGCTGCTATAAATCTCTATAAATACAGCTGGATTGAATAGGGCATTTGAGGCTATGGTAGCTTTAGTGATAGGGTGATTCTGTTTTAATCATCCTCAGTGCCCACCAGAAAAAAATGCATTCCTGCAAGTAGTGAATTGATCACTAGCCAAATGTGAAGGAGGGCAGGAGGCTTGGAAGAATAATGACTGTACAAAATAGGATATTGCACTAACCATTCTATAGGAGCAATTGGAAGAACTTATCTCTCTAATACCTTAAATTTGCTTTTTCTTGGTAGGATATCATTTCATCATCATGATTACTAACAGATGAAATGCTGTCTTTTGTTTCCATATATTAACACAAAACAGGAAAGTGTGAGAACTGAATGAAAAGGATGCTATATTGCATATTTAATAGTGTATATGTGGCATTAGACAAGTACAAAGAAATTAATCTCTTGAATAAACCATCAGTGAAGTAACAGCTTTATGAAGTAATGCCATTTACTATTCTGATTAAGATACAGAGCAATTCTGTTGGCTCACTTAACATGGTGTGCTTATTAGGAAAATCACATTGGTTTGAGCAAAGAACTACTCTGACCTTTCTAAATGAAAATAACATGATGCTATAAATAATTGGTAAAAGGGCCATCTCTATACACAAATTTTTTTGTAATAAACTATAAAATTGAGAAGAAACTTTTATTTTTTATGTTAAGAATGAGGATGCTTTTTTTAATAAAAGGGAATACAAATGGTATTTATATTAAATTCAAAGAGCACTCTCTTTGCTGCAGTGAACGTTTCTCAGAAACAGATACCTTTTTTTCACCCTGATCTCTAGAAATCCCTTGGTCACACCAAAACAGCAGCTATGCCTTTTTGAAAATAGGAAAATTACAGGTAAGTTCTATTTAAAATCTCTGAAATTTTTTCCAACATTTATTATTGCTTGTCTTGTTGATTATAGCCATTCTAACAGGTGTGAGGTGGTAATTTTTGCATGTATTATAAAGTGGTGGTTAGGGATGTGTTCAAAATTACTCAGATTTGTGTTTATAAAAGGGCCAAATACATCTAGATGTAGCTCTGTATTAATACCGAAGAAACTCACTTATAAGAAGTAATAGAAAAAATTAAGAGTGGTCTTCATAATCACACTATCATAATACTGTATCTCTTATTTAAAAAAAAAACAAAGCATTGCCTTTACCATTTAATAATTAAAATGTAGAGTGAATAATTTTGAGTAAGGTACATTTAATCATTCATTTTCTCAAACATATTTCTCAAACCACGTTAGTTCAGATGAAATAAAAAACAATTTAGTAAACATTTATATCTAAAACCTAAAATTATAATCATTATATTTTTCCTAGAGATATGACAGATATACATCCTCAGTTGAAAAATCAGTATCTATTTTAAATCAGAATTAATGTGTAGTTTATGATTGACTTAAAATATAAACATTATACCTCTTCTCATCCTAGCACAGAATGAAATGATTTTGAAGGATTTTCATTAATCACATAAGCTAGAAGTCATATTTTTTTAGGAAAAAAATAGTTACAGAAATACAACCATACTTGAGGCTTGAATAGTATTACCATCACACTCAAGCATAATTTTCTCTATTTGTGTGGCTGTTGAAAACTAATTTTTAAATATCAAGTACTATCTATCTTACAACTGTATTATATAATGATTACTCAGTGTTTCATCCTTCAATTATACTTGGTATATTTGTTCATATTTTAAACCGGACCAAAAATATATCAAATGTGTTTCTGTATCCACATAATGAAGCATGCTGGCTTATGTATGCAAGATGGAAAATAATTAGACAATTGAGGACACATCATAACATTTATATTTTGTATATAAATGTATAGAAAAGACTTTTTCTTGATTGTGGATATAAATATTATGAAATGTAACTGGGCTTGTGGGACTATCAATAACCCAAAGTGCCTATGAAATCTGAACTCTCATTCAAACTCATAATTAAACTGTCAATAGTAAAATGAAAAAGAATCCTGCTTGCATTATGAAGTTTTTCTTTATTGGTACATATAATCATCAAGAGATTAGTCTTTAGCTGATATTCATTTAACATGGGCAGACATAGGATGATTTTACTCCTCATATACAAGTCCTAAAAGAAAGGAGTACAGGATAGGAGAGAATTAATCTGTGAAGGCCTATCTTAGAGTATGAGAGCTTTGAAGTTTTTTGATTCCAAAGTACTTGGTATAGATTGACTAAACAGACAAGAAAGTAATAGAGGTTTTAACTGCTAGAGGTTTTATCATATTCTCCAGAGGTCTCTGGAACTAGAAACTTTGTATAACGGCATCATAGGAAGGCAGATATGTATGGACTAGCTTGCGGAATAAGTCCAACCACTTTCACGAAAGATAGCTCGGATAATAAAAATCACTAATAGGTGATATGACACTTTATCAGACTTTCTTTTAGTGTAGCATTGCATGAACTCAAGGAAGTAAACACATTAAATAATTTGATAAAAGAAAGAATTCTTCAGGGTAGGCCACAGAAAAATGAGAATTTTAGAGTTAGACTTTATTTAAGAGATCATCCATCCTATTTACAGATGAGGAAACTGGGGGACCAGAGAGATTAAGTGACTTGCCTAAAGCTTTGAAGTTATTAGAGCATCAAAAACAAACATAGTTTCTGCTTCCTTAGTTTCCCTAACAGTGTTCTTTCCATTTTTTAAAGATAACCAAGTGGTGTTTCTTATGCAGTTATGATTTATATCATCACATTTGGCTAATATTAAAGTATTTCACTGTTACAAACCAATATGGAATACCTTTCCTATAAAATACAAATAGCAATCTTTATGTCATCATTATTCTGGGATAAAAATGTGCTTCCCCCATTTAGAAATTTAATAGATGTGTTCATTTAATTAAAATTATATAATGATTCTCTATTGATTTTATTCAGTAAAGTAGTTTATTTATTTGGAATTCTCCCTAGGTGTTTATTTATGTTTCTTAAATATGAGGTGATTTTAATACCTTGACTAGTGACATTTATCCAGTGTTATAACATTAAGTTTTTTCTTGATAGTTGATACATGTCTGCTCCTGATCAAGTATTACATCAAGAAGTTTCTTTGAATATAGTGCCAAAGAGATCACTTACTATGCATTCTCTGTGTATATGCATGAGTATATAAAGGACTTTCAAAATTAACTGCCTCTCCACACCATGAAATAACACATAAACATATAGGATAGTGTGTAAGAATAATAAAATGATATGAGTGAAAAAATTCATGTTTCATTTTATAAGACAATCTACTTAAATAATCATTCAGATAGCTTATAGGTTATAAAAGGAATTCTTATGTAAAAATTATAGCCATATTGACAGACTTTTTTATTTTTAGTGAAATAAAAAACTTGATCCCAAACTGATTTGTTCCCCAATCTTGTACCAATTTTGGATTTTTCTAACCAAATTTTAATAATCAGTATTATTCCATCTATTTTCCACAGCAACCAATCTAAATATTTCTATTTTAGCATACTGATAACTTTGATCTCTGATTGATCCTTTCTGTGAAGCATTATGCAAAATAATGAACATTAAAATTGTTGATGTACAACTAATTTCAAAATATTTTTAATGAAATGCTCTGTGTACTATTATAAAATAACATTTACTTGAAAAGAGTGAAAGCTATTTTTTTCAATGAATAGTTTCTCATTAAAGGTTAAATGTTATTAGATGCATTAAGCGTTTTGTTTGAAAACTATCTTAAAATATTAATCAAGAGCCATTGTTAATTAATTATGGGATTTCCTGGTTGTCTCTATGAATAAATTACGATTGAACTAACAATGTTAACAAATAAGAATGATGGTCTGAATAGAGTTTGAAAAAATGCCATTAGGGCTTTATGGATTTATTGGTTTCCCTGACTAGAAGACAACTGGAGAAGCTCATATTTTTACTTTGTGACCATTGACATCTGTTGTGAAATGTCAAGATTTCATTGGAATTTTGGCACTTAAACAGGGGAGTTCACATAAAATCCTTCCAGATTTTCTTTTGCCAAGCACATTTGTTCTGTTTTATGGATCAGAAGTAACTAAATATAGTGTTATTTCAGTTTAACTTTCAACACCTCTACAGTCCCCAGTAGTTTAAAAATCACTCATTGGCAATTTCTTAGTTCAATGATGAAATGATACTTATCTATTCTGAGCATTAATGAAGTGGATGAATTCTTCCATTTTACTTTCTATAAAGCTTTTCTTTTCATGATTTTCTAGTTCTACTTATTCGGTAGAAGAGGTTTGCATGATCATTATTAAATAATTGTTATTAAGACCTAATATATCTCAATAAACTTATAAACTTCCACTCATTAGACTTGGTCCATATCAAACTTCCAGTTAAATTATTGTCTACAGTATTTGACATGTAAGTACTAAAAATGGTGTAAGTATGGTTTCTCAATAGGATATGGAGTCTCTCTTGAAGTTCAATATTTTTAGTTTTAGTTTGATTTTTTTCTCATGTCCTCATTTCAAACTGACTCAGAATCTAGAATTATCCAACTAAATCATGAGAGGGGTAATCTATTTTGGCTAAAATGAATTAGGAAGAAATTTAGCATTGTTCCTATTCAAATACAAACGTGCAAGGGTCTTCTTCCACATTTTTATATATGAATATAAATGCCTAATCATGGGTTATTTTTCTTATGAGGAAAAACCTGAATAACATTAAGTTAAGCAAAGAAAATGCCTTTTAAATATGTCTTGTATGAGTGTGTTGTTTTAATAAAAATCCCAGAAGTTATATATTAGTCACAGTTCTCTGGAGAAACAGAACCAATAGGATATATAGATAGATATAGATAGAGAGATAGAGTGAGATGGAGAGAGATAGAGATATAGAGATATGAGGAGATTTATTCTAGGAATTAACTTATATGACTATGGAGGCCAAGAAGTCCCACAGTCTGGTGTGTAGAAGCTGGAGATCCAGAAAACCTGGTGATACAATGCTATCCAAAGGCTTTAGAACCAGGAGAGTCAATGGTGTAACTCCCAGGCCAAGAGTGAACGCCTTTAGAACTGAGGGGCCACTGGTGTAAATCCTGGAGTCCAAAGGCCTTGAGAAACAGGAGTGCCTATGGCTAAGGGCAGGAGAGGGTACACATTTCAACTCAAGAAGGGAGAGAGAAATTGCCCTTCCTCTTCCTTTTTGTCCTATTCAGGCCCTCAGGGATTAAATGATGCCTCCACATACATTGGTGAGGATGGATCTTCTTTATTCTGTCTACTGATTCAAATACTAATCTCTTCCAGAGACTCCCTCATAAACATAACCAGAAAGAATGTTTTTCCAACTGTCTGGATATTACTTAGCCCAGTTGAAACATAAAATTAATCATCAGATGATACATAATTTTTTAAGTAACTTAATTGTCTTGGTAAGTTTGCGAATAGCAAAATGAGGCCCTACATACCATTAAATATCTCCTCTCTAACCCATCATTAAAAAATTTTACCTCCTACTCAGCCCTAAATCTCTACGAATTCTCAAGGAGAATCTGTTCTTTCTTAATGTTAACATGAGCATCATATGTTGTAAAAAGAAGGATGTAGAACACTAGTTTTTAAAACTCTCACCATTAATGAGATTAGTCAATTGTCCCTTTGCAAGTTTGAGAAACACAGAGCAGTAGAGGGCAGAGACAAAACAGATAAGTGACTGCTAATGAAGAGAGAGGTATAGGCAAAAATGTGGTGACTGAGCAAAGGCAACTTGAGATAAAGAAGGCAAATGAAGTGAGCAGATGTGATAAAAAGAAGAATGAAAATACTTGAGAAAAAAATTGTTAAACTCCTCTTCCTAGTAGCCACTTTTATGTGTGTTTGTTAAATTGTTGCTTGTAAATAATCTCAAAACAGATGTTTTTTCTCTTTCATTTATGTCCTCACATAAATTGTTTCTCCCTACTGTGCTTCTTGAATACTAGAAAATGCTATATATAGGATCAACATCAAGATACTGATTTCTATTTATATAACCAAAGTTGAAACCTTTGGCTATATATTTCTGAGGCTACCTCAGAAATTATAAACTAAGATTTCGGGACCACTTCCCAAATGCTTGGTAATTTAAGCATTGACATTAAGATATTCTATTTCAGTTGGACTTATTTTAGTCATCAGTAAATTTAAACTTCTAACTCTATGGGCATCCCTAATTAAAAAGTTTTTAATTCCCACACTAACATATGCTTTTCCCCCCACAATTTAAATTAAATGAATTTCACTCACTTATTTTCCTGGAATTCCTTTAGGACTTAATTTTATCAGAATGTGGCTCACAAACCACCTACATCATCAACACCAGATTTTCTCAAAATCTCTGTGGAGAAGAATGTTTTTATAATATCAAAATTATTCACTAATATACCTTTCTATAAAAACCTAGATTTGTCATATATTTTATATAATGCCATAGAACTGAGAGCCAATAAAACATAGTTTTGAAATAGAGGTGCATTATCTCATGTAGCAAAGATATTGCAGAAAAATCAGACCAGCAGGAAACCAAGCACCACTCAGAGAGTTGGAAAACTCAGGTTTATTACACTGGTGGTCTCAGAAGAGCTAGCGCTCTGAAGATCTGGTTCCTGAGCTCAGGGGTAACCTTACCTTTATAGGGCTGATCCACAATACATCTCTTATCTAGACAGAACAAGCAAAGGTGAGGGTGAGTCTTGAGTTGATCTTGAGGTCACCCTGCCCTTCGGCCTATGCGACAAGCATGTCTACAGAAGCAGAACAAAGAGCTGATTCAAAAGTTAGCCATATGAGTGGAAAGTTCCTCATCAAGGAGACAAGAGGTAGCTTGCTTATCATTGGTTTAGGATTGTCAATATAACTCCATTCTGGCCAATCACTGGCAAAAAAAAAAAAAAAGAACAAAATCAGCTGGCCTGATCCAGTTATAATTTGTTTTATGGAATTGGCATATTCCCCAAAACAATGCCCCTTTATATATGGATGAAATTAATGTTCTGTTAACAAAGAAGATGAGGAATCTGGATGGGCATGTGTAAAGAGTATTTTTAATTTACATTGTGCAGCAGTAGGTATAGACATAGAAATAAGAAGAATTTATTATAGTGTGTATTAAATTTGATCAGATACTCAGTTTCTATGAATTTTCTTCATCTTATAGCTTTTATTTAATTGAATGGTTGATTGATTAATATAAACTGGACAACTAAATTAAAGAGAGTACACAAACAAATATATTAATATATAGTTCCAAAGTATAAGTTAAGCCAATAGAAAGAAAAATAAGCACTTTGAATCCAAAACATTATGTAAATCTTGATTTTACCATAGCTAATTAGTCATACAAAAACATCTTTGAAATAATTTAGTCCTACACTTAGAGTATTACTCTTACCCTTAGAGTTATCTATGTATCTCTTGCCTGGTACTGTTTATATATATATATATATATATCTCAATACACAAAATTTTTCTGCAGTATTTCAAGTTAAAATTTAAGTTATTTTTTCTTCACAAGTGCATTTCTGTGCACACATAAAGAATAAATATAATTTAGAATATATAACATAGTTTTGTGATATTTCTGAAATATTTTTGATGTGAATAGTTTTCTCCACTGTTTAAAACACCAGGTACCTGGAAGGAAATGTCCATAAATATAGAGTTAAAAAATTATTATTTTTAGTTTCTCAAATTTTATATTAAATAAAAATAGACAATACATATTTTTATGTATATTTATTTATGTGTAGCTTCTACCAAATATAAACACACATGCATACATATGTATATTATGTATAGCTTAACTACTGTATACACTATTATACAGAAGTGAATAATATTCCATATGGCTCATATAGCCACATGCCTGAGCAAACTTAGAAGCCATAACTCTGATATTTTACTGTTCTACCAGTTATAAATTCCCAGATGGATTTAGAACAAGGCCACATCAATGTTGCAGTGTTTTTAGCTGCGGAAACTAGACTTGTAATCATTCTGAATTGCTTTTTTTCTCATAAAAAGTACATTTAGTTTTGTGTTTTGATCTTTCCAGTGTCAACATAGACTATATTATTAGATATTCACAATCTTTGTTGTGTTTTCACTGATTATAAAATATGATAGATGTTGAGAATTTTTCTGGAAAAGTTGGGAATCTCCCAAAATTCATTAAAAAGTTGGAAATTTGTAATTATTCAACTTTGATACAAAGTAGCTTCTGTACTTATTTAAACTGAAATTCTAGTACTTGCATGAAATTCTGTTAAAATTCTTAAATGCTTTGGCCACCCAATTTTCTAAACTTATCCATGTATTTGGACATCATCATAAAACATTCACCATATTAAAAGTGTGAAGAACAAAGGAACAATAGTACTAATACAAGACAACATAGAGCAGATCTGATTCACCTTCTAAATTTTCCTTTGATCTTTTGATCAGAGAATAACGAAAAAAGGATAGTTTTAGTGAGTAATTATTGGCAAATAATATATATAGAAACACCACATGCAGTTTTATTTAACAATTTTTGAATATTCAGAGTAAGTACTTCCATTCACTTTCTAATTCATTGCCTACTTTTTTCTCAGAACTGATTTTGGTCATTGATTTTTTTTTTTTTGTTCTTTCTCATTTTCCAGAGCCCTAAAATATAACAATGTCTATTTAGCTTAAGTGTTAAGTACAATATATAGTAAGCTAGTGTTATTGAAATAACATTAGTTAAAAATGATGGAGCAAAATGATCTATATAAACCACATTCCAGAGGGAAAAAACTTGTGTTGTAATAAAAGTCAAGCTAGTTTCTCTTATAATTTTTCTTCATAAATTAAAGTCATAAATAGAAATAATGTTGCATATCTGTAAACAGAATGTATGTTTTTGTGTGTGTGTATGGTGGCAGGAAGAATAGACCAAGAAGTTACATTTTCCCCATTTATCATGATACATTTGGAAAAGTTAAATAACTCTTAAGAACATGTTGATAATTTGTTTTGTGAAAGCATTTCTTTGCATGACTTCAAGACAGTAGAACTTGCCAATATACTTTAATTGTGTAGCACATTATAAAATGAAGCTTCATTTGGATGTCAGGCCACATTAAAATGCACTCAAATGTGATATAGTCTTTTATTTAATTTTATTTCTATAGCATTAGATAAGTCCAGTTGTGCTCAAGAAACTATGTTTCTATAAACAGGATACCAATTTCTTCTTTATTGGTCTTTGGAGGAATAATAAAGTCTGAGACATTGCCTACTCAGTTACAAAACTACTAATCAAATCAAACAATTTATTTCACAACTGACTTTCATAGAAAAAGAAACCAAACTAAAGTATTATTTTAATCTAAATGACTAACTTGTATACTCAGAGAATAAATAGCTTGAGCTGAACTCAAAGTCTTAAAAAAATTATTTTTCTATTTAGCCTTTATTTACTTTAACTACATTTCACCAAACTAACCTGATTCCATGCTTATGTAGTTCTAAGCAAATTGACATCTTTATGCAAGTTCTCAAGTGCTCATTGTTGTCAGCATGCTTTAAAATTATACAAGAAACAGCAAACATTTGATTTTGCTGACTTACTAATGTCATCTATCTTATATAATAAAAAATCAACTCTCCATATTAGTACTTGGTCAAGGAACATTTTTTTTTTAAAGGCAAGAAATAATTTGATTTCATTCTGGAATCTTTTTTTTTTTTAATTTCAACTCAGGCATGTATCTGGTTGGAGCTAATAGAAATTAACAGATCATTATAAAATATCTTCAGAAGTAATAAAGGAATAAATGATGTGATTTTTACACTCATGAAATATTCAGATTGGTTCATAGTTTATTCTTTGTCTTCTACAAGTGGAGAATAGCTCTTGTGTATATAAGTGCTTCTCAAACTTAAATGTGAATTCAGATCACCTACGGTTCTTGTTAAATTTTAGATTCTGATTCAACAGCTTTGAGGTGTGCCTGAGAGTCAGCATTTTTAACAAGCATCCATATGAGTTTGATGCTGTTTCTTGGTGAGTAGCAAGGGTGTATGTAGACAGAATCTTCTCAGTGTTCGTAGAAGCCTTCACTTAAATCTAGATAGGTCTATGGCCATGTCACCCTGAACAAGCCCAATCTCATCTAATCTCGGAAGCTAAGCAGGGTTGGGCCTGGTTAGTACTTAGATGGGAGACCACCTAGGAAGACCAGGTGCTGTAGGTGTAAAAAATAAAAATAAAAATAAAGGATCGTAAGCTGACAAGGTCCTTGAAATCTGTGAGGTCAACCAAGGGTTATCTCGCCTAAAAAAAAAAAAAGATAAAGATAAAAAGAAAATAAAGTGGGTTATCTCAATAGAAAAAAAAACCTAGATAGCATTTGATAATTTTGGTAATTGTTACCCATTCCTTAACTCAGCAGATTTTTTAAATGTTATCTAGTAACTCTCATAAAGATTATGATAGTAAAAAGCATATGACAAATTGAACATAACAGGATTAACAAACTTTAGTTCTGTCTTTGGGAAGATTTCTGTGTGTGTTTGTGTGTTTGTGTGTGTGTGTGTGTGTGTGTGTGTGTGTGTGTGTGTGTTATGCTTCCTATGTGCAACATTATGCTTTTATATATGTGTGTGTGTGTTTTGTTTAGTTTAAATAAATAAGGCATATTTTATATAATATACAACATACAACATACAATATTTTGTGTTTTTCCCTCTGTGTTATAAGTATTACCTAATCAGCATATGCAAAAACTCCAGCTCATTTTAACAGCTATATGACAAGCACTATTTACCTAGCTGTACCTTAGTTTTTTCCAGCAATCCAAGATTAACAGACATTTGAATTGTTTTCCATTATTTTTTTGCTACTATAGCATTATTATAATTATATGTATACAAATACATATTGTCTTTATTTAATCTTAAAACTCCCACTTTTGTTTTCTTTATGTTATTATAAATGTATCTAATTCTACTTATTTCTTTTTTTTAAGATTTTTATTGATATATAGCTAACAAACAATGTTATGCAATGAACATAGGAGTGCACACATCTTTTTGAATTAGTGTTTTGGATTTTTTTGGATAAACACCCAGAAGTGGAATTTCTGGGTCATATGGCTGTTTTACTTTTAATCCTTTGAGGAACTTTCATACTGTTTTTTATAATGGCTGCACCTATTTGCAGTCCCACCAACAGTGCATGAGGACTCCTGTTTTTCCTCATTTTTGCCAACACTTGTTATTTGTTGATTTATTGATAGTGACTGGTCTGACAGATATGAGGTGACATCTCATTGTGATATGACTTTGCATGTCTTGGATGATTAGTGACCTTGAGCATCTTTTCGTATGTCTATTGGCCATCCATATTTCCTCTTTGGATAAGTATCTATTCAGGTCTTCTGCCCATTTTTTAATTGGATTGTTTGCTTTTTTGTTTTTGAATTGTCTGAGTTGTTTGTAAATTTTGGATATCAACCTCTTGTCAGATGTATCATAGGCAACTATCTTCTCCCATTCAGTCAGTTGTCTTTTCATTGTGTTTATGATTTCCTTCGCTGTGTGAAAACTTTTAGTTTGATGTAGTCTCATTTATTTTTTATTTTTTTTTGTTCCCCTAGCCCAAGGAGATATATCAGAAAAGAAATTAGTGGTAGCTATATCGGAGAGTTTGCTGCCTACGATTTCTTCTGGACGTTTTATGGTTTTAGGTCTTACATTTAAATCTTTAATTCATTTTGAGTTTACTCTTGTATATGGTATAAGAACTTGGTTCAGTTTTATTTCTTTGCAACTATCTGTCCAGTTTTTCCAACACCATTTATTGAAGAGACCGTCTTTACCCCATTGTATATTCTTTGCCTTTCTTTACTATTTGTCAAAGATTAAGTGACCATGTAGGCATGGATTTATATCTGAGCTCTCTGTTGTGTTCCATTGATCTCTGTGCCTGTTTTTACACCAGTAGCATGCTGTTTTGATTACTATAGCCTGTAGTGTATTTTCATATCAAATAGTGTGATACTTCCTACTTTGTTCTTCTTTCTTAAGATTGCCATGGCTATGGGAATATTTTATGGTTCCATGTAAATTATGGTGTTATGTGTTCTAGTTCTCTAAAAAATTTGTTTGGTAATTTGATAGAGACTGCACTGAATCTATAGATTGCTTTGGGTAGTATGGCCATTTTAACAATGTTGATTCTTCCTACCCATGAGTACATTATATGCTTCAATTTATTTGTATTTTCTTCATTTTTAAAAAAATGATTTGTAATTTTTCAAGGACAGGTCTTTTATCTTCATGGTTAATTTGATTCCTATGCATTTTATTGTTTTTGATACCATTGTAAATGTAATTTTCTTAATTTTTCTTTCTGAAAGTTCATCATTGATATATAAAAATGCAACCAACTTCTGAATATTAATTTTGTACCCTGCTATTTACTGAATTCATTGATCGGTTCTAACAGGGTTTTTTTTGTGTGTGTGTGGACTATTTAGTATTTTCTATATAAAGTATCATGTTATCTGCAAATAATGACAGTTTTCCTTTCTTTCCAATTTGGATGCCTTTTATTTCTCTTGTTTGATTGTTATAGCTAGAACTTTCAATACTGTGTTTAATTGAAGTGTTGAAAGTGGACATCCTCGTCTTGTTCCTGATCTTAAGGAAAATGCTTTTAGTATTTCCTCAGTCATTGGTATTTTGATAGGGATTGCATTGAATCTATAGATTGCTTTGGGTAGTATGGACATTTTAATTATGTACATTTTTTTTCTATCCATGTGATTGATATATGCTTCCATTTATTCGTATCTTCTTAAATTACTTTCTTCAATGTCTTATAATTTTTCGAGTACAAGTCTTTTACCTCTTTGGTTAAATTCATTACTAAGTATTTTATTTTATTTTATTTTTAATGGAGTTGTAAATGGGATTGTTTTTTTAATTTCTTAATTAATCAAATGCAGTTGATTTCCAAATATTAATTTGTATCCTCACACTTCACTGAATTTATTTCTTCATTCCAATAGTTTTTGGTGAAATCTTTAAGGTTCTCTCTGTATAGTATCATGTCATCTTCAAATAATGACACTTTTATTTCTTCCTTTGCTATTTAGATACCTTTTATTTCTTTTTCTTGTCTGATTGCTGTGCCTAGGACTTCCAATACAATGTTAAATAGAAGTGGTGAACCTGAGCATCCTTGACTTGTTCTGATCTTAAGGAAAATGAGTTTACCTCTTCCCCATTCAATATGTTAGATATTGATTTATCATATATGGTATTTATTAGGTTGAGGTATATTCCTTATTCCATTTTTCTAAGAGATTTTATCATAAATGGATGCTGAGTTTTGTCAAATGCTTTTTCTACATCTATTAATTTGATTATGTGCTTTTTATCTTTCATTTTGTTTATTTTGTTTTTTTTTTAATTGATTTGTGGATATTGAACCAACCTTGCATCCCAGGAATAAATCCCTCTCAATCATAGTATATGATCTTTTTAATAAATTGCTGAATTTGGTTTGCTAATATTTTGTTGAAGATTTTGCATCTATGTTTATCAGGGATTTTGGCCTATAATTCCCTTTTTGAAATCTTTTTGTCTGGGTTTGGAATCAGGGTAATGGTGGCTTCATAGAATGAACTTGAGAGCCTTTCCTCCCCTTAAATTTTTAAAAATAATTTGAGAAGGATAGGTATTAATTCTTAATTGAACATTTGATGAAATTCACCTGTGAAGCCATATATTCCAATAGTTTTGTTTGTGAGAAGCTTTTCAATTACTGATTTGATTTCATTAGTAATAATCAGTCTGTTTGAATTTTCTGTTTCTTCTTGGTTCAATCTTGGGAGGTTATATGTTTCTAGGAATTTATCCATTTCTTCCAGATTGTCCAATTTGTTGGCATATAATTGTTCATGGTATTTTCTTATAATCCTTTGTATTTCTGTGATGTCAGTTTTTACTTACCTTTCAATTCTGATTTTCTTTATTTAGGTCTTCTCTCTTTTTTCTTGATGAATCTGGTTAACAGTTTATCAATTTTGTTTATCTTTTTAAAAAGCAGCTCTTGGTTTCATTGATTTTTATATTGTTTTTTTTCAGACTATTTCATTTATTTTCACTCTGATTTTATTATTTCCTTTCTTGTACTCACATTGGCCTTTGTTTGTTGTTCTTTTTCTAGTTTCTTTAGGTATAAGGTTAGATTGTTTATTTGAGATTTTTTCCTGATTCTTGAGGTAGTTCTGTGTCACTATGAATTTCCCCCTTAGGACTGCTTTCACTATGTCCCATAGATTTTGAGTCATTGTGTTTTCAATGTCTGTTGTAATAAGACATCTTTTGATTTGTTTTCTTGATCTCATCGTTAATCCACTCATTGTTTAGCTTATTATTTAGCTTATTATTTAGTCTTTACGGGATTGTGCATTTTGCTTTTTTTTTTGGTAATTGTTTTCTAGTTTCATACCATTGTGTTTGGAGAAAATGCTTGGTATAATTTCTTAAATTTATTGAGAATTGTTTTGTGGCCTATCATGTGGTATATAGAGGAAAATATTCCATGTGTACTTGAAAAGAATGTATATTCTGCTGCTGAGGGGTGAAATTCTCTAAAACTATCAATTAATTTGATCTGATCTAATGTGTGATTTAAGGCCATCATTTCCTTGTTGATTTTCTGTCAGGAAGATATATCCCTTGATGTCAACGTGGTGTTAAAGCTCTCTACAAGACTATATTGCTGTCAGTCTCTCCCTTTATGTTAGTTAATATTTGCTTTATGTATTTAGATGCTCCTATGTTTGGTGCATAAATGTTTACAAGGGTTATATTCTCTTGTTGGATTGATTCCTTTGTCATTATGTAATGTCCTCTTTGTCTCTTATAGCCTTTGTTGTAAAGTCTATGTTGTCTGATATAAGTATTGTTATCCTAGATTTGTTTGTTTGTTTCTTTGTTTGTTTTAATTTGCATGAAATATCTTTTCATCCATTTACTTTCAGTCTTTGTGTGTCTTTTGATCTGAAGTATGTCTCTTATAGACAGCATATGTATGGGTCTTGTTTTCTTATCCATTAGGCTACCCTATATCTTTTGATTGGAACATTTAACCCATTTATATTTGAAGTAATTATTGATAGGTATGTAATTATTGCCATTTTATATTTATAGTTTTTCCTCCCTTTTTTCTTCTTAAAGAAGTCCCTTTAATATTTCTTATAATATTGGTTTGGTAGTGATAAATTCTTTTAGCTTTTTCTTGTCTGGGGAGCTCTTTATATTGCCTTCAATTTTAAATGATAGCCTTGCTGGGTACAGTAGTCTTGGTTGTAATTCCTTGTTTTTCATCACTTTAAATATTTCCTGACAATCTCTTCTGGCCTACAAAGTTTCTTTTGAGAAATCAGCTAATATTTTCATGGTGTCTCCCTTTTAGGTAACTACCTACCTTTTTCTTGCTGTTCTGTCTTTAAACTTTGGCATTTTAATTATTCTGTGTCTTGGTACATACTTCTTTGGATTCATCTTGTTTGGGACTCTCTGTGCTTCCTGGGTTTGTATGTCTATTTCTTTCACCAGATTAGGGAAGTTTTCCATCATTACTTTTCAGATATGTTCTCAATTCCTTCTTCTCTTTCTTCTTCAAGTACCTCTATGATGTGAATGTTACACTTGATTTTGTTTCAGAGGACCCTTAAACTTTTTTTTGTCTTTTTGCTATTCTAATTGGGCATTATCTAATACCTTGTCTTCTAAATCACCAGTTAGATCCTCTGCTTCATCTAATCTACTATTGATTTCTTCTAGTGTATTCATGTCTGACCTGTTCTTTTTTATTGTTTCTATATGTTCTTTTTTTATGCTATCTCTTTGTTAAAGTTCTCACTAAGTTCCTTAAGCATCCTTATAACCATCATTTTGAATTCAGTATCTGGTAGGTTGCTTGCCTTCATTTCATTTAGTTCTTTTGGAGTTTTCTCCTGCTCTTTTTATTTGAGATATCTTTGTTTGTTTGTTTGTTTGTTTTCTCATTTTAGCTGCCTCCCTGTTTTTATTTCAATATATCAGGTATATCTGCTATGTCTCCCAGTCTTGGCAGGATGGCCTTATGCAGTAGGTGTTCTTTGGAGGCCATTGGTGCACTCTCCCTTGTCACCTGAGCTGGATGCTTCAGGAGTGTCCCTTGTGTGGGTTATGTGTGCTCACCTTTTTTAGTTGAGCTTTGATTTCTATTGGAGCTTCAGTGGATGGAAATAACCCTCAGGCTTACCTGCTGTGAGGTAAGCCACAGCCACAGCATATGAGCTGCTGTGCAGGGACTGATCCAATGAAACAGGAGTCACTTCAGTGGACTCTGGTGCCTGCCGAGACTACCCTTCAGTTGTGCCACTTGTGAGCCTAATCATGTGGTGTTCTGTTATGGTTTGAAGCTAGCCACAAGGTGTGGTCATTCTGGAGCCTCTTGTAAGGGGCTCCTTAGAAGGAGCTGCAAAGCAATCCAGGTCGCTGCCTGTGTTGGACCTGGAAATGCCTAGGAGTAGCCATGCTCCAAATGGAGGCAGGCCATTACCCAGTTTGAGGCATCTCAGCAGAAGGCCCAGGGAACCCCTAAGCCTGCCACTGCCTGCCAGCTGTCCATAAGGCTCAGCTGCTGAAAGAGACTAGGGTATATGGGTGGTTTAGGAGTTGAGTGGGGTGGGGTCTCAGGGAATCACCAGGATGGGGTGAGTGGTATTTAGTGGGTTAATACAGATTCAGATTTGGTACCAGTGCTGAGACTGAGTCCACTTCACAGTCTCACAGTCCACCAAGGCCAGGTGCCTCCTACCTGGGGCCCACAGACCCCCTAGAGTTGTCTAAGAAAAACTTCAATGAGGGTTAACAACAACTACCTGCAAGTCTCAAAAGAGCCTGTGACATTGCACTAGTTGGGTGGGGTAGAGTTGCATGGAGTCACCAAGGTGGAGTGAGTGAGATTCATCAGGCCAATGAAAATTCAGATTTGATAATGTGGGGGGAGGGCTCAACACAGGCAAGATGGTGCCTGCCTGACAACTACATGGCAGGAAGGCTTAACATGGGGACAATGGCAGCTCTTCCCCCAGCCCTCACCCGAAAGCCATACAACCCACTCTCTCCCTTTGTGTCTCCAGCACCTCACCAGCTTCTGTCCAACCACTGGAGCCCAGCATGAGTACCTGGGATCGAGAGAATTTGTGTGTGAGCCCTTTAAGTGGACACCTGGATTTCTAGCTGCCTTTTGTCTCACCAAGATGGATAAAATCTTGGTTGATTTTCACAGCCAGATGTTGTGGGGCACCTATTCTTGGACTTGGTGCTCCAAGCTAGGACTAGGGTCCCTCACTGTTCAAGGGGGACCTCTGTAGCTGAGATATTTTTCTCCATTCTCGATCACCACATGTAGGTGTGGGGCCATCTCCTTTTGTGTCTCTACCCCTCCTTCTAGTCTTAAGGTGACTTCTTCTTTATATTCTTAGTCATAGGACTTTTGTTTGTCTAGTCTTTGTATGGTTCTCTAGGTTGATTGTTCTCTATTTTAGTTGCAATTTTAATGAGATCATGGGAAGAAGCAAGTACAGCATCCATCTACTTCACCATCTTGACTGGAACTGAGCAGATTTCCTAACTCAGTTAATTTCAGTTTTCTTAGTAGCAAAATGCAAGTGATAATAGCTACATAATCCTGAGATGATGCTTTATTAAACCACAAGAAGCCCCTTGTGCAACAGCCACCACACTATTTAAAATATTGGATTCTGAGAACTGGAAAAAAATGGCATAGATGATAGAGGCTTTCTTTATCCCTCTTGCAACCAAATCACAGTTGTGATAGAAACTCAGAGCAAAGAGTAAGGAAAGTTGCTTGGGATCTATACAAACAGAAGCACAACAAGTAGAGAGATAAATAATTAATCACTCTGCAATGGTAGAATGTAGGAGGGGTGAAGACACAAGGCTGCCTGGTCCTGAGCAGATGAGTGGGACATGAGTTGTGGCAGCAACAGCGGCAGACACCTCTTAAAGGAGCCATGTCTGCGACCGAACTTTCGTGTTGACAGATCCGCTTGCTCTGAGTACCAGCACTGGGCAGCCGCTCCGGGGGCACCGGGGACTTATATGGGGACACAGTTGTTGGAGCAAGGGCCAGAGGCGAGGCTCTTTCCTGGGCAGAAGTGCCCATGGTATCCATAGTTCCTCTGGTGAGTGCGCAGGCAATGCTGCCATAGCTGAGACATCATCAAACTGGATAACAGAGGTTGCTCAACCCAGAGGATTTCCTGAAACTGCCTCTCCTAACTTTCAGCCCCACCCAAGCCACATCCAGTTGTGTCCTCAGAGAGTCTGGTGCTCCTTGCTGAGCAGTGCCAAGATTCAAACTGGTAGCAGCTGGCTGCAGTTTCTGGTATAGCCTTTTGAGGCAACTATAAGCACAGCATCTGTGGATTGCTTGCTGAATCTTAACTGGTGGCCCTGGAGGGCACAGGCTGGGGCTAAATTTGGCCTGCAGCTGAACATCTCTCAGGACTGTGCCCCTGGACACCTACTACACAAATTTACACTAATAAGACTGGGAGACTTAGGAGCTTTGCTTAGTACATAGAAACAGACACAAAAAGGCAGCCAAAATGGGAAGACAAAGAAGCAGAAACCATATGAGAGAACAGAACAGAGATTCAGCAATAATGAAGTAAAGCAATCTAACAGATACAGAGTTCAAAACATTGGTTATAAAGATGCTCAAGGAACATAGGGAAAGTGTAGATGAATTCAGTGAGAACTATAACAAGACATAAAAATGGAAATGGAAATTATAAAAGGAAACCAGTCAGAAAAGAACACATTATCTGAGATGAAGAGTATATTAGATGGAATAAACAGAGTGGATAAAGAAGAGGATTGAACAACCAATATAAAAGATGGGGAAGCCAAGGACACCCATAAGACTGGCAGCTGATTTCTCAAAAGAAACCATGCAGGACAGAAGGGCTTGGCACAAAATAGTCAATGTGATGAAAATGCAGGATCTACAACCAAAGATACTTTATCCAGCAAAGCTGTCATTTAGAGTTGAAGAACAGATAAAGAGCTTCTCAAACAAAATAAGCTAAAGGTATTTATTAACACCAAACCAGTATTACAGGAAATGTTGGAGAGACTTTTTTAAGGAGAAAAAACATGTATCAAAAACAGGAATAAAGAATGGTAACAACTACATTCCTATCAATAAGTACCTCGAATGGAAAAGGAGTAAGTGCACCAACCAAAGATAGAATGGCTGAAAGGATAAGAAAACAAGACCCCTACATATGCTCCCTACAAGAAACTCACTTCAGATTAAAAGACACACAGAGACTAAATGGAAAGGTATGGAAAAAGATATTGCCTTGATGGACCTAGAAGGTATTGCTCTGAATGATATGGGTTAGATAGAGAAAGACAAATATCACATGATTTCATGTACATGTAGAATCCAAAGAACAAAATAAACAACAACAACAAAAGAGGAAGTATACTCATAAATACAGAGAATATTTTGAGGGCTACTAGAGGAGAGGGAGTTGGGGGACAGAAAAGAAGGCAAAGGGATTAAGAGGTACAAATGGATAGTTGCAGAATAGACATGGAATTGTAGAGTGTAGCATGGGGAAGATGGTTAATAATGTTGTAATCAATATGTAAGGAAGGAGAGGTGTACTAGACTTAGTGGGGTGATTGCTTTGCGAGTTATGTGGATCTCTGATCACTATGTTTACACCTAAAACTGGTATATTATTGTGTGCCAACTATAATTGAAAAAAATAAAATGTATAATATAAATATGAGCAACTAATTGTCTATTATATTTCAATAAAGCCAGAAAAAAAAGAAATAAAATAAAATAAAATAACGGGCTCTTTCTACACATTCCCCAGTTTGCTTATGCAACATATGATAGATGATAGGTAGGTAAGTAGATAGATGATAGATAGATAGATAGATGATAGATAGATAGATGATAGATAGATAGATAGATAGATAGATAGATAGATAGATAGATAGATAAATAGACAGACAGACAGATGGATTCTCATCTAGAGCATCTTCAATTTCAGAACATACATATGAGCTAGAACAAAGCAAAGTGAGGGTGGTCTTTAAAAATATAAAATATGTAGATTCAAGAGAGTACAGACCTCGAAATGGTTTCATCAGTTTATCCTTTTTAAAGATTAGCTTTATTGAGGTATAATTAATATTTTAAAAACTGCATATATTTAATGTATACACTTTGATGAGTTTGGACACCAGTGCTCTTTTAAATTCTGTATTTTATACACCTGGTTATGGGTTTGGGGAAAAATTCTAATTTAGATCCCTTTCCAAGTGACACATCATGGTGCTTTGAAAAATGATAGACTCACGAAGGAATGAATTTGTTTCTGCTAAAAGTTTTGTCATGGGACAGTTTTCATTTTATAGGATGGCAGGTTAATTTGAACTCAATTCAAAACTATGAATCCCTTTTGGTAACTATTATGTTTAGTTTAAAATTACTCTCTAGGCGTATTACAGGTCCCATGCTGTACTTGTGTGCATGAGAGAGAGAGAGAGAGAGAGAGAGAAAGAGACACAGAGAGGGCCACATACTGATTTACACTTTGTTAGTGAGTTTTCAAATAGAGAAATTAAGTCTTTTTTACTGACAAAATACAAAAAATATCAAGATAAAATAACTCATACTTACATGTTTGCACAAAATATGTATATATTATAAAATATTTAAAAATGAGAACGGTGAGATGGTCTTTTTAAAATACCTACACCCACTTCATATCAAAACAAAGTACCTTAATCCTGTATCACTGAAGTATTTAGTTTAGTACTATATTTGGTTGTTATTTCTCAGTGATATGGAAATCACTGAGAAATAACAACCAAATATAGTACTAAAAGAAAACCAACTGCACATTATATAGCATCTGAAAGTCGTAAATAGTTTAATATTGTACAACTGTTTCCCTCAAATGTTGATAATAAGGCTAACATCATCTATCCTCACTTTGAAGAATTCTGACATTTTATTTATTTGATGCATGAACAGGTTGAGAGACATTTAAACACTGCTCCTTTTATGAAACCTTTCTATAACAGATTGATGGGGAATTATTTGAAAATATATATATATATATGTATTTAATGGATAGGACATATTGAATAATATCATAGATATATGTTACTGGAAGGACAATAACCATTCCTGTCATCATCCTGTATTTTTGCTAGGACAGAAAGATGGTTAATCATCACACAGCCTCTATTTTTAGAAATTGCAAGGGATTGTCCTATCCTGGAGTTTGATCAAGCTTCCAAAATAAAGAAGCCTTTGCCATCTTTTTGTGTGACAAAAGAGTTGTCATCTTTGTGATAGGTGATTCTGTAAGGAGCCTGATTTTTATGCTTCATGAGTGCCCCACAAGGGCATAGTCTGAAAAGAGAAGCAGAAATGAAATACCGACACTTGTTTTGTTTAATAATATAGGTTGGCAGGACCAAATGGGCAGATTTTGCACAACTTTGAAAAATGTTTTTTTTTTATTGTCAGTGTGAATTAAACTAGACCATCTTTAATAATGAATGAGGATGGAGGAGATGTGTGAATCCAGGAGGAGCAGACAATATCCTAAGAGTACAGGCTCTTGCATCAGGTTGCCTAAGTTCAAATCTACTATTTACTAGTTTTGTGTCCCTGAGCAACCTTGAGATTTCTACCTGTGTAACCTCTCTGTGCCTCAATTATGTCCTCTGTAAAATGTTGGTAAAAAATAGGTCCTTACTTGACGGAGTTGGGAGGATTAAATTACCATATTTCATGGAATCTAAGAAAACACTGATTATACGATAGACCATTATTTTGTGTACCATTACAAAAGAAAAAAGTTATACCCTAAACTCTATACACCATTGATTTAAGTTACAACTTGATTCTAGAAATATTAAAATGTAAAATATGCCATCTTAGAATTGATGAAATGTAGTAGATAATACTGATAAGCTGCTTAGATCAGTACTTGGCATATAGTAAGTGCTCAAAGTTTGCTATTATGGAGTAGCATTTCCCTAAAGAAAGATACTAATTTCCACCTCAAAAATGGAAACTTTCTGGAAGGGATGACCTTCTAGCCTTCAATAAGGAAGAGCAAGACTAGAAACTGGAGAGCATCTGCAAAAGACCCTTGTATGGGGTTTAAGTCTTTCTTCCTTTTCTGTTTCATAACACAGAATTAAAGCCATATGTAGTGTACAATTTTGTCTCTTTCCCTCATTATAATTCTCTTTAGTTATCTGTATTCCAAACCATTAGTAAAGTCCAATATTTCTACAGAACTCTGTGTGAAGGAGTTATGAGAACTACAAGGTGAACTGTAGGCCTGCTCAACATTCAGCTTCGAACTGAGGCCCAGGCAGTGGACCTGCAGCATGACAGAAAGGGCTACTGTCCAGGCCATTGCGATGAGCTTTATGGTGAGCAATAGTCTATGAGCAAGAATCACTGAGAGTGGCTGGAAGGGAACCTGACCTAGAGAAGTGGCTACCAATGGACTTCTGACTTAGGAGTAAATATGAGGGACAAAACTCTTTTCTCAGGATTTTAGAAAAAGGTAAATCTTGAGGTGGCAGAGGTGATTAATGCTTAGTTCACATAGATGATTAAATTATGAGACAATATACACATGATTCAATTCATCACTGAATTATGCCAATACTTTTAATGTATTCCTTTGCTTTTAAAAAATATACTTTTGTGTATTTAATAATTTCTAAAAACAATATACAATAATAATAGTAACACTAGTACTACTAATACACATACATTTTACTACGTTCCAGGTGCTATTCTAAGTGTATTACCAATATTAACTCACTTGTAACTCTATAAGCTAGCAGTTATCTTCCATTTAACAGGTGAGGGAACTGAAGTATAGAAAAATTACTTCTCCAAAGTGTCACATTCACAGCACCCACAGATACACACACACACACACACACACACACACACACACACACACACACACACACACGACACCTATTCCACAACAGAGGTGGGCAGTGTGATCCTGACCATTATATTCTCATACAACTTAACAAGACCGTAGGATCTGTGTTCCTTCCCAAAAGCTGATTCTAAGTCTACAATTTAGAGAATATTTATGGCTAAATTGTGCTACAGTCTTAGTCTAGTTTACCTTCCAGTATCCAGGACCTCTGAGAGCCAATATAGGGTAATGGCAAGAAGCAGGAGCATTGACCACTTACCAGCATTGGAGTCCCAGCTGTGACATAAGCTGAGTGAGCTTGAGTAAGGTTTTAAAAAAGTTTTACAATGAGATAATTGTAAAATTAAGGGCAGTTAAAAAAATACAGAAAGATACTAAATAATTTTTAGCCAGTCAGTGTCAATGATAATATCTTGCAAATTATATTAAAACATCACAATGATATTGACATTGATATAGTGAACCTATTTTATTCAGATTTCCCAAGTTTTCCTTGTACTTGTTTGTGTGTATATGTGTGTGTGTTTAGTTCAATGCAATTTTAACACATATACAATAGTGCATCTACCACTATAGTCAAAATTTAGATCACTCACATGACCACAGGATCATTCCTGTTGTGTTTTTATAACACTCACTACCCAGCTACCGCCCTGTCTCCTCCCTAACCCATGACAACATTTAATCCATATTTTATTTCTATAATTTTGTCATTTCAAAAAATATATGAATGAAATAATACAGAATTTAATACTTTTAAATTGACATTTTACTCATCATAATCCCTTGAAGTCCATCTAAGTTACTGCATGTAGCAAATAGTTTACTTTTTATTGCTAATACATATTGCTGATTCGTTTATAGTTATTACGTCCCACAGTTTAATAAACCATTCCCAGACTGAAAGACATTAGGGTTGGTTGCAGTTAGGAGGTATTACCAATAAAGCTGCTATGAACCATCATGTGTTGGCCTTTGTGTGGAAATCAGTTTTCATTTCTCTGGGATAAATGCCCAGGAGTACAGTTTCCAGGTCATATGGTGGTTTAATATTTTGTTTTGCCATTGTTTGTTAGTTTGTTTAAAAACTGCCAAACTATTTTCCAGAGTAGTTGTAGCATTTTACATTCTCACTAGCAGTGTATGAGTGATCTAGTTTCTCCACATCCTTGCCAGCATTTGGTGTTGTCACTATTTTTATTTTTGCCAATCTGATAGATACGTAGTTTTATCTCACTGTGGTTTTAATTTGCATTTCCCTAATGGCTGGTGATGATGATATTTTTATGTATATATTTGTCATCTGTATATGCACTTCAGTAAAATATATTTTATGTCTATTACCTATTGTCTAATTGAATTTTTTACTTTTGACTTTTACAAGTTATTTATATATTCTCGATACTAGTCCTGTTCATACAAATGAGATGCAAGCATTTTCTCCCAGTCTGTAGCTTGTATTTCATCCTTTTTCAACAGATTCCTTTGTACAGCAAAACATTTTAAAAATTTAACAAACCTGTTTATACATTTTTCAATTTATGGATTGTGTTTTATGTGTCAAGTATAAGAAGTCTTTGCCTAAGTTATAAATATTATTTCTTATATGTATTCCATAAGATTTATAGTTTTAAGTTTCATATTTAACATTTGAGTTAATTTTGCATGAAGTGTGAGACTTAAGGTGATTTTTATTTTACTGTGGTAGATGTTCACTTGCTTCAGCACCATTTCTTAAAAAGACTATCATTCCTCTATTGAATTGTTTTTATAACATTTTCAAAAATTAGGGGGCATATCAGTATGAGTATATTTCTATGTTCTTTGTTCCATCGCATTGATCTAGAACTCTGTCCCTCTGCCATTTCCATACTGTCTTGATTACTACAGTTATATAGTAAGTCTTAATATTAGGTGATATGATTCCTCTCACTTTATTAATCTTTGTCAAGCATTGTTTTTACAGCTATTGTAAGACTATGTCTCTTTGCATAAATTTTTAAATAAGCTTGTTCATGTCTACAAAAACGACCTTGCTGATATTTTGGTAGGAGTTGCATTCAACTTGTGTATCAATTTAGAGAGAATCGAGGTCTTTACTATGCTGAGTTTCCCAATCCATTAACACTGTATATCTCTTTATTTACAAGATTTTGATTTCTTTCAGTATGTTGTGCTTTTTGATGGTGCTTCACATTAGGATTAGAGTGTGTTCTCATATTTCTAATACACCTATACTGGTATTATTATCTATTATACATATGATTGCAAAAAAGAAAGGGAAAATAGGAAAGGGTACAAAATTGCAGTTTTAAAAGGGAAGAATTTTTTTAAATGCAATATATCTAAATATATGCCATATGTGTATGATGTTGAAATAATTTTAAATGATATGGTCATAATTGTTTATGGAGGAATTGATAGAAACCTGTAATTTTTCATGAATGCAAATCATCTTTTTAATTATATTAAAGTCATGCATCAATGTGTTTTTTTTAATTACTCTTCTTTAGCCTACAGTTTTATGATACATGTTGTGAAATGAAGACTGGCCCTTGCTTAAATTCCAATATTAATCAATAATCCCTGTATCATAAAACAGACAACAAATTAATTAGAAAGAGCTAAATGTACTAAATTTAAAAGTGAACAAGGAATAAATTCTTAAGTAATTGAAACTTCTAAAGATATTATTTTACATAAATTAGAAAGGATCAGTCATTTTCCCCCACTTATTCAATTATTTAGCTTACCTTAAAACATTCACATTAATACAGCTGCACAGGTAATAAACTGAGAGAAAAACAGGCTTGATAGCTGAAATATTTATATAGAGTTCTCAATTTTATTGAGATCAGAAAAATTTTTTGGGACATTTCTGCCTCTCTTTTCAACAGTAATTCATGTTTGTTGAAATGTTCACCTTCTGTAAAGTATATATTGCTTAAGTTTTGCATCTCTTTTGTTAAGTACAATGGGAAAATTCTAGCTTATGGGCTAGTTTGGGGCTCAGAGTCCAGAAAAATTAAGGTACTTCTAAATATATAATTATCAGAAAACTCGAAACCTCATTTATATTTGCAACACTGTAGTGAGGTCTTCCAGTAATCTCGTCCTTGCAGAATGGTATGTGTATATGTGTAGAGTGACTTATTTACACACATACATTCACACATGTGATTTAGTTGTATCATTGAGTTGAGTACATTGTCACTAAATGAATCATTATATGATTCCTGATCTAAACAACAGTACATTTCACATTGTGTCAACCCTTATGTCTCGAGTGAAAACTCCATAAGCGAATCAATAGGGAGTTGCCTGGCTTTAATCTCCAGTTCTAGTAAGTATTTTATGCTCAAATCACTAGATACAGCCATGAAAAATGTAGAGATTCTTTATATAGAGAGAAACATACCTTTAAAAGTAACTATGAATCCCATTCATTTGAATCTTATCCTTTACCTCAAAGGGAGAAACTATTGACTTTTCTGATTTTCATGTATCAGCCATGACCCTGGCAAGAAATAGAATCTGACAGGGATGGTTCAATAGAACACAATAAAGTGACTACTTTCAAAGGTGTCAGCAGATTTAAAGGAAGCAAAAAACAAACAAACAACAACAACAAAAAAACAGTTGCAGTACCTACAGACTACCAGCAGTAAGAAGTCATTACATACCTCCCTTCCCAAGTCTGAAGTATCAGGTGAACAAAGTAACAAATTCTAAATTCAGTAAGAAATAGGACAATGCAGGAGGAGATTTCTAATAGGAGAGTTAGCTATATAAGCTGCCATCGTGAGACTTAAGATTCAAAGAAGATGAAGGGGGATGAGGAAGAAATGCCCTAGACCTTTTTTTCTCTCCCTGACTTTCTGTCTGATATCTGTGCCTTCTGTTGACCAAAATAAACTGAAACAAGTCAGCGAGGTAGCTAAGAAGATGTAATTTATAGGGATCAGCCTCTCAGGCACAGGGCAGAACAAAGAAGGGTGTAAAAAGGGATTGGGCCATGCCAACAGTAAGAATATTTAAAGCATTGAAAAATAAAACCCCCACCATCATATAATTTTGTATTGGTGAAATTAACCTTCGAAAGTGAAAGAGAAATACTTTATCAGACAAATGCTGAAGAAATTTGTTGCCAGTAGATCTGCCTTGCAAGAAATATTAAAGAAATACTCCAGAGAGAAAGAAAATGATGTAGGTCAGAAAGTTGGATCTACATAAAGAAAAAATTAACATTGGAGAAGGAATAAAAGAAAATAAACTCAGATCTTTTCTTTTTTTATTTCTAATGATCTAATAGATAATCTGTTTCAAATAATAAAAATAGCAACAATGTCTCAGGTGACTAGAGCTTATGGATAAGGTAAATGAATGACAGCAGTGTTATAAGGCTCGAGAAGGAGGAATGGGGAATATTCAGTTATATGATACCTACATTTACCTGAGGAGCAAAATGGTTTGGAGTGGGGGCAAAAGGAAAATGTCATAATTCCCTACTTCAGTCAACGTCAGAATTAATACCTAGGAGTAAAATTTCTGAGGTCTATGGCATTTGCATGTTTAATGTTTTGCAAAGCTGCAAAACTGTTTTTCAGAGTAGCTGTACTACTTGCATTCCCATCAACAATTAAGTAACCCAGTTTCTTTACATTTTTGCCAGCATTTGATATTGTAACTATTTTTTAACTTAGCCATTTTGATGTGTACATTGTTATATTGCATTGTGATTTTAATTTGTATTTCCTCAATAGCTAATGATGTTAAAGCTGAATATTTTTCATGAGCTTATTTGCCATCTATATGTTATCTTTGGAAAATATCTCTCTGTTTTTTGTCCATTTTCTAATAGAATTTTTGGGTTTTTTAATTGTTTTATTTAGTATTTTACTTTTGAGTTTTATGTTTTTTATGTATTCTAGATACTAGACCTTGGTTAAATATGTGGTCTGAAAGTATGTTTCCTTTAACTTGTCTTTTCATCCTCTTAGTAGCAAATGTTTAAAATTTTGTTGAAGTCTGGTTTATCAGTTCTTCCTTTTATGGACCATGTTTTTAGTGTAAAATCTAAGAACTCTGCTTAGCCTTAGAGTCTAAGATTTTCTCTTACATATTTTTGTATATACTTATATATACAAATGTATTTATATATATTTTTATAAGATGTGAGACCTAAATGTTCTGACACTATTTGTTGAAAAGACTATCTTTGCTCCACTGAATTGTTTTTGGATCTTTGTCTAAATAAGTTGGCCATATTGTATGGTTCTCTATTCTGTTCTCTTGATCCATGTGTCTATATTACCACCAGTACCATTCTATGTTAATTACTATAGCTGCATAATAAGTCCTAAAATCTGATAGACTTGTTCTTCCTAATTTACTCTTCAGTATGAAACCATATGGTCATGGAGATTTATTTTTCAGAAATTTTTAAACTATGAATTCCATTTCCTTATTAGCTATAGAGCTATTCAAATTAGCTATTTTATATTGGGTGATGGGCAGTAGTCTTTTTCACAAAGAATTGTTTTATTTCATCGAAATTGTCAAATATTTGTGTGAATAATTGTCCATAGTGTTCCCTTATTATCTTTTTTTTAATGTCTGCCAAGTGATATCCTGTTACATTCTTAACATTGGTAGTTTGTGTCCTCAATTTTTTCTTTGTCCCTCTTGTTAGCACTTTGTCAATTTTATTGATCATTTTGAAGTATGAGCTCTTTATTTCATTGATTTTCTCTATTGTTTTGGTCTTCAATTTTATTGATTCTATTTATTGATTTGAGACTGTTCCTCTTTACTAATGCATGCATTTAACAGCAGATTTTTAAATACATGGCTTAGTTTAACATATCTGACAATCTTTTATGCTAGACAGTGCATGTGGTATTATCTTTAAAATCTGATCCTTCTATTAGGTACCTCTCCAGGCAAGTGTCCTCAAGCTTATTCATGTTTATTGATTAACAAATAGATTAAAATGTATAATTTTCTTTTAATTACTTCAAGTATAATCTCTTTGAGGAAGAGACCAGAAGTTATAACCTTATATTCTTAACATAGAAAAACTGGCCTTGATAAATGTTTGATAATAAATTATAAATAAATTCCACAGCCCAGTGCCATTGTTTTAAATGGTAATTTGATACTGTAGTCATCCAATAGTGCCAAGATTCAGGATCTCTTCTAATATATATTTGCACACAGATTTGGTGCCCGACCCCCAAAAGATTCAGCCTTGATTTTGAGTTTTATAATTATCTGTGTTTTGAATTTCTTTCTTTCTTACTTGTGCCTGTTATTTTTTAATTTATTAGAATAATATTGGTTAATAACATATAATTTTCAGGTGTATAATATTATGATTTGACATCTGTGTTCGCTATTGTGTGCTCACAGCCTGAAGTCTATTTTCCTTACGTTACTGTTTTCTTTTTCCCCAACTGATACCATTGAGCCCTTATTATATATTATACACTTTTGAGAGCCCGTGATGTCAACATAAATAGTAACCAGTCTTTAACATCAAAAAATTTATATCTGAGTAGTGAAGGTACATTCATATCATTAGACCCAACTACAAATGTGGCTGAAGGGAAGCTCAAAAAAAATCTTCATGGAGAGGGTAAGTTTAAACAAAGCCTAGAAGCATAAAGAACCATAAAATACACAGACAAAGGAAAAAAAGATAAGGAAATTGCAAACAGAAGCAATAGCATACACATAACAAAGTGAGAGGCAGTGGTGATAAAGTGGTGATGAAGTAATTCAAAGGGAAGATGCAACTCCTGTTCTGATGCAATTTGCATTCCAGCAGGTAAGACACACATTAAACATATATGCAGCTTATTTATTATACATGCAACAAAGGAACAAAGTAGCATGCAAAGAGAACATATATGGTAAACTTTTGAAATAATTTGAAATATAATGGTAGGAAAATATATTAAATCACTTCAGAGGAATACAGGTAAATGTAATATAGCATTAAAAAATGAAGACCAGAGCTAGATTGCAAAGGCTCTTTTCATCTCTGATCATATTTTCCACTAGGGTATCACACTAGTACCAATTATCATTCCAAGAATGATATGGTGATGCTAAGCCCATGTGCTAATGGTTCTTCACTTATATCAGTGGCCCCACTCCCCACTACCACTTTGCCCTGAGAAGCTTAGCTTTTCATCTCCATCACCAAGACATCTTACACTCTATCAGCAAATTGTGTGACACCAGAAAGAGATCAGAGAATAGGGGGGGAAAGCGTTTAGGGTATTCATTTTCCACTTTTTGTGTGCCTCATCACTAAATTCCTGGTAGTGACTGTATGTGTCTCTTATGCTTCCAACAACATTATTCCCTCACCTTGATCCACCAGGCCTAGGAGTGAAAACAACTTCCCACTTTTACTATTACCTAGATAACTCAGCATCCTTCATTTGTTCTCATCACCCTGCCTATATCCCTGTTTACAGTTATTTCAACAAATTACTTTCTGTTAAATGCTTTCAAGTCTGTCTGTTTCCTGCCAGGACCTTGACTAATAAAGTATAAGAGATGCAACTATTAAATCTTAGTACTAATTCCAAGCTTACTGGCATTGATGTGTTTATTTTTTTTGTCCTTATAATACCTTTGTTTTATTCAGAAGTCTTTAAACACTTTCATTAATTCCTACACATTTACCTCTTAAAATAATTGAAGATTAATATACAAATTATCCATTATTTTTATAAAACAGATAAATTAGTTTTGAGTTTTACTTATAGTTACTAAGTAAATGTCCTCTGTCTTGACCTTATAAAAAGCATTGCTATGTAATACCAAGTTCTGAAGTCAAATTATTTTACAAGTGTCATAGATTTTATTGTCTATGGAAATATGAGTTAGGATATGCTCTCAGCTTCACACGTTGTTGCTTTTCTTTAGTCCAGTGGGAAAAAATCTGACCATTTAAGAATGAACCCACAGAGTTCAGATATTCATTTTCTATTTTTTATGGAAATTAAAATGTCAAAGCAGTATAAATTATACACATGTGTGCACATGCACACACACAGAAATAATAATGTGTTTCAAAATAGGTTGAAAGGAAGGAACCTGTATTTTCACCTTGCCTAGCAGTAACAAGGGAGCAATCCCCTTTCCATTCTCCATCAAAACAGTGTCAGAAGAGGTTAGCTAAAATAGAACTTTTCAATAAGATCCAGAGCCTGAAAAAATAATACCCTAAATTTCCATATTTCTGTTTAAAATCACTCATCAAACCAAGAAAAAGGAAAATCTCAACTTAAATGAAAAAAGACCATCAGCAGTCACCTACACCAAAATGACATAGATGATAGAATTATCTGCCAAGGCTATTAAAGCAGCCATCATAAAAAAAAATGGTTCAATAAGCAATTACAAACTTGCTTGCAACAAATAAAAAAAATAGAAAGTCTCAGCAAGAAATAGAAGACATATAGAACAAAATGAAAGTTTAGAACTGAAAAATACAGTAATCATAATAAAATTCAATAGATGATCTCAACAGCAGGTTGGAGGGGGCAGAGGGTAAAATCTGTGAACAAGAAGATAGAACAATAGAAATTACCCAGTCTGAATAAGAAAAAAAAATAGACTAATAAGAAATGAACAGAGCTCAAGTGACTTGTAGAATTATAGTAAAAGATCTGTGACGTATGTCATCAGAATCCTGAAAAGAGAGAAAAAAAAAAGTGTTGTTGAACAAGTGCTCAAAAAAATAATGGCTGAAAAATAACCAAATTTGGCAAAAGACAAAAGCCTACAGATTTTAAAAGCAAAGTGAACAAACAAGATACACCCAAAGAGATCCATACCTGTACTCATCACAGTCAAATTCCTGAGGATTAGTGATAAAGAACAAAATCTTGAAAGCAATGAAAGAGAAAGGACTCTATAAGCTAAAATCAGATGTCACAATTTCTTATGAGAAATGATTGAATCCAAAAAGAGGTAGCATGACATTTTTCATGTGATTAAAGGAAAGAACTGTCAATATCCAGAACAGAAATAAGGAGGCAACACTTTCAAACACATTTTATGAGGCAAAAAGTACACTGATAAGAAATGAGGCAAGCACAGTACAAAATACAGACCTATAGCCTTCATAGATATAGGGATAAAAATCTTTAACAAATTTTATAAGTCATATTAGCTAGCTAAAAAAGAATAATTACATGGTCTCATCAACTCATGCAGAAAAAAAAAAACTCACAAAATTTTCCACCCATTCATGATAAAAACTCTCAGAAAACTAAGAATGAGGAGGATTTTTTTTTTACTTAATAAAGAATATCTACAAAAATCCTATAGCTAATGTTATAATAATGTAGAAAGATTTTAATGCTTCTTCCTAATAATAGGATCAAGGCAAAGCTCTTTGCTTTCAGGCCTGTTATTCTTTGTAGTACTGAAAGTTCTAGCCAGCATAAAAATGCAAGAAAAATAAATATACAAGCATATAATCAGGATGGAAAAGTTAAAACTGTCCTTATCTACCGATGCTATGCTGGCTATGTAAAACATTTCCCAGGGATTCTATAAAATCGCTTACAGAAATAATGAGTGCAACAAGATCAACATACAAAAATCGAGATCAATCATATTTCTATATACAGGAAATGAACTGGAAACCAAAATGTAAAATCTGCAGTCACTCAAAAAAAAAATACTGTGAAAGTAACAAAACATATAATGTCAATATGCTACAAACAAACAAACAAAAAATACAATGATGAAATAAAACAAAGTCTTAAATAAATGGATATAACATATTGTGTGTTATGTTCATAGACTGGGAAATATAACATAGTAAATACATCAGTTCTCCCCCAAATTAATCTATAGTTTTAATGCAATTCCTATCACAATACTAGCAAGCACTCTCTCTCTCTCTCTCTCTCTCTCTCTCTCTCTCTCTATATATATATATATATATATATATATATATATATATATATATATATATATATATATACACAAGTACCAAGTTGCTTGAATCCCATATATCTTATATTTTGTGTCTTATATTTTTCTGGCTTCAGTGCTAATAAACTACCCATAGATAGTACATTTCTCCTTTGGATTTATCAAAAAGAGATTTTTAAAGAGCACCTAAGAAATGTATACCATCACAGAATGTGTAAAATTTCAACCAACGTGGATCATTGTGGGGAAGGGAAGCAGAAATGGCCCAGAAATTATTTTTCCCAAATTAATAAATTTGGGAACATCATATAAATATCATAGTTATCAAGCCTGTTTCTTTCTAGTGTATTTATCCTGTGAAGCTCTAGTAATGGTAGCACTTAAAATTATGTTAAATAATTGAATAAGTGAGGAAAAAGACTCAGACCCCTCCCAGTTTATGTAAAATACTGCCATTAGGGTTTTTAATTTCAATTTCTTAAGAATTTACTCCTTGTTCACTTTTAAGTTTATCACAATTCTTTCTAAATAATATTCTACCCATTCTATCATATAGGGATTACTGGTTAGTATTAGAATATAAGCAAAAACCAGTCCTTATTGTACAACACGTATCTTTAAACTGTAGGCTAAATAAAATAATTAAAAAGCATGCTGATGTAAGCCTTCAATGATTATAATTGTTATAAATGCAAAAGGAATATCTTTCTAAAACATGTTACCAATGTTTCCTATACATATTGGACCCACCTGTTGCATTTAAAATAAAAATAAGAAAGAAGATAGAGAAGCCTTCTAGTGTCAAAGAATGATTTACAGACATGCCAAATGACATAAATGTGTTCATTTAATACAGAAAAAGCATCTATTAAGAACTATTAAATAATTTATCATTAATTCAGTGTCTAAGAGAATGGTGTTTTAATAACAGTAACCAAAGAAATTGAAGGAAGTAATTTTTTAGTTAAAAATTCTTATCAAAAGCCACGATGGAAATTTAGCATTTTAAGAGGATTTCTTTGTTCCATTAAAAGAGTGTTCTTTATTTTAGCAGGAACCTTGTCCCATGAGACCTATACACATTCTGCCTTCATAGCTCAGCTGTTGCAATCTGTTGCTGCTGCTTCTCTTATTCAGACTGTTGGCATCATCAATACATGACTTTGGATTGGTTCCCCAGAGTAGAAATTAAGTTTGGTAGACAGTGGATACATAATGAATGGAGAGATTATTCTGAGCATTTCCTTTTGTTCAGTGGACTGAAATGTTTAGTGTTGTTGGAGAATAAAGGAAAGGCATTTAAAGGTCTATTCTGGATCAGGATTTTTTGCTCTGTTATTTTAAAAATGTGTATAGAAGTTACAGAAAGTATTGTTACAGTTTTGGACTAAAGAGGTTTTATGTTTAAAAGGATCTGAGAGCAAGTACTCTGTCCACTGTGCTATTCTGGTTTGGATATTAATCAGAACATAGTTGAACATTATTTGAATTCACAGGACTTGCCATGCTGGAAGCACAACCTTATATGTAGTGGCCATGTGCAGTCCTATTATGGGAAACCAACTTGAGAGAAAAGGCGGTTCTCTTATTTCTGCGCAGGTCCTGGAATTTGAAATATCCAGGGGCCTCTACAGAATTCTGGCATCAGTTACTATGTTGACTCACTCGGTGTTGGGATCACTCACTTTCCCCTTACAGGACTCAGATCTTGGAGGCGATTAGCTTCAGAGAACAACCGAATAGGGAAAACCAAAGTGTTATTTTTTAAAGGCTGACGAAGTTGCTTGGTTTCTCATCATTCCTAAACCTACTGGAGCAATAAAGTTGGGAGAAACTTTACCAAGATTTCTATTGCTGCCTTGATATATACATTGTGTTTTCCAAATGCTTTGGTGGGAAGAAGTAGAGGACTGTTGTAAGTACAAAGTAACTAAAAATATTTTTTACAATGGCATAAGTTTTAGCTTGTGACAAGCTCACTGATTAGGCAGATTGATTTTAAATTATTGTAGAAGTCTGTGCTTGCTTCAGAATCATGTATACTCAAATAGTGTAGTAGTGTGTGAAGAAACATAAAAGTTATATATACTGTGCACATATATATGTGCAGGTGTATGTGTTTCTCACTGTCATAATTTTTCAGTAGAAATGAAGTAGAGTTTAAATTTTTGTCTTTGCAAATATTATTGAACACATTTTTTTTATTTAAGAAACTACTAAAGTAATAGAATATGCATAACTAACTTAGACTATTTGTAACAAACCATTTTACTTGTGAAATTGTTTGTGTATCTGAGCTATTATCAGTATTTGATGCTTCCGTATTTGCTACATGTGGTATTGTAACCTAACAAATATTTTCAATTAACTAATTGCTATATGAGAATGACTTCTAGAAGCCTCAAGGTTAGAAAAATGTTATCTGGCATATCATGGAGAAAAATAAAAGTAAAATGAATTGTGATGGATAAATGGATGTTGAGAAAAGTGTTGATAAATATTTAAAAGTTTCTTTCTCATATTACATTTAGTATTTTCAATGTACATCTCTGTAGCATATTATAAAAATTCTTTCAAATAATATGATCTGTGTTGGCAAATGATCAGACACTTGTTAAAACAACATAAAAACATGAGAGACTGCTCATATTTCACAGTAAAGTCACCATGTTGTTCCATATCAGTGATGACCTTGCTTTTCAGTAAAGCTTTTTAATTTGAAATTTTTATGTAAAGTACAACTGTTTTGTTTATTTTAAAAAGTCATGATGACTAATGAAAAATTTAAAAATTGACTGTGACACAATAAAAATAATATATAAAAATAGTATAAGAGGAGTACAATGTGTCCCAAAGAGATAGATGATTATATTCTTTTTTCCTGCCTTGACATGTGAATTATAGTCATTCTGAAATAGATATGAGGGCAATGTCTATAAGTAGGAATTTTTAAAAAAAGTAAATCTCTCCAAATAAGTAACTCTTCAAAACTTCTGGAAAAAGAATCACAACAAAAGTTTTGCCTCTGAGAAAAATTTGTAGGAAAAAATTAACATTTTACATTTACTGATTTTCTTTCTGATTGAAAAGCTATTCAATTTACTAATATTACAAAACTACAATAGCATATATTCTTTGCAATACACACATATTGATTGATGGAGCAATTGATATATTTACAAAATTAAAACTATAAACCAGTGTATAGAAAAATCTAGAAAGAATAGCAAAGATGCAATTCTGGAATGAAACAAGACCAAACTACTCTCTGTTTTGTCATAGGTAGTCAAATAACTTTTTAAATTCTTAATTAGAATTCGAGGAAAGCTAACCTTTTTGGGACAAGACCTGTAGACATATATTATAGTACATTTTTAAAATTATCAGATAATACTTATGCTACATGACAATGGGTTTGTTAAAAGAAACTGAATATATTCACAAGGTTATATTATACATTAACTTTTACTTGTTGACCGCATACTGCTATTTGAATATATTGACATTTGAGTCCAGTTTTTTAAATTACCTGAGTTTGAGAACCTTAAGAGTACATTTGGTTGGTTTTTAACCAAAATAGTTACCAATTAATAGGATTGTTATATTAATGTAAGAGTTGTTTACTTTTAAAATTACTCAAATACTGCACTGCAAAAAGTTATCAAAATAATTTATAAATTTATATTTCATTCAAATTTTTAAATGATGTTAATTATCGTGAGATCTAATAAATACAAGTTTTAGAATTTCATTTGCAGAATCTTTTAAGGGCATTGTAACTACGAAAAAGAGATTGCTTGCTGATCTAAAAAAATAATATACTTTTTAATTCGGTAAGCTTTCTGTATTCCTTAATGGCATAATATTATGGAATATATAATAGAGAAAGACATGTAAAGTTAATCTAAACTTAAAAAAGACTCTAAAATGTTATTTTTGTAAATTTATGTTATTTAAGGAAAAAGTGGTTAATTGACACTACTCCAGCTTGACAGAACTGAAATATTAATTCATAATTTGGACAGTGGCATTAATACAGCTTCCTCTTCAGTCCTGAAGTATTCATTTGAAATCCTGTAGTCCAAGTCATTTGCTACATGTAAAACAAATTGTTGAGTTCTTAACCACTTGTGTAGTTTAATAAAAAATTAAAGTTTTCATTGCTTTGGAAATGTCAGGTGGGTTTTTTTAATTCTTTTTTTTTCATCATGGCTTTATCACAAGAATAAAACAGTGATTCCCCAAATTTCTCTTTCCTTTCCATTTTCTACAATACTATTTTCCTAACTTATTAAAAATTATTTATTACATTTTTCATTAAACTATTCTTCTATTACAAATCAAGAATCCTGGTATTTTGGTGTGAATATATATATTTATAGAAATACATACATACACATTTAATAACAGTACTGTTACTTAAGAGAGATATTGAAAATTAATTGGAAATTAATCTTTCTTTAAAGATAATTTTCTGTTCATTTATTTATTTTTTATTTTAAACACATCATTTTTAAAGAAATTTACAAATAAGACTAGTCTGTTCTCTGTCCAGCAAAATATAAGTAAAGAGCCTCAAGGCTTAAGTGTTAAAAGTTTCATGGGAAGTTAAGTGCATGAAGAGATTTGTTGTGGTTGAATCTTTTCCATTACATTTTAAAATAAAATTAATGCTAGCTGTATATCTTTAAAACATATATTATTTCTCAAAGGCAGGCTTTTTATTTAATGCAGATTAGAGAGTTCAAAGAATTTACAATGATAGGAATTTGACATTTCTGTCTTTCATTCTGAAAAGATACATTGATTAAAGTGATGTCAAACTCAGTTAATGGAGGCGGTGTAGTTATTTCAGATATACAGGGTATGTAATTTGAAGACAAGCCAGATCACAATGAGGAGTCATTATGGCTTTGGTTTATTTTTATACAGTACATTCAGGTTTGGGTTGGATTCAGAGAAGACAACAAAATCCTGCCATGATCCTAGGAAATTTATGTTCTATTATCAAGGCAGTGGGTTCACATTAGAACATTTTTGGAAGAAAATCATAGGCTGCGGTATGGGATATGAGAAGACTTTTTTTTTTAATTAACTACTACCAACTTCCATAGCAAAATTTTATAAAAATATTTATTATTGGTGAGTGTACTCCATGCAGCAGGCTGATCTTCAAAACACAAACAGACGAGCAAATAAATAAACACCTTGTGGTCTTTAACTTTTTCCTTATTTAAAAACATCTATTAATTAAACTTCCTTGGAGCTTCACTCTATACAATATTGACAGTAATTAATATAACACAAATTTGGAGTTCTGAAATTTAATTTTGATGCAGATATGAATGTTGAATTGTCATACTATAGTGTAGTTTTTTTTATTTAGCCGATTTGGGAGGGTTTGTCTACTTATATGTAGAATTGTTCTTAAAATCTTTAACTTTGTAAAATTTCAAGCTCCATCTAGTTAACATTAGAAGTGAACATGTCTTTCAGAGATTCTGCTATTTCCTCTTGAAGGGAAGAGTAACCCTGCTCTTTGTAAATCACTCACATACAAACTATAGTTTGAAGATTAACAGTTAAAATGATTTGGTTTACTTCTTTTCTGAAATCCGTAGCATAAAAAGTTTGTTTTTCTCTTATATTACAGTCCGTTACAATTTTGTGCATGCCTTTTTTAAACCTAATGGCTCCTCCAGGGATTCTGAAACACTTTTAACTCCCAGGATTTTTCTCTTTCCTTTTTTAAGATTAATATCCTGAATATTGGATGGGAGGAATGGCCTGCAGTGTTTAAAAGATACCTTAAATTTCTCAGCCACAGTTATGATAGACAGCCAATAGAATGAGAATGGGGACAGGAAATGGATGGCCCTTCTGGCTCATGCTTAAAAGAGTCCTAATCTTATGGTCACACAACCTCTACTCGTGCCCATTAACAAAACCAAAGGGCAGTACTCCTCCCATAGCTCATGTCTTGCACTTAGTCTGCCATTTTAACAAAGAATTTTCATTCAACTCTGCACTCAATCTTTATGTTATTCTGACATCATTCATTCAACATACCTGGGAATTTCAATAGGTGAAAGAACACACAGGGCAAGTTTCTGAGGTTCTACAATCCCTAGAGGGCTTTTGCATAGTATATGTAATGATATTAAGCACTGAGAAAACAAGTGTTGCTAGCAGTCTAGATTAAGTTTGGAGATCAATTTCTTCCTGGTCTCTTTTATTATCTTTTACCTTCTGCTTCAGTGCCCCACTTTCCTTTTGTCATTACACACTTCCTTCTTCACTAATGAAAGGTGGAGGAGAATTGACAATTATCTTTTAACTGGCATAGAACTGTCATTTCTTTGTTATGCAGATAAAATGCTGCTGTTCTTGTTTTGTTTTTCCTAAGTCTTCCAGAACTGTTAATTCAGCATTTTGATTCCATATAATTTTAAGTAAATTATCTTTCTTAAATTAAAATAGTTGGAAAATTTATTTTTTTATACATCAGCTTTGATAGTCAAAAAGTATCTAGGGCTAGTTAAAATGTTTAGTTTTATGTTACTGTTCCAGTAAAAGAATCCAAGGGAAGCCGTGCCTCTATTTTTATTTATTTTAGTTTTTATTATTTTATTTATTTCAGAAGAAACTCTGATTGTTTAAATGAATAGGAGGAATATTAAAGCCAATGATTATCCATATAATAAAGTCATGATGTAGATAGCTGAATGAGTTTTAAACGGGATTAACACACTTTTAAAAAATCTTTTAAAATCAGATGTTTGAATTGTCATACTTTTAGTTTATATTTAATAAATAGCCCATTCATGGGTATTACAACAACAAATTTACATATGCCAAAATAACATACAATCTTTTGCCAGTTTATCTTCGACTTTTAGATATACTTTATCTTCACAATTATGAAATAATTGATGTTTCCAAAAGACTAGTATTGAGTACAATGCATATTATAATGTCTCATATTATGCCCAATTATGGGCAAACAATGAATGTAGCCTTTCGATGTTTTCATTCTCTCCTTGGTTTTTGCTTTGTTTTGTTTTAAATTGCTCTCACTCCTTCTATTCTGTTTTTGGCTAAGACTGTCATAGAATCAGGACTATAAAAGGGCATAAACATCAGTGGCTTTTTGCTCATTCTTGGCACCCATCTTTATTTGCACACAACTTGTCTGCTTCTTTATCATATTACAGTAGCAATTCTACCTTAGACTGAGCTAAGTGCTGACTTAAAGGACATGGGAGTATGCACAGTTTCAACTGCATATTTTAGCCTTGGAAACTATATGAAGTCAAACTACAGAGAAAAGAAAGAGAAAAATCACAGATGAAGAACTTTCCAAGTATTTTTATCAAAAGCAAATTGAGTAATTTTTTTTTACATTGATACTCAAGAGGGCAATATTAAAAATAAACTGGTGACTAAGGGGGCAAATATAATCAAAATAGTTGAGAAACTGATAAAATTATGAAAGCAGTGGAAACCCAACAGCTCCCAATATATTGTAAAATAATTAGGAAGGAAAAGGGAAAAGTAGACTCTAAAGAGTTAACCAGATACAAGCAAGCAATGTTGGCATGTAGGTGGTTAAATAAAAGAGCTTACTGGAAGCTCAAACAGCTGAGGAATCCTGATTTAGTAGAGACTGAAGAGCAGGTCAGGAGCCATGTGAACAGCTGCTGAAGAGCTAGAGGATTCCTTTGGATTAGGTGTACACACCACATCTCTAGTGGGATGTGTCAGAGATCACCAAGTGTCATAACAGAATTCACTTCATGCAAGCCTATGGACTTTGCAGTGTTTTACTTTAAGTGCCTGGAAATAGATTTGCTCTCAAAATAAAACCAGATATAAAGGTATCAAAAGAAGTGACTTGGTAGATTTTGTATTGTATGGTTTCGGTGATCACAGTTTAAAGAAGGAACAGTTTGTTATTCATTCATTTATTTATTCATTCAATTAATATGTACTGAATTCTTACTTTGTTCCAAGTACTTGTGCTATGTTCTGGAGATAATGCTCTAACAAGTGACCTCATTGATATTACAATTTAGGACACTATATATACAGGAATTCAATAAGGCAGACAAGAGCATTCCAAAAAGTCATAGAAGCAGCGTCCAGATAGAATAATGAAATGCGAAGTAAAATAATATTTTTGTAAAAAGGAGTGTCCCTTTCAATCTTCAACTACATTTGGAACAAGGGCTATAGAATGAAGCACACATTCTTATAAAAATGTATAATAGTGAGATTAGACTAGTATTAGAAGTTGGGGAGTGATGCCTAAGAAAATGACATTAAAAGTAAGACAAAGAAGAATGGAATTGGGGAATAGTTGTGCAAAGGAAAAAAAGGAAAAATGTTTTAATTAGAAGGAACAATATCTGTAAAGGTGTGACTTCGGTATGAAGAAAAAATTTTTGAAAGAAAATTGGTTTTCCTGAAGTTGATAAGGGAAAATTCAGAACAAGCATCCAGCTGAAACACTGGGCTGGAGTCCAATATTCAGAGCATCAAAGTTCATGGGAGTGGTGTTTTTGTTTTTGTTTTTGTTTTTTATGGTGAGATCAATGGACAACCTTTTAAGGATTTCAGGTAGGGCAGTGATAGGAACATATTGTGTGTGTGTGTGTGTGTGTGTGTGTATGTTTTAAAGATTTTTCACTCTATTATTATATAATTATCTAACCACTATGCTCTGTACTTGAACCTAATATAAGATAATATTAAATGTCAACTCTAATCGAAATTTAAAATTTAAAAAAGACTACTCTGTTGTGTGAACAAAAGGTTAGGGAATGTTAAGAGTAGGTGAAGGGACTATCAATCCAGTAGCTTCTTCAGGGGCAGAAGAGAATGACGTTGACTAGAATGGTAACAGTGAAACTGAAGGAAGCAAATTTATTCCAGATTTATTTTTGAGACAATAGGAATTGGTATTGAATTGGATGTGGTGTCCTCCACAATATATAGAATTGGGTGAATAATGGTGCCATTTCCAAGGAGGAGATTTGAAGGGAAGCTGGAATGATGGGAAGGACTGGAAGTACAGATACTAAGTTTTTATAGAGATGTAGGTACTGTGAATATGGGGATCTGAAACTTAAAATGTGAGCCATCGAGTATGAATGAGACCAGCTAGAAAGACCATAGAGTGTTAGGCAAAGGAGATCAGGAATTCAACAAGTAAGACAAGAGCACTCCACAAAGTCATAAAAGCAGCATCTACATAGAATAATGAAATATTAAGGAAAATAATATTTTTTGTACAAATGTGTATTCCTTTCAATCCCCAATTTAATGGCTTTATGAATGAGGATCTCACTTGCAACACCAGGTGTCTTGTTTTCTACAGTCTCTGCCATCTATTTACCCCTAATTTCCTCTCCCATATTGCTATGTCTGTAAGATATCATTAAAATGTTGCCTTAGTAGAAAAGCTTCAATAAATATTTAAATTGTATGATGCATTCAGTTTTTTCCTGTACTCTGCACTTCCTAAAAATAACTTTTCGGAAACCCCATTTCAACTGATTACTGTATAATGAAATGAGCTTTCAGTGTAAAACATTTGTCATAGTCTGAATTTCGGTTGCTCAGTCGGAGTTGTTAAACAATATGAAAAATCATCCTTTAGAGAATAGACAATTGCATAGATATGATAAGGTAAGTTTGTGCTTTATTTAATGCTGTTTTAGTTAATATAGATGCTTATTGGAGAAATGTCTACAATTTCTTGAGAACCATTAGTAAAAATGATTTTTCTTAAATCTGGAAAAATGGTAAAAATACTAAAAAACATTGACAATTCAATTTAAATAAAACTAGAATTGTACTGAAGAGATAGAGGGCACCTGAGTAATTGAAATTTAGTCATGGATGAGTGTAATATACTTATCAGTTAGCTTTTGGGGAAGTAAGAGTAGATAGAATATTAATATTATATTGAGCAACTTTTTACTATTAGGTTTTTACTTGTAAATAAACATTGAACACCTGAGATGTTCTCTCTGCTGTTTATGAGAGTATAACTCTGTAAGTAAGAGAAAAATGCACACATATACAGAGAGAGAGAGAGAGAGAGAGAGAGAGAGAGAGAGAGAGAAATGCAACTACTATATGTCAAGAGAATTTACAAAGCAAGGTACAAATCAACCGCAAATGATTACTTAAGGATGATGTGATTATGGAAGTTTCATTGAAGAATTCACCTTTATAAATAAGCTGTAGAGTATGAGCATATGGAGATGCAAATTAGAGAATGAATAGAAGAATCAAGGGATAATGACAAGGAATAATGAGGCATTGATTTATCCTATATTTATTGACAGCACCCTGTATATGTATAGTACTATTCTAGATTCACCAAGTCTTATATAGCATTTAGCAAGCCTGTACTAGGTGTGAAGCATTTATCTGAGAATATTACATATATTTCAGCTAATTCCCATTATAACTGTAGAAGGTAAGGGGATATAATCAATTCATAAGTAACATGAGAATACCAAGATGCAGGGGACTTTAGTAATTTGCTTAAGGAGCTCAACTGGTACACGGTGGAGTAAGGATTTGAAGAGATCCAAGGTTTTTAACCAGTCAGTTGTCACAACCTCTCAGATTGTAATAAAGAAGAGGGTTTGTCAGAGCTCTAGAGAAGGTAGAACAATACATAAAATGGAAGGAATCATGGTATCTTCTAACAAGAACTAAATACAGCAGGTACTTGAATAATGTCATTTCCTTCAATGTCTTTTTGTGATAACATTGATGAGCTGTCACAGGAACTTAACTCTTGTTTCTATCAATTACCCTATGGTAAAAATAGTTTCAGTATACATTGTTTCACTTCAAGTCACAGAACCTATCGATGACATTAAGTAAAGACTTACTGTATGTTCCACTGAGAATGTTCTTCAGAAAAACTCAAAATTTTTGGTTTGTTTACTCAAAGACTGTAGAGCCTGACACATTATAATTTCTTAAATAAAAACTGAGATGTCCTGAATAACCCAGCATCTATACTCTGGACCTCCTCAGGAGCTGTCCATGATATGTTACTGAACATTTGCTTCATTATTTTATTCCTCTCTCAATCTTCTTTGTGAACTTGAAAAGATCAAAGAACAGAACTAATATAGCACTTGATCTGTTTGTAATCATCTACGACAAACTTCCTTAGAGTGGTTCTGAGTAGACATTTTTTTATGATTTTATTTCAGTTATGCATAGGCAACTGTGCTAGAGGAACAAAAAAAAACTAAGAATTTTCAGTACTGTGAAAAAAAATAATTTACATAGATGAATATGACATTTAAGGATAATGAGAAGTACTATTTTTAGTAGTATTTAGCAAAAACAGTTCATTTAAATTTCTAATTACTATTGCATTTTTACATAGGTAAATTTTCCATAGACTGTGAATTCTAGACTGTGAAGTAGATGACATCTCTAGAGTTAAGCCTTGTGTACCCTGCACAACAATGTCAACATCAGATCTCCTATATCTATGATCAGAAATGATATTGAGAATTTCTCTGACTTTGTAAGTAATTATAGTCTCATCTCATCAAGAAATATGTATCACACATATCTACACATTAAAAGAAAAAGTCATATGGATGAGAGCAGAAGGTAAGGGGAAGTCAGAAATACGCCCCCAAATGCCAAAGACTATGATAGCTTATTTTCAAACAAAAAGCCTATTATCATGTTTTTCCTATGGTATAGATTGTTTAGTATTATTCAATAACTGCAAATAGAAATATCAGGGTGTTATAAATTTTAACTATTATTTAAAATGCATCATCTTAAAAATTTTTGAAAAAAATATCTTTAATGCTTTAAAAATATTAAATAAAATGCATCTTCAATTTATTCACTCTAAGGCCATTGATCTTTGGATTAGCTATATAAATAAATGACATCAAAGATACATTTTCAGAGACCCAATATCTTGATTTCCAGTCAAACAATAGAAATTTGGTTCAACTAAAGTAGCATTGCTCTATAATATCAAATATACAAACATTTTTATAGTTTATTGCTATAAATGACAATAAGTTGTATTATTATCTAAAAAATTGTGAGACCAATTAGGATATTTTTTTCACTTTAATCAATCTTGCATCCCTTTTATTCTGTTTTACTAATGTGTGAAATTAGATGAAATTGTATGACATACCATTTTCCTAGAAAAAAGTTTTTATGACTTTAGTGAATGAAATAAATTAATTATTTCAATATTGCTAGTGTGAATAGATCTGTCTTTCTCCCACACACACAACCTAGAAATTAAGTAGTTTGCTTATAAAAGTATTTGGCTTTAGTAATGTTTATAAAATCAATAAATATTAAAACAGAACTAAAACCAATTCTTCCATTCGGAAATATAAAGAATGCTACAACACAGTTGGAAAAGCAAAAGGAAAAATTTATTATATGCAAATGTCACTCTCCAATTATAATAGAGAGTTGTAGTTTAATATTTTATTTATTCCTTAAGGAGCTAATAGTCATTTAATTTTAATATTAAACATTAGACATAACTATATTATTGTTTTTTATTTATTTTAAGAAAATAGAATTATAAATTGAAATATCTTACTATAGTAATAATATGACAGAAATAAAAAAAAACAAAACAAGGTATGTTTCTATTCTTTATATCTACCAATTGGATTAGAGATTCTTTTCCTTAGAATGTTATGCTTTATTATTTTTTTCTGTTCAAACTTCTCCTGACTCAGTTCAAGTGAAGTAAAGGGCATCAAATCATTAAAGACAATTAAGAAAACATCTTGCTCTTCTTTCTTGAACTTGTAGCAATGGTCAATATTGACTATTTTCTCCCCTCTTGAAAATTTGTCTTTCCTTGAGATCTGTGAATTGTACTTTCCTGGTTTTATTTCCATATCTTTCAGGTGTTCCTGTTTAGTCTCCTTTGCAGGCTGATTCTCTCTACTTGACCTTTAAATATTAGGATTCCTCGGTGCTTAGTCTAGTGAGATTATCTTCTCACTCTGTAATCCCTTCCTTGGTCATTGTAATGATGCCCATGGCTTTATCAACACTTATGTGCAGATAACCAACCAAGTTATGCCTCTAAGCTCAGATTTCTCCAGTGAATTCCAAACTGGAATTTCAACTGCCTGGTTGGCATCTCTATTTGTATATGACAAAGTCACTTCCAGTCTAAGTGCCCCAAACTAAACTTTCCCTCCACCCACCTGGAATATGATCCTTTCTCATTGTTCCCTTTATCTGTGCTACCACCTATCCAGTTTTACAAGCTAGTGCCCTGTTTCATCCTTGAAACTCTTATCTCTCTTGCCCACTTGTGTCTAAGTCATTGCTAATTCCTGTGGTTTCATCGCCCAATATCTGTTAATCTACTTCTCTTCATATCTTCTGCCATTACACTAGCCCAATCTGCTTTCTCTCACTAGGAATACAGAAGCAGTTTCCTTTCTGTTTTTTTGGCACACCTTTTCCCCCATTTTCTCTAATCTATTCTCTACATTTCATTCAGTAAGCTAAATTTGATGATATCAGCATCCATTTAATCACTTGAGTACCTTCTCTTATCTATTAGGAAAGCAAAACAAAATAAAATGAGATCTGGACACTGTCATTCTGTCCTATCACATCTCCTATAATGCTTCCCCAGTTTCATCACCTTTCTGGTTTTCTTTCTGTTCCTTGAATAGGCCTTGCTTCTTTCCATGATAGGGCTTTTGCACATAATTTTCTCTTTGTCTAGAACATTCCTTCCCTGTCGTTTTCATCTAGATAACATCAATTTCTGTTTACAAGCCACTCCCTCTGGGTAAATGTCAGAATTTTCTAAGTAGGTGAAATCTCCCTACCATGTTTTATCCCTTCATAACAGACCAGTGTTATGAATTAATGCTTATCACTCGAACCATTTGATAAGTTCCATAACCCAGACACCATTGTTTTTCCAGAACTAGGCACATAAACATTTCTAAATAAGTGAATTGGTGTTTAATATTTTATTGCACACTATAATTACAGACATTTACACTTAAGAACATGTTATAATGATATGATAATTTGCATTTTATGAATATTTTATATGACAACAAAAGCACTTCAGTCTTAGTTGAAGCTTAATGTATATAAATAAATAATGAAGATTTGAATTTTTTTCATTGTTTTATTTTCTTCTTGATTTCCCATATTCCATTTTATTCTTGAGTCTTTTGGTTATTCGTTTTGCTTTTTCACTGTTTTCAACCCAGGTATTTTTTTTCTTGCATCTATCTTTGTAAAATCTCAATGGCACTTGTTGGTGTTAACTGCCTCCTTCACACCTAAAATGTTCTTTCTTGATTCTATACTAGTCTAATACTTTTTTTTTTGTCTCTTAAAGTTGCCCCTTCTCTTCCTCTTTCTACTCTCTATCTGTGGGTATCCTTAAAAAAATTAATCATTTACTCTTTGCTCTTATCTTTGCCAATCTACCTCTTGAAGAAGAAATTCATTTTCTTTATAACCTAAAAGAACTTGAGATACATATCTGGGTGTAAATATGAAGTATTAATTTCATTGTAAGATATTTAGAGAAAAAGAGACACTAACTGCTAAGTGATTTGTTCTGGACTATAGAAGGGTAGGGGGACTATGAGGCAAATTGCAAATAATCTCTGTGAGGTGCAAACTACTTTTGCAATAAAAAATGAATTACACTGTATGAAAATATATTGTTAATAACAGCTTTACTGTTTTGTAAGGAAAGGACAATAACTTTTAGCCAAACACAGAAGGAGAAAAAAAAATTGCACGATCTCACTTATATATGGAATCTAAGAAGTCAAATACATAAACTACAGAGTAGAATAGTGGTTACTAGAGGTGGGGAGGGGAGGGAAATGGAAAGATGTTAGTTAAAGGGGATAAAATTGCAGTTATATAGGATGAATAAGTCTAGAGATCTAATGTACAGAACGGTGACTATAGTTAATAATGCTGTATTGAATACTGGAAATTAGCTAAGAAAGTAGATTGCTGGTACTCTCATCACACACACAACAACAGTAACCATGTGAGGAGATGGTATGTTAATTAGCTTGACTATAATAATCACCACGTATGTACATGTTAAATCATTATGTTGTATACCTTAAATATATACAATTTTTATTAACAATATATTTTTTTAAAACAGCAACAATGCTAAAGCTGACCAGAGTACAGAGAAACTGGGTCTCTCTGGTAGAAATGTAAAATGGTACAGCCTTTCTAAAGAACACTTTGGCAGTTTCTTCTAAAACTAAGCATATAATCACCACATGATCCAGCAATTCCACTCTTGGACATGTATTCCAGAAAATGGAAACTTACATTTACATGAAAACCTGTAGATGAATGTTCACACCAGCTTTCTTGTAATAGCCAGAAATTCAACACAATCCAAATGTCTATTGATGGCTGAATATAAAACAAACTGTGGTGTATCCATATTGTGAAATACTACTCAGCAATAAAAAAAAATAAACTCTTGATACTCAATACAACTATGATAGGTCTCAAGGGCACCATGTTGAGTGAAAAAAAATCTCAAAAGGTTTCATACTGTGTTATTCTTTTTATATAGAATTACTGAAATAAAATTATAGAGATCAAGAATAGATTATTGTTGTCACAGATTAGGAATGGAGGAAGGTGTTCTATGTAAGAATACTGTGAGGGAGTCTGTGGTGATAGGCCTAATCTGTGTCTTGATCGTAATGTTTGTTACACAGAGCTACAACTGATAAAATTGAATAGAAACACACACAGAGGGACACAAATGAGTGCCTATATAACTGGTAAAATCTGAATACTCTGTGGATTACACTGATAATTTAGTTTTGACATTGTACTATAGTTATCTAAGGTGTCAACATTGTAGGAGATGGGATGAAGATTGCACAAGGCATTCCTGGCATCTCTTTGCAATTTCCTGTGAACCTATATTTATTGCAAAATAAACTCTTTTAAATACAGCATTTAACCTTTAACAAATCCTCAGTGTCCTGAAAGCCAGTGTATCATCACCAGACCTAATCAGCAGATAAGTCTTATAAATTAATAAATCCACCACTCAGAGTACAGATGAAGGATGGTTTAATGCTAACCCACTAGAATGCAATCCATTTCTATTATATAGGAACATGCATCACTTATTGAACAAAAATGTCATGGTGATTTAAGCCTTGTTCTAAATATCTTACCTTTTGAGGTATTGAGCTTCATGTTGTTCATGATCAAAAGGACTGTATGGTAAGGGCTGCTATTGTAAAAGTTATGTTGGTCCATGGGAATGGTAACTAGATAAGGCCTGAGTCTACATGTGTTTTCAATCTGACTTTACCTAACAAGCCAAGTAATCATGGGCAAGCTAATATCTAATTATTATTTATTTATTAAGTGCCTGGCACTGAGCCAAGCATATCTAATACTGATCATCCCTAAGAATAAATTAGGAGGAAGATGGTAGACTAGTCAATAAATAATAAAAACAATTTTACCATAAAAAATAATAAATTAGGAATAATGATGTTGCTTCTTTACAAGGTTACTTATTGTTGGCATTACAAAGGAGATATATGAAATTGCTTGGCAAGTGAAAATGTTGGGAATAATTTTAGTACTTTGTATTATTAAAATGATTAATATTAATGGGTAGCTAATGTATATCTAACTTCCAAAGAGATAACAAGTTGCATAAATATACATAGATCGAGAGATGATCTTTGATTTTGAGTGTGTGTGTGTGTGTGTGTGTGTGTGTGTGTGATCTTGTTTTAATCTGATCTTAAACCAATCCATTCTTCTATTTGCTGCTCCAGTCATATTTCTAAAACACAGATCAGATCTTGTGCCTCTAGCTTAACATCCTTTAGAATCCTCTAACTATGGGGTAAAATCCAATGTCCCAGCATATAAGACCCTTTATATAATGGCATCTGCTCACATCCCTCACCTTATTATCTGCTATTCCTTACCACCATACACACTTCTTTCTAGCCATAGAATTTGTGGTTCCATAAATAAGTCATTTTATACCTATGACTTGTTGCCACTTCCTGGAATATTCTCACAAAAGTCACGATCACCAAAAATCTTCCACTAACAACTTCTATGCATTATTTTAGCATTTGCTTATAGAACCTCATTAAAAAGCATTTTTGACTAACCCAGGTCAGAATATGGTGCCTCTGTTCTGTGTTCTTCCTGAAAATTCACTGTACATAATTCTATGCAAGTATTCCTTTGTTGTCAATGTCAGTTTGCTTTTGAATCAGTCTCTTGCTCCTTGAGAAGAGGGTCTGTGCCTGTTATCTATGGGTTTGTTGTGCCTAATTTTGTATAGGCACACAAATGAATGATTAAATAACACAACATTTGTCTAACTTTTATTTAGTCATCAACTTTTTATTTATTTGAAATTCAGGCATCCAGACTGAAAAGGATTTGTCTAACAGTGAATACTGACAAGTATTATTATATTCACACACATGATAACTAATGAAACAGAATAGGATAACCCTTAGTACATTATTATGTCCTGAGTGCTCAGTGAATTGTAAAAGTTATAAACTTAAGACTAAAATGTTTGTTGCTTAATCTAGATGGTTCATGTAATCAGTGGTATTTTTGATCTATAATTTGTTTCCTCCCTTTTTTTCTTAGTCTCAAAAGAAATGTCAGTGTTTAAAAAGAAAATTGACTTGTGAGAATTCCTTTGAGGGGCTACAAAACTGAGATATCTTTGGAAATGTCAAAGATATTTACACTATTAATACTAAGTGACAAAGATGTAGGGAGGAAAGAAATTGGGGGAATCACGTCTGTTCTTATAGTACTAGCATGCTGGGCCTGCTGTTCTTTGAAATGAGTGCAGGAGCTTTTAAATCTCTGGCTGGTGTCTGAGGACAGATTGCTAAGAAATGGAATGATTGGCTTGAACTACCTTGAAGACAAGTGTTTGCTTCTGCTTGAGCTATTGTTGGAGTTTCCCCGAAAGGGACTTAGAACGGAATGTTCATTCCAGGGAGTATTCAGTTTCAGATAGCTGCTTTCCTGAGTTCATTTTCCACTCTGAGCACTGGCCACAATAATTGGAAATCTTTCATCTATTTTAATTTGGAATGAAGCTTATTTACACAAGGAAAGTTAGTTGCTGGGGAACTGTGCACAAGCATAATGTGCCAATGTACATATTCCCAAACTCAAGGTGAGAAATGTCTATTGAATGATTCAAACATATAGAGTTGAAGTGTCTCTTTAAACAAAAATAGCATCTACTGAGTGAGTCTAACTGCCTATTCATATTTATTAGGTGAAATCTTTTGGACTAAAAATAATGTTTATGAGTATTTTATTGGCAAGGGAATATAAACTGTATTTTGTACACTGTGTTAACATATTATTCATGCATTATGGAAATCTATACATCTGATGCACCCAGGCATTTTATGAGAAACACTAGCTTGAGTGAGAATATTGATTTACTGAAGTAGTGGGCCCTCTGACCCAATTTTAAAATGCAATCGAATTTCTGCAAACATAGTAACTTTTTCTTTACTATTTTATCTTTAAGTACAGTATTTTTGTTAACAAGATTTTATAGGACATCGTGACCCTCTATTATGACCTGGAAACTTTTAATCAAGAAAAAGACATGATGTAGACTCATTGTTTTATCCATGACAATTTATGATGATAGTTCCATGATAAATTTTTTTCTTAATTAAGCCATACATCATTGTATTAAGTCTTCAACTGAAATAGATTATATAGCCAATTTTTTATCTTTATATACCCAACCAAAAACAACCCAGGCTTTGAATAATGTATTGTACCTATATTAAACTTATAGGTATTCTTCTGCCTGGGATCACACTGCAAAAATGTATTGTGCAATTTTGAAAATTGAAAATGTAGATTACATTTGAGAAATAGAGAATTGCATTCTACTTTATAACACCTAGAAATCATGTTCTAGCCCTGAACAATAATTTGCTTATATTACTTGTACAATGAATGATGATATTTTTTATATATAATTTAATTTTTATAAAAACTGTGGTAAAGATAACATATTACCATTCCCACTTAACAGACAATGTAATTAAGCCTATAATATTTGTATTATAATTTGATTAATTGAATAATTGCTACTACTAGATTACCTCCTTCTGGTTGTTGCAAAACATGTCTTATATGTGCTTATATTCTCACAGATCTTTACATATTATTTATGCTAGGAAGAAGCTCAATAAGTATTGAATTGATTAATTCATCAAATAAATAATGGAAAGAGTGATCAGCTGCCCATAAATTTCTTTTGACCTAAATCATTTGATAATAACATATAATATTTTAGAAATAATATAGTCAAGAAAAGATGTCAACTAACTTCAAAAGATAGAATTATGCACATACGTACCAAGAATTCTAAAAATGACATAAGCTCTTGATTCAGCTTGAAGCTCAGGTATATAATGTATTTGAGTTTTGCATGTGTGTTTTACCTGTTCCCATTAAAATGTATACCCAGACGCAGATTCCCCTTTGGAATCTTAAGTACTTACAATAAACAAAAACATGCTCTTTATAACAGAAGTATATTATATGATATGGTATGTATACTAAATGATTTATATGCCAAGTATGTTTCCAGTTGCAAGAAAAAAAATCATATACATACACTCAGTGTAGTATCTGTTTTATCAAATAATATAATCAATTGCTATAAATATTCAAATACTTAAATATCTGATATATGTTTACATGCTTACCTTAACTTCATAGTTTTTCCAAATGTACATTTCCATGGGTGTAAAAGGCAGTTATGAGTTTGTATACAGAGGGAGAAATTTATTTGGACCCATTTTAGACAGGGATTTTTTCTTTAAGATAAAACCCAGCTTTCATGCTGTACGTCTGTGTGTGTTTAAGTGTATGTATATGTGTTTGTGTGCTATAAGGAAAGAAAAACACAAGAGTCCAAAATATGATTCGTAAGATAAGTGTATTATCTACCTAAATGAGGTAAATTCTGAGGTGTGAATTACTTTGTGCTAATGGATATGAAGATAAGCACAGGCCATTGATATATGAACCAGAATTTAAATGTAAGGTTTTCTAAGCATTAGGACGTATTTCCTCTCTAGTCTAAAAATGATGAAATTCTAGATCTCATTAAGTTTAATATGTGTAAACAAAATGTTCATTTAACTGTAAAGTCTGTATATTTAATTTCCAGAGCCAAGATAGTCAGTAATTTGAAATTAAATTGTCACTTATTACTAGGCATTAGTTAGAAATATTATCTTATAGTATCTGCTACTTCCTCTGTTCTGAATTAGTTGTATATTTCTGGATGTTAGTAGTCAATTGATGTATAGAAATATACATGCAGCCCAAGAGCAAGGCATGCGTTTCATTGACTGCCTGATTTTTGACATCTTATTCATTGGGAGAGTGTCATCTCATGTCAAGGAGAATGAATGTGAATACTTTCACATTCTTAGTTAATAAATTTGCTCATAGAATAAATTCATACATGCCTATTATTCTTTGAGGATCAAAAATATTACTTTAAACAAAAGAAAAAAGGCCAAAGAAGGTGAAAGTCCACCTTTCATGTTAAATTTAACATGGATATTTTGTAGAAGTAATTAAGCCTTCTTTAGATGTAGGCAAAGTAGGTAGTTTGGCATTCCTTCCTTTTATTTTTGAGACTATTGTGCCTGTTTTTCTTCTATTGCACTTAATTCTTTCCATGAATTCTCTTGTTTACAGGACCATCTCTCCCAATAGACCGAGTTTATTTATACAGTGACCACTCTTATTTATATATCACGTGTGCTAAGCAAAGTTCGTAGTGATTGATGATTAATAAATGGTGACCGAAAGGATGAATCCTAGAATTGCTGTCCTCTGATGTCATTCTTCTTTGGTTTTGTTTTTTGTATGAGTGGTGAAAAGAAGTGACAAGCTTTAAGTTGTGCTGTATTCAAATAGATTTCTAGCATTTATTCTATGTGTCATAGTGGCTTATACAGTGAGGGAGATAAAATATGCATGGTCAAGGAGTATTTGTAATCTTAAAATTATTAAAGAAGATTGAGACCTCCTTTTTAGATGACTGATAATATCTATGAAAACACTTGTAAGTTATAAAGTATTGTGACTATATAAAGATTTCCCATGAAGAAAAAACTTACCACCTCTTGGTTCATTAAGATCTGTGATGCTGTATGTGATTGATGGTCAAACTCTTACTTAGAAAAGGTATATATATATTTAATATGACCCAAAAATTTTTTCCAAAACATTTACGGGAATCTTTATTTGTTCCAAACACATACCAGGCACTATAGTAAGTGTAGTAAGTGTTACAGATAAAAAGATTAAGAAAACAGTTCAAGTCCCCCCAAAAAAGAGAAAGAGAAAATTACACAAATGACAAGTCCAGTAAAATGGAGATTGGTATGATGTAGGTTAGGTTTATATAAATTACAATGGCAGCATGGGAGCATGTAGGAAGGTACACCTTAGTTTACAAGGACAACCAAGAAGACTTTCAAAAAGGGAGAATGAATTGGACTGAGACTTAATGAAAGAAGATAATTTTCCAGATTTAGGAGCAGGAAAGGACATTTAAGACAGGGAAAAGTATGTATGAGTATGTGAGGTGTGTAAGTATAGTATATTTAGGAAATTAAATGTTTGAGTATTAATCATATTATAAATCCAATGATATGGTATGGCCAAAATACAACTTATATAGGCTATGCTAAGTTTAGAAGCCAGTGAGTAATTTTAGTGGAGAAGTAGTGCACTCGAATATTTATTTTTTTGTTCTTAATATTTAGACAATACTCTGACACTGTCTTGATGGATCACAAATTAAAAAGATGTGTGGGAGTGCAACCCCATACCAGTGGTTCTCAAACTTGAGCCGTCATAGAAGGTCCCGATGATTTTCAGAACACCGATTGCTGGGATCCACTGTCAGTAGATCCGAAGTGGGGCCTAATGATTTCCATACTTTTTAAAATTTACTCGGGCAGTATTGGTTAATAAAATTATATACGTTGCAACTGTACAATTCAGTAATACATTCTCCGTATATTGCATTGTGTCTTCACCACCCAAAGTCAAATCTCCTTCTGTCACCACATATTTGACTGAGGCAATGCTGATAGCCCTGGTCCAGGGACCATTCACTGAAAACCCCTTAGATCATTGTTCCTGGGCTGCACATTGGAATCACCTGGAGAGATTTTAAAATTGTGCATATCTAGGGCCCTGTTTCTAGACCAATTAAAGCAGAATTTAATTAGTGCAGATTGTGTTGAGAGCCACTGTTATAAAGGCAAGTGTAAGACAGTTGTGGTTATATCAAATAAGAGACTTACTAGGGTGTTAGAAATGGAAAAAATGGAACACAATCAAGAGATATTAGATATTTAATGAGTAAAACTTAGTAATGGAATTTAACTAGGTAATGAGGAAGAAGAGAAGGGTTGTAGAGAGAAAAAAAATGTCAATGCTGACTTCCTAGTTTCTGATTTGGGCAGATAGGTTTATATATATATTTGTATATATTTGTATTATACCCTTTTAGAAGTTGGGCGGAAATCTTATATGTATATATAAAATAATTTTTAAATGTCCGGTCAATTATTCTAATTTAAGTACCTTTAAAGACAAAATTTATACCTAATATTTAGCCATTTTCTATAGAAAGGTTTCATATTTATGAATTGAGCTAACAGAAACACAACACACATACACACTTCATCATAGTACAATACCTAGCATGGGGGTAGGGGGCTAACTTTCATAAATCCTGTCAGAAAGCTAAGTTTGGAATGTGAGACAGACTTCATAATAATAATATTTCACGTATATAAAACAGTTCATGTCTTGGACTAGAGGGATGGTGCTACCCATTGTTTATCCTGCTAAACACAGAACAGGAAATGGTCTTCCTACAGGGAGAGCAATTAGAATAATTATTAATTACAATATTTGCAATTTCTTTGTGAAGGACTATTCTTTGTTGGATAAAGTCCTCTGCTTTGATTATAGTTATCATCTTGTGAAAATGTTGAATGAGTTTAGATTTCTAAAGGAAATTAGAAGTTGGATAAAATTCACATTCACTTAGAAATCTTTTGCACTAAAAGGTACTTATTGCTACAAATGAATATAGGAGAACTTCACTCATTCAGATTACTACAGGTGATAAGTTTAAAATGAATCTTAACTGACAAAATTGGAAAATATTTTTTCTTGATATAGATGGATATCAATTCCATGGGGCATGCAAGGTCATGTGTTATCTGGACCCAGCTTATTGATCCTGCTATTTCTCTCACTACTTTCTACACCTACTCCTTTAGCCAGAGAGTCCTGTTTGGGAACCCCCAAACTATCATGCTCTCATGATATCAGTTCTACATCTTCCTGTCATGGATCCCCTTTACTCCTTTTCTCCTTTTTGAAAACTTTATTAATTAGAGCTTGGTTTCTATTTCATCTCCATGAGAATTTTTTTTCTAAACTCTTCTCTCCAGCCCCTTTCACTCCACTAGGCAAAGTGAGGTATTATTTCAGTGTTTCTATTTCATAATTCCTTCAAAGTGTACATCTCTTACTATATTTTGTGAATTTGTTTAGAATCCAAATTCCTTGAGGGCAGAGAGGTATTGATTTATCATTATTATAGTGTAGTGTCATTTTATTGTTGTGCTTTCCTCCTCCCCCATACCTAGAAGTAAGTACAGGGCTTAGAATGTAAAGGTATTCAGTTAATGCTTTTTGTATCAATAAATGAATACCTAAAAGTATATGAGAAACAGAGTGTATTCTAACACGATGATTTCAGTTAATCATCTCTTTTTGTTCTAGTACCAAGAAGATATCTCCAATGGAAAAAAATGGAATGGTCTCAATTCAAACACAAAACATTACAAATGGATAAGGAGTATATTAATCTTCTAGGGCTAATATAACAGAATATCACAGCAGATTGGTTAGTTTAAACAAAAGAAATTTATTTTCTCACAGTTCTGGAGACCAGACATCTGAGATCAGGGTGTTGGCAGAATTGATTTCTTCAAAGGCCTCTCTCCTTCACTTGTAAATGACTGTCTTCTCCCTCTGTCCTCACATGGTCCATGTGTGTGTGCCTGTATTCTAATCTCCTCTTCTAAGGACACTAGTCAGATTAGGACCATCTTAATGATCTCATTTAACCATGATCACCTCTTTAAAGATCTGTCTCCAAATATAGTCACATTCTGAGGCATTGGAGATTAGGACTTCAACATATAATTTTGAGGACACAATTCAACCCATAATAAGGAATTATGTAAAAAAACAGTTTTGAGAGCAAAAGAGATTGCATCTGAGTGGAATATGAGAAAGAAGAAAGTGACTCAGGTCTTTGCTCTTCTCACACTTCCCTTGAACCAGTCGATTCTGTGGAAAATGGTCTTGCTGTCCCTCTGCTAAGATTCTGTTGCTTGAGAGATTTATTTCTCTGCTGCCCATTAATAAGGACTGCTGTTGGTATGGATATAATACAATCAGATCCATCCATTGTGAAAAGTGCAATCAACAATGTGTAACCACAAAGCAGCAGAGGACAAACATATTGTAAGAGAATAAAAAGTGGTCAGAAAAGAAAAAAAGGTTGAGAGGGTGGAAAAAAGGGAAAGAATAAGAATTGCATTAAGAATATTGAAGATTTTAAAATTAGGTAGATAGATAGGAATAAAGGAAACCTGGTATTTGGTCTAGAGTTTTACTATTTCACTAGCTTGACACCCGATGGTAAATAATAAGAACATAGACTATCACAGCTGGAAAGGACCTGGAGAATATTTTCCAACCTTTTTTTTTTACAAATGTCTAAAATTGAGATTCCAGTTCTCAGAAATAGTTATATATGAAGCTAAGACTAAATAAAACCCAAGCAGTTCATAGCCAGTGATTTTCACATCATACCACACTGCTATATGGTTGATGGATAGAAAATGTCTGTGGTATAAGAGGGTCAAGGTGCTACCTTTCACTGCTTCCATAATCTCTACAACTTTATAAAGAGTGATAAATTTATTTCATTGTAGACTACCTAATAATTTTATATGCATGTATGTAATTATTCATGTATATGCATATCATCTACCTACAGATTTTCTATATATGCAGGAAAAAAAAAAACAGGACCAAGCCTGTGTGTGTTTATCCAGCCTCATCTTTTGCTCTCTCCATATACCACATGCTCCAGCTATGAGAAACTATTTTATTTTTCTAGAAAATTCTATCCTCCTCATCTCTGCATTTGTAGATACACCTTTGTTTGCTCCTTTCCCCTTTTGTTTACACAGTAAATCACTAAATTTATTTTAACTAAAGTTTCTGTAACTAAATTTGCTTCAAAAGAAAATTCCTAAATTTCCTCTGATTTACACAGAGTTGAGTGTAGTACTATTGGTGCCTTAGGTAAATCTCTAAAATAGCAACCATTATATTGTAGAAATTACTTATCTAGTACCATTTGTTGCCATTTTATTACATTTCTACTCACAGAATGCAGAATGCAATCCCTTGGAGGTCAAGAAATGTGGGTTCAATGTTGGGAAACAAATGTTTATGGAATGGTTGCTGTGATTAATAGAGAGCTTCATACTTACTAGGAGAGATAGTTATGTTTCAAGTCATGTCTCTACACTCACCAATAATATTGGTGGATACTCTATGTGTTATAAGCAATGTAAAACATAGAAATATTTTAATATGTGCATAGGAATTGAACACTCAGTGATGTTAAATAAACGGGCAATCATGGATGATTATTTTGGAAATTAAGAAGTAGCCATTTTAATAAGTTTTTCTACATAAAGTATACTTTGTTAAGTTTAGCTTAAGCTATATGAGTATGTAGCTTTTATATGGATTTGATATGAATGTTTAAGATATGGAAATGAAAAGTAAAATGTGAACAAGAAATGATAAGATTTTTTAAATTTAGCTATCATATCTTCTTTTTTTCTTAAGCTTCTGGAATATTTTGTTAGTATTCTTATTAGAAAACTTTAGCTCTGGAAGATAAGTCTTTGGAATTGTTAACTTGGAGACAAGTGAGATAGCTAAAATAAAATTTCACCCATAATTAGCAGTTGGACATATCCACAGTGAGATTACACTCTGGGTTATTTCAGTATTCCTATTTTTACATTCCAAACTTTCTCCAATGAGTATTTTATTATGGAAGTTTTAATTATATTTTAAATTTATTTTTAGTTGAAGATGAAAAGAAAATAAGCTTCATTGTAGAAAAATATTTTTCATTTAGAAGTTCTTGGACTAATATCCTGTTCCTATTTCCTTGAAAAAGATTAGTTTAACCTTTTCCATGTAAGCATTGATTGCAATTTTTTCTTTATTTACACCACTTATATGACATGTCAGTGCCTGTGGTATTGAGTGTGTTTGAACTGTTTGCCTCTTGCCATCTTCCATAACTACCATGACAACAGAGATCGTTACACGCGCGCACACATACACACACACGTCATTGTATCTCTTACAGCAAAATAGGTCTCAATTCTACAGAAAATATAGAATTGAGAGTTTGAACTAACAGAATAAGGTGGTAGATGGAAAGCATGCATGTAGTTCAGGCCAGACTTAGAGAGGAAGTGCTCACAGTGAGCTTAGGGATTCAACAAGGAGAATCAAAATTATTTGGTAATAAATGGTTGGTAAGTTGTGGGAAATGAGGAAAAGAGAATGGTAATAGCAAAAACCATGATAGTAATTCTCAAAGACTGCTTTAGCACAATACTGGTTTTCTGAGAAGAAATCTTTGCGATTGTATCTGCCATATTTAATTTGGTTTGTAATTATGGAGATAAAAATTAAAATAGGAAATAAAATATCAATTTTTCATTCGTTATTATGTTATTTATTATTTTTCACTTTAGGCATATAACATTGTGTCTATAGGGGCACATTAAAATGCATTTTCTAGATCATTATTTCACACAATTTAAGCAACTATTTCAAATGACTTTTTATAGAGATAAAACAATTCTGTAAAATTAAGGTTAGACTTTGCTTTTGTTTGACCTAGATACCTTATTAATTTTGTAATAACTGCACTTTATTTTTCAAAATTTTATACATAAACATTCATGTCAGGTCACAACAAAACATTTTTAAAAGGAGCAAAGTGTGGTATTACTTTTTTGATAGTAATACCTAAGAGTATAATATAAATGTATACATGTACTTCAGTTTACAAATTATAAAGAGCTATGAAGAGAAAGCACAATCTAATAAAGAACAATTTATTTCATTAAAACACAGCTTTCCACCTGAAAATGATACAAACCCATTGAGATTCTGCTAGTACATAGTGAAACTGCACATATGCACACTCCAAGACATATTAGCCTTCAGTGTTAGTATTCAACAAAGGTAAAAATTTCATACCACTGAACATCAAACATTCAAGCTCCCTTTCCTGGCTTCCTTTAAATTACCAAAACACAGTTGTCTGTTTCTTCCTCATTTCCCCATCAATTGTTTTACCTGCCACTTCTTTATATCATAACCATTTGCTTTCTTTTTGTTTTTTTAGCACAGTAGTAGCAATGGCCATGACTTATAAGCTTAACAAAATGAAAGCCATACTATTATGAACAAATTTAATCCACTGTTTTCTTTATAGAAGCAGCTGCAGTGTTTCTGATTTTTTTTTTCCTTCTTCAGTATAGTTACTTAGAAGGAAAATCTCATGGCTTCAAGGTCTAGGGCTAACTGAGACATAAAAGTTAAAACAGGAGGGGGCTGTGAAAAACATGGAAAAGGAGACCTGTGAGCAAGATAATAAAAGCCACAGGTGGTTTGGAGACTGCAGAAAGCAGAAGGAAAGTCGGGGTGACATGGCAGGCAGATGGGAGGCTGGTGGAACCCTGTTACACCCAGAAGTCTCTGTGTTTGCACATGCTTCAGTGGTGCTGCTGGCCTTTGGCTGAGCACCTATCCTAAACCTAAAAATAGCTGAGCCTGGCTCTTTTGTAGTGGCAGCCAGGGGCACAGCTGTGTGGGAACTGGCTATCTTCTTGGCCTTGACAAAGAGCTGAGCGTCGGTGGGCCTGAGTGGGCACCTGTTGAGACAGCATGTGCTGAGTTTAGTTGTCAGCACCAATGAAGGTAATTTCAGACTTTCATTCCCATAGATCACCTGCACACTTTGGAAATTTTTCTCCTGTCCTAAATCCCCCACCTTGCCCATAAAATATATATTTCTTGAGCCCATTTTAGAGTGATAGTCACCAAAAGGACTTTTCAACTATCAAAGTAATAAACCCCTTGTTTAAGTGATTAACTAGAATTCTATTTCCTTATTTAATTTACTAGAATGTAAAAGCTTTAAATATACTTTTAGAAGTACTCAGGAAATAATATTTTCATTCCTACAAATATAAAGATAGGCTCTTGCATCTTGCATCATTACATAAAAATATCACTTCTACATTCTTTATATTCTATGATATTCAGTTTGAAACTAGGATTTGGATTACATACAGTTTTACAGAAAAAAAAGATAATTAATTTCTTTCAAATATACTGCAAATTAAAACACTGGGTCTTTATTAAAGGTTTAGATTCTAGTACTTTTTAAATTTCATATTGTTAGCCTTATAAAATTATTTTAATTACAAAAAAAATAGTTTTCCATAGGCATATTTTCTCTATTGCTTTCTTTCCTGCACAAACTGGTCATATGAACTAAAATACAAATATGAGTTAAGTGTCGCATCTTGTAAATATATTAAGGTATAACTGATATCTTTAAACAAATTAGGAAAATATCAATCCTGTAGCATCAGTTGCAGAATATTTTTTTCCTATTCTCTCCTGCTCCTGTTGGTGCATGATTAAATAAACTGTTTCATAAATTTTCCAGTTTGACTAAGAACCAGAAATCACAGAAATAGTTTTAAACATTTTCTTGTATAAAAGGCAGTATCTCTTCTCAAATGAAAATAAGTACAACTTTCTTTTTCTATGAATGTACCAAACATATGACTTCTGTTTTGGATTCTGTTTAGGGTTTTGTTTTGTGATAAAAAAAAAAGACAACATTTTCCTTTTATAGTAGTACATTTGAGGTGTGATTTGCTGGCAGTATTTTCCACAGTAACCAGTGGCTTAGCTGTAAAGAGAGTGATTATTGCATCTGGGCAATACACGTTAGAAATGATTGGCATTTCTAATTCATATATAGGTAGAGAAATACTCTGCCAGATGGGTATGTATGTATGTATGTATGTATGTATGTATGTATGTATGCATTTATTTATTTTCCAGACCAGAAATCACAGGCAATGTGTGAGGAAGTAGAGAAAATATTGGGTTGACAATCATAAGCAGGATCTCACAAAGGTCGAATGGAGCTAATGTGCTGAGAGTTGTACTTTTTTTTTCTGTTTGGAATTTTTTGAAACATCTTGGGATTAATGTTCATGCCAAAGGAAATTGTATTTCTTTAAGCACTTTGGTCATTTTAATAGCTCTGCAGAAAATAATAACATTTAGGGAATTTTGAGCCCCTTTACCAAGTATTGTGGTAAGAACTTTAATTTAATACATTATTTGAGTACATTCTTAGGACAAGCTGGTGAGAGACCTATTATTATTCCCATTTTACAGATGATGAATTCTGAGTCAGAGCTTGGCTTCAAATCTCACATTTCCTCTTTCCTATTCCTTGCTATTATATTCCACAGCATGCTATCTCTCTGGGCCCAGTTTTAAACCTAGATCTAGATTTACCAGCTATCCCTATAGTTACCTATGTTTTAATTGCTTTATCCCTGAAATGATTAACTATAAAATGGTACCTGTAGACTGATATAGAGACCAGTCATATTTTTATAGTTTTGTTATTTCTCAGGCCTCAGGTTGTAAAGATACCAAACTGAATCTAAATTGCTTCTAGATTTAATGCCTCTAATTGTTCATTCATTAAAATCTATTGATTGGATCTAATGTGTTTAGATGTAGAAAAAATATCGGTCATGTAATCCAACTTCCTCACTTTTCAAAATGGAAACTGAGGTGCAAATGTTTAAATAATTGGATCAATTTCATTTTTAGTCAATTACATCATTAGACTCTAGGTCTCTCTTAGTCTCGATAAATACACACACAGAGAGACACACAGACACACACACACACACACACACACACACACATATAAATGTAGGTCAGAAACTATTTCAGTTCTAAGTAGCAAAAAAAACTAGCAAACTAAGAACAATGGAGCTTTACAGCTCATGTAACTAAAAAGTGAAGAGGTACACCTTACTTCAGGCACAATGAGATTCAGGAGCTCAAGTGATGCTACATGTCCTACTACCTCTCTCACCCTCTCAACTGTGCTTGCCAGACTCTTGTTCAGCATTCTCTGTCAATATGGTATTATTGTTACTCTCGAGCTTAGATTATTGTACCTCAATTCTAACAGAAAATAAAACGCCTTTCTTCCTAACTGAAGACCTAGAATTAACTCCGATAAAATAGCCTACACATTCATGAATCAATTAAAAGTTTGGGAATACATGTTGTGATGAGTCAGGTTCCATCACATGCCCACACCTGAAGTAGGAGGGATGTAAGCCCTAACCAACACCACCAAAGAGGAACAGGGGGTAGGCTGAGACAGGATAATAAAGAAGGTGAGATGGAAAGTAGGCATAATAAAAGTATAATATACTTTATGCACAATACTGTATGTGTGGGTGAGTGTGTACTCAATAACCCTCAAATATACGAAACAAATATTGTGCTTCCAGCAATTACAAATAGATACCCTTCTGTCAACAGTTATTTCTGTAGTCCAGGAATATAAGGAAGTATTTTGTTCATAAAGTGAATGTTTAAGGTAGAATAAAATGTTTGGAGAAGTTATTCAAATATTAAATCTATATAAATAGAACTACGTTTGTTTTCCCTTAAAAAGTGTGTGATAAATATGATTACCCCAGGAGATTTGTTTGATTATTTATTATTTAGGTGTTTAAACAAGTGATGTGCCTTCAGAATAATTAATAATAATGAACAAGAGTAATGTGGTACACTTCTTAGGTGATAATATATTTTCAGATTGTGATAGTTTAAATATGCTGATTTCCTTTATTTTTGAGCTACTAAATCATTTGTTTTAGAAGTTTGCATTATCTACCACCTTTTATTCAGTTTCTAAATTAGGCACATAAATGTAGGAATTGTATAATAATATTTCTACTAGCAACCTCCTTTGTCTGTTAAATTTGTCATCTGAAGACCCAAATTAAATTTCATATTTCAGCATCTAACACTGATTACTCCGATAGTTACATTTCATCTCCCATTTAGTAACTGATGCAAGTTACTATTTTAAAATGTCCATGTTTTGAAAGTACATGTTTATCATCTGATTTCAAATCTTTATGATCCCGTACTGATTATTTTAGATAACTTCAGACTGTACTCCAATTTTCCATAACTATTTCTGAAATCAGCTTTTCTTATTTGTTACAATTTTAATGAGATATAGTCTAGGTATTAGAGTATAAAGTATCTTTTAAAAATAAAATTTAATCATAGCCATGTCTCCTTATTTCAAGGGTACAGGCTTCAGTCAATTTGGCAATAAACATTACTTGGCTCCCTGAGGGTCTAGTGACTGACCTTGAGTTGAAATCTCAGCTGCCAGCATCATGTGACCCTCAACATTCTATTTTTATCCCAGTGGTAATGAATACCTTACATTCAGAGAGGCATAGAAAACAGATTTGGTACTTTTCAAAGAAATAGAGCAGTAAAAATTACATGATGCTTTTCAGTTCAAAGCAAGCAATTGGATTTTCATTATGGCAAAGCAATACAATTTAATTTGTACTTGTGTCATTAGAAATTAGCTATACCTTTGCATTAATTTATAAGATTTTTGTTTAGTTTGATGTTAATATATTTATAAGCCCTTTGTTTTAAAAATAATGATATGATGTTTTGACAATGTACTTTACATATTTTACAGGAAAATTTGAGGTGTGACAAAAATTGATAATGGTGAATTTTTTATTTTGAGTATGAAAAAATGGTGGCGTTAGGATTGAGCTTGGCTGCATGTAACAGAAAACCCAAAATAGTGGTGTATTAAGCAAGAGAGATTTATTGCTGTGTCACATGAAAGAGGTCTAGTTGTAAGCAATACATTACTGACAACCCATGAACCTTTCATCCTGCTGTGGTGCTTTCATTCTTGATATTACCTCATGGTCTAGAATAGCTGCTAGACCTCCAGCCTCTGTGCAGGTGGTAGGAGGAAGGAATCCAGCAGAGAGAAAATAGTGTATGTCTAAGATGAGCAAGTTCCCTTTGAACAGCTTTCCCCCAAAATCCACTGGATACTGTTGCTCACTCACATAGTAGACTATGTCAAAATAGTCTAATTCATTCTTTTATGCATTGGTGTCCAAAGCTTGTTTAAATCTCTAGTAACAATATTTTTTATCTTCCTGATTCCCATTCTCTGGAGGCATAAACCCATGTCACTAAGTTGTACTAAATATGCATGAATTTTAGCTAAAGTTTTCTAAAATACCAGTTTGGAATCCTTGGAGATACTGATACATCTGTTCACATATTGCCCAGTAATATGTATGAGTGCTTTATCTAACAAACTATATATTCAGATACATTTTTAATACCACAAGACTAAAGAAAATGTAAAATATTTTCTTCTCTATACTGTTTTCAAAACAAGTTTGTTCTCTTTGCTGACACTACTGGGCGCTGGTGATATTCTATCAAAATCTCCTTTATGAGGTCAGCATGCCCATGTCCCTGCTGCTCAAAGTGGTGGCTGCTCACAGTGGTCTCCTCCTCTGGAAAATTGTTTTTGCACCGAAGGAAGCCAAGAGCCTGGAGGCTGTATGTCTCTCATCCCAGGTCAGCTTGAAGCCAATGAAGGCTGATGGGAGGATGCAGAAGCTCATCCCCTTTGCCACAAGGTGGGGCCAACTGTGTGGTGCAGTTTTGCTCCAGAGCACCCTCTGAGATCATGTTGAAATTTGTGTCTGAGATCTCATTTTTGTTTAATTTTTCCCTTTCCCTGTTCTGATCCCTTCACACACCCCTCTCCTTTGAGTGCTTCCTCTTCAATATACCACTTTTTCAAGTATCTTTGTCTCAAGCTCTGCTTATAGGAACTCTGACCTAAGACAGAGCCTTAATAACACACCAAAATTGCCCAAACATACTTGTCATTCAATGTATGATAAACTTAGAACTTTTCTTAATCTTAAAAAGAGATGAAAGAGATATTTTTGTATAATTACAGCTATTCAGGAGGATTATGAAAACGTATTTTTATATCTTCCTCATAACTTTTCTACCTTTGGGAATCTAATGGTTCCTTGTGGTTTGAAATATCTGTGATTCTGTATTCTGTTTTGCATATACCAGGTAGCTCCTGAAAGTAATAATCTTACAGCTTTTGGCATAACAACTAGCACAGAGTCAGTGCTCAAAATATAACAATTACATTAATTTTATCCATTAAAATTTATAGCCCTTCTTTTGATAACTTCTCTATAGTTCTACAAATATGTCTGTTCAAAGTTGGGAAATTATATAGACTAGTAGAAAAGGAAAATAAAAACTGCAGGAACCTTTATATACAAAATATATGTGTAAGTGTATATATTGGTGAAGAATATGACACTGAGAATTCAGTTTGAGGTCCTAGGTTATAAATTTTATTTGGAGAAGCAGGTGATCTAAGTGCAAACATTTGTTAAATATGGATAATAGGAAGTGATGGAAAAACAGCCTTTTGCTACAGAATATATCAACAAATTATAATCTTACTAAAATTATCAGTGGCATACAAATAAAAATGAAAGACTTTTTGGTATTATGCCCCTCATACTTACTCTCTGTTCCTCTACTCACAAATGCTCTGTTTCTTCAACACTTAACTTTCTCTCATCCTCTCTCTCTCTCTCTCTCTCTCTCTCTCTCTCTCTCACACACACACACACACACACACACACACACACACACACACACTTCTGTATTCATCTTTCAATGCCCGGATGACTATTTGCCTGTTCTCTGAATTCCATGTAGGTAATTGCATCTTCTAGATACTTTTAGTGGCAGGCTCTTCTTATTTATATCAACTCTCTACCCTGTTTTATCTGAGTTTCTATTTATACACAATATTTGTTCTTCTGACTCAGGGGAATTTTCAGGACACAAACCTCTTGACAGCCTGAATTAGTTCAAGTCTAATTCAGAAACAGAAGCCTCCAGATTAGAAATCTTGGAACTAAAAAAGTGCTGAACAGAAACAGAGTGTGACATGGACTCGTGCAAAATGAGATTATGTAATAGACTTACTCATGACTATGTAATAGAATTACTATTACTCATAAGAGTCTTGGCAAGGGGTGAACTGGGTGTGGAGAAGGGGTGGGCTCAAGCTGAGTGGTTGAAAATCAGGAGACTTAGGGAAAGATTAATCTTTATGGATGGAGACACACAACACTGAAGGCTGTACCTTGCTCCCAGTTGATGTTCAGGAAGTACCAGATGAATGGATAATGATAATAAGATTGATTTTTAAGATTGAATATGGGGACAAAATGAGAGAGTTTGAAGGATGACTACTTTGGGAGAGCTACATATGTGAACAGCATTAAATACAGAGTGTATCAAGTTTATAAATGTAATCTAATAAAATTCTAGATCTCCATCAAAATTTGACAATTCTTAAAACAATGCAGTCCATATCAACATTTCATGAATAAAGAAACTGAGGCCTACAAGGTATTAATTGACATGCCCAGGCCCTCGGAACTGTTAATGGCAGAAGAGACCCAAACTCAGCATATAGGAGTAATGATGGATCTACAGTTTAAAATCTAGTTTCATCATTTATTCATTATGTAATATAGATACACCTCAGTTTCCACATCTGTAAAATAAGGATAATCATTGTACCTTTCTATTAAATTTTGAGCATAAAATAATGGGTTGATTCAATTAATGTGATTGTAATAGAGTCTGACACAACTTAAATACTCATTAAATGTAAGCTGTTGTTCTTACCTTTAGTTCTTCCTCAGATGCCTAAGCAGAAGTCTCTCTAGGGTGAAAGGATCAAATGGCTAATACCAGTTCTGCCACTTAATCTTGTTAAGTCTATAGAAAAGTTTCCACATATCTCTGAGCTTTCATTTCCTCACCTGTAAAATACTGGGAAAAAACTGGCTCCTCCTCACCCACTTGCTATGAAGATTGAATAAGACAGCATATGGAAAAGTCTTAGCATATAATAAGATCTGGCACATAATATGCAGTAAATAAAATACTAAATTTTTCTTATAGTTAGATTTATGCCTTTCATGTGAAAGTTAACTGTAAAACAGAGCAGAAGTATTTGCTCATTAACAATAGAAGATAATGTTTCCCTGTTAAATCGATGAGGAAACTGAAACTCAAAGTTTAAATGTTTTTCTCAGAACTATTAAAAGGCTAATCCATTTTTCAGATACAAGTATATCTGATTCTAAAGTCTATGTTATTTCCACTTCACTGTATTTATTTCCTATAAAGTGAAAATAATATTTCCTAAATCATAATATTCTTGTGAGCATTGAATTACATAATTATAAAGTGCATAGCATCTAGCAGGTATTCAATAAATGATTCCTTTTTCTCCTTTCTTGAAGAAGAAATAGTTGTTTCTCCTTGGTTTAGCCCCTGTGTTACAGCCAGGTGCCTTAATCACAATAGGAGGAAATTGGCCTAATGGGTTAATTTCAGACAGCCATATTAATTTCTGTACTGAATCAAGCTCACCTTAAACTATTGCTCAGCTCTTCAGTTCTCTTCCAACAATAAAGGGTCCTTTAGTAAAGGGTCTCCACATAGAGTAATATCAAAGCCACAGAGAAAAGAATGCTCTTCTGTTATTGCTGCATACTGAGAGCCAAGTTCTTACAATGTCCACAAGAAGGAAAGAAGCATAATTTCATTTTAATCTCACTTCTCATTTTTAGGTGGGTTCTTTGATTGTTTTGGTGACTCAGCAGGGAGTTTCTCTCATACAAGGTAGTCATAACTCATCTTTCTTACAACTCTTCCCAAAAAATAGGCCAGCAACCTCAAGGAACTATATGGGATGTTTGACAGCCTTTGTGAGGGAGGGGTGTGAATAGTGAGAAAGAAAGTAAAGCTGACTGTGAGGGAAGTCATCAAATTGTGAATGGTGCTTTGTGGCTGCTAATTTGGGATGACTGAATTTTAGCAGGCATCTCAACTCCTTTATTTAGCTGTTTTGAGGATCTGGTTAAGGTTGGAGGCTATATAAAACTACTTCTAGCCACTATTTTAAAGAATTGCATACGTTAATTTATAGCAGGGATTTCTCAATTTTATATTATCATTTAAGTGATTGTCCTTAATGCCCATCTGTTTTCTTTTTTAAAATTTGAATTCTACCCTAAATTCAACTCATCTTAAAATTGTTTTTCTGATTAGAGTGTTAATCAGATTTCAGGACTGAGCTTAAGTGTTAATTCTTTAATCAAGTCCTCTTTGTCCATTCCAGTACTAATTGTTATCTTTGTTCTCTAAACTTCTCATCTTCATTGTTCATCTAGTTATTATACAGCATCAAGTTAATATATGCAATTAGTCACCTTATAAATCTAGACATATATCCAGTCCAATTTTAGACAGATGTCACATTCAAGAAAACAACAGTCAAAAGAAAATTCAGTAATCATATACTTAAATTTCTTAAAAATTTAAAGGCAGATGTAAAAAATCTATAGCAACATTTTTAATAATATTCCTCTCAGTTTTCTGGCTCCTCACATTCACAGTAGACTTTCCATTTCCAATGTCCAGGAAACTCACCAACTCTCATCAATATCCCTTAGTTCTCTAACTTTTTCCCTGACCACCTTTCATGTTCACAGAAGAAGCACTTCTGACAGGTTATTCCCAAAACAGTTAGTAGTCCCTTTGAGAAGAGTAAATTGTCTTCTGTTCTTGTTTTCTCCATGATTGTTAGCTGAGAGAACCCCTGTCATGCCCTCACTCCCAAATCCACAGGGGCTTGAGAATTTAAAATGTTAGTTTTTGTAGTTACTGATTTGGTTAAATATGTACAATCATTTGTATATGTATAGATTATTCTACAACTAGATTTTAAAGACCTTAGAATTAGAGGCTAATTATTATTCATCACTATAGCTCCTTTCCCTCTGCTCTTTTATTTTCTAACATAACATCTTGAATTTTTAGCACTTAGTAGATTAAGCACTCAGTGATAATTTGGTGAAAGAAAAAACTGAATTATCTGAACTTATTGTAATATAGGACATAACAATAGAAATCTAAATAGACTGTGATAAATCTTGACTTTTTATTTACTCTTTGTAATATTTTATTGATATTAATTCTCTTGCTGGGATTGCCAAGTTCTTCTGAGAATTCCAGCATCTAATAATGTTATCATTCCATCAAGTTTATCATTCTCAGCTGGTATTCTATTAAGCTGATATGAATGGATTACTGTTTTGGAGATAAGATTATTCACTTTAATGTCTAGAAGAAGCAAAAGTAATGAATACACACATTCTACCATTGAGAAGATAAACTGTAATTTTTTATTTTCTTCTATTCCACATCTCTGTTGCATCTATGTGTATTTTGGAGCACAAGCCAACAATATTAAGATTTGTATTCATCAAGTGATAGACTTAGGGAAATAAAACACAAACTTTTACCTTTTTGATCAAAATACTTATACATTATAACCATTTTGCCAAGATTTAAATAAATTTATTTATTTTATTTTTTATTCTTTTTACTTTTCAATATCAGTTGACATACAATATTATATTATTTTCAAGTATACAACACAGTGATTAGACATTTATATAACTAATAAAGTGATCACACTGATAAATCCAGTACTCATCTGACACCATACATAGTTATTACAATACTGCTGACTATATTCCCCGTGCTCTACTCTACATCCCCATGATTATTTTGTAACTACCAACTTGTACCTCTTAATCCCGCCTTTATCCAACCCCTCCAAATCTAGCAACCATAAGAATGCTCTCTGTATCTAAGAGCTTGTTTCTGTTTTGTTTGTTCATTTATCCTGTTCTCTAGATTCCACATATAAGTAAAATCTTGTGGCATTTGTCTTTGTTTGCCATATTCCATTCAGCATAACGCCCTCTAGGTCCATCCATGTTGTTACAAATGGCAAGATTTCATTCTTTTTTATGGCTTCATAATATTCCTGTGTGTGTGTGTGTGTGTGTGTGTGTGTGTGTGTGTGTGTGTGTGTGTGTAATATCACCTCTTTATCCGTTCATCCACTGATGGACACCCATGTAGCCTCCAAATCTTGGCTATTGTAAATAATGCTACAATGAACATATGGATGCACATGTCCCTTCAAAATAGTGTGTTGGGTTTCTTTAGATAAATACCCAGAAGTAAGATCACTGAGTCCTTTTATGTCTTTTGTTATAGCCTTTGTTTTAAAGTCTATTTTGTCTGATATAAGTATTGATCCTCAGATTTTTTTTTATTACCATTTTCACAAAATTTCTTTCCCATCCCTTTTCTTTCAGTCTATGTGTGTGTTTTGATCTGAAGTGAGGCTCTTGTAGGCAGTGTATGAAAGGGTCTTTTTTTATTATCCATTCAGCCACCCTATCTTTTGATTGGAGCATTTGAAGTTTGAAGTACTTGTTGATAAATATATAATTACTGGGGTGGCTCCATAGTGTAATGGTTAGCATGTCTGTTTTACCCATGAAAGGTCCTGGGTTCGGGCCCAAGGTACGCCAGGCTGACGCCTGCCTTCAGAGATCCAGTTCTTAAAAAAGGGAGATGGAACCATCCATAGGTCAGAGGTGGAAGCTGCGGGGAAGGGGAGGGAATTAAAAGAGGGGAAAAATATGTAGTTATTGCCATATTTTTATTCATAATTTTATCTTTTTTTTGGTCTGGGAAGCTCTTTATCTGTTCTTCAATTCTAAATAATAGCTTTGCTGGATGGAATAAACTTGGTTGTAGGTCTTTGCTATTCATCAATTTGAATACTTCATGCCAGTGCCTTCTGGTCTACAAAGTTTCTGTTGAGAAATGAGCTGACTGTCTTTTGGGAGCTCCCTTGTAGGTAACTAACTGCTTTTCTTTTGCTTCTTTTAAGATTCTCTTTTTGTCTTTAACCTTTGGAATTCTAATTATGATGTGTCTTGGTGTGGGCCTTTTTGAGTTCATCTTGTTTGGGACTCTCTGTGCTTCTTGGGGTTATATGTCTATTTCCTTTGCCAGGTTAGGGAAGTTTCCATCATTATTTCTTCAAATAGGTTTCAGTTACTCACTCTCCTTCTTCTGGTACCACTATGATACGAATGTTGGTTAAATACATTTAATTATGAAACTATAGTAGTTTTTAATTGTTAGGTGTCATGGATTCTTTTAAAAATCAAATGTGAGCACTGAATCCATATTCCAGATAATGGTATGTAAATATGCGTAACATTTTTGCTTATATTTTGGGAGATTCAAAGATCTCTGAGCTTCAAACTAAATTTTTTTCTCTAAGTAAATTTAGAGGCTAATTTATAGAAAACTAACTAAATTCACTTATCAATTGCGTTGTAGAAACAAATAGTGTTGAAATAAAGTTTTGACTGGCATAGTGTTACTAATAGTAATATGGGGCTTTATTAATTTGTTAGGCATATTATTTCAATTAGTAATTTCTAAAGCCCCAAATAAATTAAATTTTTATACATTTGAAAAAGAGTGATTTGCTCAGTTCTACCCTATGGCAAGTATTTAAATGTATAAACTCTCAGTCACCTTATCTTTCCTCTTTTTTTTTTGTTTTTTTTCTTCCAGAAAAAAATTATTTATATGCAAGTACATGTACTATATAATATAATGTGATTAAGTTATTTTAGTAGAAACATAATCTAACTTTACATTATCATGTTTTTAGTTTTTGTTAAAATACTTACTACTAAAGAGTTACATAAATAATAAGACCTAGTTGATTTTATAGTGGGGGTCCAATCTTTTCCAATAGTGTTTATTTTATGAAAGTCATTTTTTTAGGCTGTTTGAGAGACCATAGTTGTGTAGGTATACCTATGGATGGTAGAGAAGAAATAGAGAGGACCAAACCATTCTTTCCCCTTGTTCCAAATTCTCTCTCTTATTTATTCTTGGTCAGTAGATAGCATATCATCCTTATCTATTCTTGCTCAATATATTGCACCGACGATATAAGGTACTACATAAATGTTATTTCATTTTCCCACACTTTCTCTTATTTCTTCCCTTTATTATGTTCTTGCTTCCTCTTCTGTTTTATGAAAAAAAAATCCAAACCTCTATCAGAAAAACTGTATCTGACTATTCTAATCGGATACAATTCAGCAGAAAATTGCATGACTTGTTTCTTATTTTGCAAGATTTACTAAAAGTACAAGATAGACATTGGGGAAATTGTGTGTGGGAGCAAAATCACATGTATAAAAGGAACTGATTTCAAGGGATTAAGAATAACCTATGAGTAGATAAAACAAAACAAAAAAAGAATCAAGACAATATGATAGTCTGTGAGCAAAAGTGAAAAAAAACTGTAAGAGAAATAGCTTTAGAAGTCTCAAATATGCTTTCAAAATGCTGGGATCTAGTTTTCATAAACTAGAATTCTCAGTAAATATAGGACAAGTTCTAGCTATACCATAGCATTAACATTAAAACTAAAGACATATCTTGCATCTACTTTTTGCTTAAATTCCCAGAGGTTTCAAACAAGAGAGTGGGTTGAAATAAATTCCCCTATCACCACCTCTTCCTCAGTAAGCAAGTCTCATCTATTGTATTTCCATTTTGAGACATGTAGACAGAGTTTAAAAAGAAATTACTCAATCCATCTGGTCTGGGTTTTCCAAAATTACAGAAGTTATTTCAATCTCATTAAACTTGTTAAGCATATACAGAAAAATCTGAGAACTCTGACTCATTAGTGAAGTGATCTACTAATATGTCCTTTGATGCCTTAATTGTAAACTTGCAGGTTCTCAATTTCTTCTCAATTTCTGTAGTCATTTTTTTGACTTAACTGAATCCTAGCCTTTTTTAAAGATATAATGTTCCTGAAACACCACAAGTTCTTCAAAAAATCAATATAATTGATAAAACTCCAAAACTATTGACAGAAATAAACAGATGGAGACACAAACCACCAATGTCAACGATGACTCTATAGATCCTGCAGTCATTAAGAAGATAATAAGGAAAAATTATAAACAACTTTACAACAACTTTGCCTAGAACTAGAAGACCAATTTCTTGAAACCAAAAATTATAAAACTCAAGCCAGGTGAAATAGGAAACATGAATAGTCATATATCCATTAAAAATTTGAATTTAACTAGAAAACTCCTGAAAAAAATTTTACTATAGTGTTAATCCAAGTATTTAAAGAGAAATTGGCAATAATTTTATCAATACAGAAATTAATCACACTTCTATATACTAAAAATGAACATGCAGCAAACAAAATATACAAAACAATTAACTTCAAAGAAAATGAATCATATAGGTATACACATAGCAAAATATGTATAGGATTTATATGTTGAAATTTACAAAATAATGATGAAAGAAATCGAAGACCTAAAGAAATGGAGAGACTAACTTGGTTATGGATAGGAATGCAGAATACTCAGCATAGTAAAGGTGTTGATTCTTCTCAATTTCATCTATAGATTTAATACGGTTAATTAAAATCCCAACAAGATGGTTTGTAGACATATAAATTTATTCTAAAATTTATATGGACATTTATAGGCCCTAAGAATAGGTAAAAATTTTGAAAAAAAGAATAAAGTAAGAGGAATCACATTATCCTATATTAAGACTTACTATATAGCTACAGTAATCAAAACTGTGTGATATTGGCAGTAAGACAGATACACAGATCAATGGGACTGAATAAAAAAAAAAAGAAATAGACCCACACCAGTATGCCTGACTGATTTTTGACAAAGGTACAAAATCAAGTCAATGGAGGAAAGATAGTGTTCTCAACAAATGATGCTAGAGCAAATGGATATCCATAAGCAAAACAAAATGTACTTTGACTTAGACCTCATGCTTAACACATGAATTCACAGATTAGAATGAGATGATTTCTGTCATTCATACATAAATCACATCTATATTGTCTATTTCTGTGATAGCCAGTATGGTAAGACACTTGCCCTATATGGCTACTGAGCACTGAAAATGTCACTAGCATGAATTCACATGTTCTGTAAATATAAAATACTCACTGAGTTTTAAAGACTTCATATGAAAAAATATAAAATTTTTTATTTATTTTATCTTAAAATGATAACATTTTGAATGTTTGATTAAATAAAATATATTATTGAAGTTAATTTTACATTTATATTTTTAATATATGTATTAGAAATTTTTAAATTATATATATGGCTTATATTATATTTTTATTGGCCAGAGCTAATTTAATCTATAATTTCCAGTTTCATTTTCTTTATATTTGAATGAGAGCTAAATTATACCAATGAAGACTTCTGCATAAAGAACTAAATATTTTTCTTATTTTTGTCAGTTTTACTTTTCAATGGCCAAATATTGAGTCTTTTTTCTATTTATTATCTCTATAACATTTAGTTTGGTTTTTGCATTAAAATATTTTGTAGTTATATTTATTTAAGCAATAAATATTGAGTAGACTATATTCTAGTTACTTGGGGATTACAAAGCTCTTGTCTTTGTGGAATTTATATTTGTCAGTTGATAATCTTAATTTATATAATTATAGAAATAATTATAGCTGGCTTAATTAAATTGGCTTAAGTACATTCTCAATTTGTGGGAGCAGAACCTGTGTGCCTATCAGATAGTTGAGTATTACCTATAAGAATCCATTTCATCTTAGGCATTAGCCAGTATACTTTTTAGAAGAAATGCAGACTGTTAATCTAGAAAGTTAGCTGAGTAGACATTTTTAACATCGATTTCTGTGCAGAAATCCTCTTCTGTACTTTGTACTATTGACTGCTTTTCTGACTCCAATGCTAGATTCTGAATTTATCAAGTGCTTCTATTTCATGATGGCACATACTAGTGATTGGTAAATAATAAGTAACAATCATCTGATGAATAAAATATTTTGAGAAAATATGAAATCAGATTTTGAACCAGTCAACATCACAATTGAAGCCAAATCCTCTAACCTGTTAAATCTTGATAGTTGACTTTAATCTTTAATCAGGGTGTTTGGGCATTGCCTGGAAGGAAGTATCTGTGTCAGTTTAGTCTTTCATAGAGAACACTTGAAACTGGTTTATATTCTCATCTGGACATTTTTGTTATTGTTTAGAAATATACTTTATGGGATCCTCAGACTGAATTCAGAAGAAAAGGAAGCTGTCATCCAAAGATGGTTAACACCATCAAATTGGTAGCTCTGGGGCATAGAGAGCACTTCTATTGTTTCAGCAGCCTTAGTGTCCAGTAAATTTACTTCAGTAATTAGTAACTAAAGCAGTTTTCTTGACAGTTACATTTTCTAGCCATGGATTTTCACAAATGTATGGCATTTAGAATTCTAAGAGGACTTTAAGTAATCCTGAGTTCAGTTGAAATGATATGAATAGTGATTTGTTTCTTCTGTTCATTATATAATATAAGCATTTTATATGTAATTAAGAGGCTCCAAAGATGTAAAAGGTGTATTGTTTGAAAAACAAATATTCAAAAGCCTTGTATGAATGCAAAAGAATCAATAGAATCCAAAAAAAAAATGTCTTATAGGGAGTTGAAAAATATATCTTATTTGGAAAGTTTAAAAAGTCAGGCATTTCTGTGGTTTTTGCCAGTTTAATAGCTCATATAATAACTTCTTTTCTATACGGCCTTTTATATGAAATCCTTGATCCTAAAATTGATTATGTTTCAACTGGGATCGACCTGTATCCATTGTGCCTTACCATTGATTTTGTCTCCATGACCATCAAATTTTTTTTGCAATAAGTAATGCTGGCTGACCCCTAGCCATATTCAAGGGATTATCAATATATCTCATTGTACTATGTTTGATCCTGTTAACTCTTCCAGCAATTTTGATACTTTCCCCTCATCTACCTTTTTTTTTTCTGTGTTCATTTCTGTGTTCCATTTACCTGATTTTTTAAATTAAGTTTATTGCAGTAACATTGGTTAATACAATTATATAATTTTCAGGTGTACATTATCATTTGGCGTTTTTATATGCTATTGCGTATTCACCACTCAAAGTCAAGTTTTCTTCAGCTACTGTATATTTGATCCCCTTTACCCACTTAACCCTCCCACTAGCCTCCTATATTTGACCCTCTTTAACCGTCTAACATCTCCCCCCTCCACCACCCTCTATCCTTTGGTAATCACTAGTCTATTGTCCATGTCCATGAGTCTCTGTTTGTCCTGCTCATTTGTTGCTTTTAGATTTATATCCCACATATAAGTGATATCATGTGATTTTCAACTTTTTCAGTCTGGCTTATTTTGGTTAGCATGATTATCTCAAGGTCCATCCATATTGTTACAGATGTCAATATTTCATATCTTCTTATAGCTGAGGAATAGCCCATTGAATATATGTACCACAGATTCTTTAGCCAATCATCTATTGTAGGACACTTTGGTTGCTTCCATGTCCTGGCCACTGTGCATAATGCTGCCATGAACATCAGTGTGCAAATATTTTTTTAGATATGGGTTTTCAAGTCTTTAGGGTAAATATCCTGTAGAGGGATTGCTAGATCAATTCTTAGTTTTTTGAGGAACCTACATACTGTTTTCCATAGGGGCTGTACAAATTTGCAGTCCCACCAGCAGTGCATAAAGGTTCCTTTTTCTCTGCAACTTCTCCAAAATTTGTTATTACTTGTTCTGTTGATTATAGCTATTCTAACTGGTGTGAGATGGTATCTCATTGTGGTTTTGAATTGCAGATCCCTAATAGCTAGCAACGTTGATCATCTTTTCATACATTTGTTGGGAAAAATGTCTGTTCAGGTCCTCTGCCCATTTGTTTTTGTTGTTGTTGTTTTTGTTGTTGTTATTGAGTTGTATGAGTTCTTTGTACATTTTAGATATTAGGCTCTTATCAGAGACATTGCTTGCAAATATATTTTCCCATTCGGTTGGTTCTCTCTTTACTTTGTTGACAATTTCTTTTGCTGAGCAGAAACTTTTTAGTTTGATGGAGTCCCATTCACTTATTTTAGCTTTTACTTCCTTTGCCTTAGAGGTCAAGTTCATAAAATCCTCTTTAAGTCTAAGATCTTTGAGTTTAGTTCCTATATTTTCTTCTACAAATTTTATTGTTTCAGGTCTTATATTCAAGTACTTAATCCATTTTGAGTTCATTTTGGTGTGTGGTGATAGACAACAGTCTAGTTTCATTTTTTTTGCAGGTAGCTTTCAAGTTTTCTCAGCACCATTTACTGAAGATGCTTTCCTTTCTTCACTGTATGTTTTTAGTTTTTTGTTAAAAATTATTTGCCCATATAAATATGAGTTTACTTCTGGACTCTAGATTCTGTTCCACTGGACTGTGTCTGTTTTCTGCCAATACCATGCCATTTTGATTGCTGTCACTTTGTATTATAATTTGAAGTTGGGCAGAGTGATGCCTCCAGCTTCATTCTTTTCTCAGGATGGCTTTGGCAATTCAGGGGTCTTTGGTGCTTCCATACATATCTGATAATTTTTTTGTTCTATTTCTTTTAAAAAATGATGAGATTTTGATGGGGATTGCATTAAATCTGTATAATGCTTTAAGCAATATGGTCATTTTAACTATGTTGATTCTTCCAATCCAAGAACACAGAATATCTTTCCATATCTTTGTGTCTTCTTCGATTTCTTTTAACAGAGTCTTATAGTTTCCATTATATAGGTCCTTCACTTGTTTGTTTAATTTATTCCTAGATATTTTATTATTTTTGTTGCCATTGCAAAAGGAATTATTTTTTCCACTTCTTTTTCTGACACTTTATTATAAGAGTATAGGAAAGCTATGAATTTTTGAACATTGATTTTGTATCCAAAGACTTTACTATGTTTGCTTATAGTTTCTAGTAGTGTTTTTGTAGAGTCTTTAGAATTTTCTATGTGGAGAATAACGTCATCCGCAAATAGTGACAGTTTGATTTCTTTGTTTCCTATTTAGATGCCTTTTATATCTTTCTCTTGTCTGATTGCACTCTCTAGGACCTCCAGTGTTATATTGAATAACGGTGACGATAGTGGACAGCCTTGCCTTGTTCCTGGTCTTAGACGGAAGATTTTTAGTTTTTCACCAAGTATAATGTTGGCTGAGGGTTTGTCATATATGGCCTGTATTATGTTAAGGTACTTTTGTTCTATACCGATTTTGTTAAGTGTTTTGATCATAAATGGATGCTGTATCTTGTCAAAGGCTTTCTCTGTATCTATTCCTAGGATCATATGATTCTTATTTTTTAATTTGTTTATATGGTGTATCACAATTGATTTGCGTATGATGAAGCATCCCTGTGCCTCTGGGATGAAGCCCACTTGATCATGGTGTATAATTTTTTAAATATGTTGCTATATTCGTTTCACTAGTATCTTATTTAGGATTTTTCTAAGTACTGGTTAATTTCTTCTAGGTTATTAAATTTGGTATTATATACTTTTTCATAGTATTCTCGTATGATCCTTTGTATTTCTGCGATGTCAGTAGTAATTTTCCATATTTCATTCCCCATTTTTTTATTTGTGTTCTTTCTCTTTTTTCTTTAGTGAATCTAGCTAGGGATTTGTCATTTTTTTTTTAATCTTCTCAAAGAACCAGCTCTTTGTTGCATTTATTTTTTCTATTGTTTTTTTGTTTGTTTTCAATTTTATTTATTTCTGTTCTAATTTTGATTATTTCTTTTCTTCTTCTGACTTTAGGCTTCATTTGTTCTTCCTTTTCTAGTTTTTCTAAGATGAAACTTTAGGCTGGTTATTTGGGCTCCTTGTTGTTTTTAGAGATAGGACAGTAATAATATGAACTTTCCTCTTATGACCACTTTTGCTGTGTCCCAAAAGTTTGGTATGTTGTACTATCATTATCATTTGTTTTTATGTATCTCTTGATCTGTCTTTTTATTTCTTCTTTGATCCAGTTATTCTTCAGTAGCATGTTGTTTAATCTCCATGTATTTGTGGTTCTTCCTGATTTTTTTCTGCAGTTAATCTCTAGTTTCAAAGCATTATGATCAGAGAATATAGTTCATATGATTTCAATCCTCTTATGTTTGTTGAGGCTATCTCTGTGTCCCAGTATGTGGTCGATTCTTGAGAATGTTTTATATGCACTAGAGAAGAATGTTATAAGCAGCTGTTTTGGGATGGGAGGATCTGTAAATGTCAATTATGTCCAGTTGGACTAATGTGTCATTTAAGGTTGTTATTTTCTTAATGATTTTCTGTTTGGATGCTCTGTCTGTATCCAACAGTGGGGTATTTAGGTCCCCTACTATGATAGTATTTTGGTCTGTTTCTCCCTTTAGTTCTGTTGTACTTGTGTTACATATTTTTGGGCTCCCTGATTGGGAGCATAGAGATTAATAAATGTTATGCCTTCTTGGTGTATAATTCCCTTTATCATTTTAAGGTGTTCTTCAGTATCTTACTTTACCTTTTTTATTTTGAAGTCTATTTCATCTGATATTAGGACCACTACACTACTCTTGCTTTTCTCTGAATGCCATTTGCTTGAGATATCATTTTCCACCCTTTCACTTTGAGTCTATATTTGCCATTGGAGTTGAAATGTGTCTCCAGGAGATAGCATATGTTTGGGCTTTGTTTTTTGATCCATTCTTCAACTTTTTATTGGTGTGTTCAGTCCATTTATATTTAGGGTTCTTATTGAAATATGAGGTCTTCTTTTAGCCATTTTATCTTTTGCTTTCTGGTAGCTCGGTGTTTCCATCACTTTCTTGTCCTTGTATTTCTGTTTTCTTTATTTTGGTTGGCTTTTGTGGGTTTTGCCTCTGGTTCTTCTTTTTTATGTTATATACTTCAGTTCTGAATCTTCTGTGTGTTCACCATTATGAACATGTAAAGGATAGTTATATATGTACAGTCGTCCATTTTCTTCTGAGTATGTCTTATCTTCATTCCCCTTTGTGAATTTGTATCTTTGAATCCTCCCCTTTTGAGCCATTGTTATATCAATTTTTCCCAATGTATGCTGAATGTTCATTACTATCTTGCTATAGCAATTCTCTTCTTGTTATTTAAGCTTATAATGCCCTATTCTTAGTAAGGGTTGCATTCCTATGCTTCTATTTCCCTGATAGTCACTTTACTCTTAATTATGTTTTTTTTTTTTTGTAATTTTATTTTAGGTGAGCTGACCTCTTTTAGTATTTCCTGTACTGCAGACCCAGTGGTGGAGAATTCCCTTAATTTTTGTATGTCTGGAAAAGTCTTAATTCTTCTTCATACCTAAAGGAGACCTTAACTGGATACATTATTCTAAACCAATAGTTCCTTTCACTTAATAGTTTAAGTATTTGGTTCCATTTCTTTATGGCTTGTAAGGTCTGCACTGAGAAGTCTGAGGATAATCTAATGGGTTTTTCTTTATAAGTTACCATTTTCTTCTTCCTGGCTGCCCTGAGAATTTGTCTTTGTTGTTGATTTTTGATAATTTTAATATAATGTGTCATGGTGAAGGCTTTTTTTTTTTGGTTGAGATAATTGGATGTTCTATTGACTTCTTGAATTTTAAGCTCCAGCTCATTCTTTTGATTTGGGAAATTCTCATCAACTACTTGTCTGAAAATGCTTTCTCATCCCTGCTCATTTTCTTCCCCTTCAATAATGCCCATTATTCTTATGTTTCCTCTTCTGATGGTATCAGCTGGTTCTTAAATTTCTCTTTCATGATTTTTCATTCTTTGGTTGCTCTCTTCTTTCTTCTGATTTATTTCTAGATTTCTGTTTTCAATATCACTGATCCTTTCCTCCATTTATTTGACTCTGTCCTAAGCTTGCTATTTCATTTTTTAACTCTTGCAGTGTGTTTTTCATCTCCAGAAGTTCTATTTGGTTCTTTTTGAGGATTTTGGTCTCCTTGCTCTGCTCATCTAGCTATTTTTGCAATTCCTGAAATTGTTAATATGACTCGTTTCAGAACTCCATGAGTTTTTTCAGAAGTACCATCCTGAATTGTGTGTCATTTAAGTTGCTTATTTCTATGTCTGTAAGCTTATTTTCTGGATATTTTTCTCTTTCTTTCTGAGATGCTTGTCACCTTGGTCGTTCATAATGTTTAATGGACTGTTTCTCTGCCTGGTTATTAATGGAAATTTATTCTGCTTTTTTTTTTTTTCCTGAAAGAAGATTTATTATATAAAGCTCTCTCTTTAGCCTGCTGCAAAGAAAGCATTTTTCTTTTGGTTTCCAGTAGGTGGCGTCTAAGCCTCTTGGATCTCTGCTTTATATAAAGCCTTAAAAATGCCTTTTTATTTTCTTATAGATATTTAACCACACTTGCTACCCTCAGTTTCAGTCCCTGTCAGAGTTAGCAAATAGTATTGGTAGCGTTTGCTCAGATTCTCCTGGGGCTCCGCAGTTATCAGTCTCAGAGAGTATGGGAGGAGTGACTCTCTGAGTTGGGGATTGGGAGCTGCAGCTCAGTGTCGAGTTTGCAACTGTGGCTGGTAAAAATCAACTGCTGTTTTCCTGCTGTCCTGCTTCTCTGCCTTCTGTCCTGATGACTGGGTATTTCATAGCTTTCCCATGTAGGGATGTTCATGGAACTAGGCACACCTTTTCACTTCCCCCTCCTCCTATAGGTAGCTCCTGTGGCTTTGAGAGGCAGCTTCTTTATTTCTCCTAGTCCACTGCCGATACTCGGGGTTCTGACCTGTCTTAGCTCTTATGCACAGATTCCATGCTCAGACATGCTGGTGTGCAGTTGGGGTGTTTTTTGTTGTTGTTGTTGAGTTATGGATGTTCCGCTTATCGTTGTTTCAAGGGGAGAGATCTGGGGATATCTCTCACTCTGCCATGTTTCCAAAAAATATAAAATTTTTAAATACCTAAGTATACATACATACATGCTACTCTCTCTCCCCTTCCACCAATCTTTCTCATTATTTTAGAGTATAGGTGTACCTGTGGTCTTTCTGCCTTTACAAGACAGAAAGAGTGCTGTTTGTTTGCCTATCAAATTATTTATATCAAGCCATTAATGGTCCTAACTTTGTGCCAGACACCAATCTAAGCATTTTGTAAATATTAATTTATTAAATCTTCATAAATCCTTAGAAAGATACACAATATTATTCTCACTCTACAAAGATATTAAGACACTGGATGATTAACAAACATGCTCAAGGTTACACTACTCAAGTGTCAAATGGAAACTGGCCCTGGGTCGTCTTATCCCCAAGTCTATTTTTTTAATTCTTTGGCTTTCCTGTTTCCATACATGGTATTTCTCTGAGAAATTCTGGTCTTCTATGCTTGGAGATTAATGATTAATCTATCTTATTTTGCTATACCCATTTAAACAGGTTTTTGTTATACAGTTGTTCCTCTGATTAGAAATTGGCCCTAAAGTACAGACAAAAAGAATTATATTTAAGATGAAGTTTAAAAAAATGTTTCTGGGTGAGGAGTATATGGGAATATGTAATTCAATTTTTGAAACTTTCCTATAAGTCTGGATTTATTTTAAAATACAAACTTGAAAATATATCAATGTTATTAATCGAAATGAAAAATACAAATTGGAGCATTACTATTCTGCACAAATTCGAGGGCGCTCCATTTACATTATATTCTATGTGAATGGTGCTCCTCAGAGTTGTTCAATGAGGAAGACCAAAAGTTATTTTACTTACATTAAAAGCCATAGAAGAAAATAATAGAACATTAAACTGAACAAAAGACAATAATCTGGGTTACCTCTTGGCTTTCATAATTATATTTTTTAATGTTCGTCAACAGAAATTGTTCAAGCATTATTTCTTACCACCATAAGAATGCTCAGAACCTCTCAGAAATATGTCATTTGTTAATGTGCCAGTACCTGATAGGGAGGCAGGGTCAATGTTAGTTTCATTCACAGATGTAATCCCAGAATAATGGATGGATGGTGATGATACTTTTTCTACTTTAATCCATATTAGATATGCTAATATTTCATTAATAACCTTTCTGATTTCTTTGGGTAGAATAATGAAATGCAGCTTAGACTGTTCCAATGATTTATCTAAGTTCACCCAATGAATATATATTTACATAGAATGTAAATATATGTGAATATATTTACATAGATACTTTATTTCTGAATGTGTGTATAAAACAAATGAATATATAAAATAAAATAATAAAGCCTAGCAAAGACTTCTATTCCAAGGGTTTTTGTACTATAGTACATTTGAATTGAAAAGAGAAGAAATCATAGAAAAAGGCAATGTAGGAGACATAAATGTACATCAGGGAACATACTTTTCTAGATACCTATTTCATAATGCCTGAGAAAATGAGAAGTAAATTCATTGAAAAATTTAATAAAATAGTGACCTGAAAGTTTCATAAATCAAAACAAATTCATGTTTTCAAAATTTAAAATTTGAGTATATTCTTTATTGAATTTCTCTGTGTATAAGATATTATTACTGTGTTCTTTTACTGGAATTTTTAATTTACTTTAAGAGTAGTGAATACTATTTTTAAAGGGGACTATTTCTCAATTTTACCTCCCTATTTTAAAGAAATATCTTCTGCTAATCTCTCACATCTTCTCATATATCTTATTTCACTTTTAATTTCCTGCAAACTTAACTTTCCTGTTAAATTATTCCTTTCTCCTCTTTCCCAGTGATGACTGAATGATAATATTGAGATATGTTTCCTTCTAACATCTAGACTACTATCCAATCTATATCAATCACTCCATCACATTTTTTAAATCTGGACTCCACTGCTGAAATCTCTCCCAGTCTGGTATTCCTGTATCTTACCATCTCTAGATTCCCACACTAAGCACCTTTCCTTCCTTCATCATCTTTTCCAATCAGTTCAGAAAGCTTCCCTTAATCTATTCTTTTGCTAAACAACAACATCAATCACTTTCAGTTACCTTACTTTCTTCTTATACATCAAAACCTCAGAGTTTTACCTTATCCTCAATTTTTGCTCTGTTACAGCTTTTTGGGTTTGACTTTTCACACCATGTAATTCTGTCTTGTATGTTTTCTTTTTATTACTCTTTTTAAATGATTCTCTTATTTTTTTCTTATGCTCTAACCCCATTATTCTTTTTTCTGCACATGAAGCAGCATTGCTAATTACAAAATCTCCTCTTTTCCCCTTTCTTCAGTACGCATTCTAATCTGGTATTTATTTTATATTTTTATTGAGATATAATTAGTATACAACATTATATTCACTTTAGGTATACAACATAATGATTCAGTATTTGTCTATATTGAATAATGATCACCACAATAAGCCTTGTTAACATCTATCACCAACATAGTTCTACAAAATTTTGCTTGTGATAAGAACTTTTATGATTTAGTCTCTTAGCAACTTTTAAATATGCAATACAGTATTATTAACTATAGTCACCATGCTGTACTCTGGTACTTATTTTAATATGTTTTTATAAATAGCTATCTAGAGGAACTGAGATTAAAAAACACATAGATAGATTGTGATCCCATGTTGTCTCTCAATTGAGAAATATTTCATTCCTGAATTTTATTATTTATCTTTCTCTAAATTTATTTTCTTCATACTTTTTTAAATCATTTATATACTAAATATATCTCTGTCTAATTTAAGTGGATAGTTGGAATTATTCATTGTTTAATTAAGAGTTATGAATTATACTTACTAAAGATAGATATGTATTATCAAACATGCTACAAGAAGGTGACTAGCATTGTCCCCATATACTTTTCACATTTTCTCAGACCACAGAAATAGTCTTTGATGAATGTTTTTGCTCTAAAACTAGACAGAAATAAAAGGTGACCTTTTTCTGTCACAGAAGCTTAAGGAGTTTTCCCCCTAACTTCTTAATCACACTTCCAGTTATGAACTTGTAATACAAAAAGAAAATTGTGATTTTTATTATGGAATGCTGAAACCCAAACTGACACGTAGGATGAAGGAGCAGAAGTTCTGTGGGTTTGCAAGGATGCTAAGGACATGTTGTCTTGAGAATTACTTATTAAAGCCAGTGAGTTCATTAGGAAGAGATAGAAAACTATATATTACTAATCAAATGTAAATTTAGCCCCTGAGCTAAATTCCCTTAGAGCTCAAAAACTGCAGATTTAAGCAGTCACTTCTTGAAATTTTCTAATATCACATTAAAGAGATGTTTGATATGTTCTTAATATAGCAAGGCCTGAGTGCCAAAGAGAGAGAGAGAGAGAGAGAGAGAGAGAGAGAGAGAGAGAGAGAGAGAGAGAGAAAGAGAGAGAGACAGAGACAGAGACAGAGACAGAGACAGAGAATAAAGCAAAAAGAAAGAAAACAAAACAAAGAATAACCTCAAGTGCCAGCTCTAACTAATCGGTAGTATCTTCTTGGACTGAAATGTTGAAAAGGTCCCATCTGGACTTGGTAGGCGAGTGCAATGATCTATTAGCTGTACTTTGTGATCAGCCCAGGAGAATAAAGAGGGCAGTATTACTAAGTGTCTGTGAGCTTCGTTGTGATAGAACATTTTTAGCACTTAAGGTTTGCATGTCATCCCTGTAAATTATTAACTGGGCTTCTTCTGATCCCAATGAAGTTATACTGTTTTTGATCCCAATGAAGTTATACTGTGAAAATGGTATAGTAATAATTAACCCTAGAAAGAGTTTATACCTCTAAAATATAGACACATGGTACTTCTATAACCAGGGGGTTTGTAAACTAAAGTAGCACTAGATTTTATCAAGTGTGTTTATTATTGATAATCTAAAGGTGAATTTTTTTTATCTCTTAGTTGGTTAAGGATCAAGACTGATGATTTCAATTAAAAAGTTCTATTTTTAGCAAGTATAAAACCTAAATTATAAAGTTTCCAAGATAGTTTAAAGCCTAGAAATGGCTAGGCTTTTCAAAAATTAACTAATAAATATATTTGATTTTTTGACAGCTACAAATGAATTTGGCACATTTTTTTTGTGTGTGAAAAATCCGCTTTGTGCATATTCATTTCAGTTATGTGTGTGGACTATTCAACTCAATTATTTAAACAATCTTTAAAAGCATGAGTCAGACTTGGTCGCTAACAATTTGTAATGTTCAAAAGACAAAATGACTTTTGAAGTATTGTACGAAAATTTAATATATAAAAATAAACAGGAATAGTAGCTACAGTCTTTGCTGGAGAACCATGTGGAGGGGCGAGCATATGGGTTTCATTTTGACAAATGAAGAAAAAAGTTATTAAGAGATGCAATACAACAAAAAAGAACTTACAACATTTAGCAACAGATTGGCTGTGGGTAGCAGAAGCTCATGAGAACCTGACAGCAACTTTCTCAGTTTTTATCTTGGAAAACACATGAGTGGGTCGATTTGCACTTTGTACTTTGGAAGTTAAGAATGTTTTTACTTTGAAGAACTTTTATTTTAACCTTCACTACATCACTCTTTAAGTTACATTATCCTCTTATCCCTGTGAATAAAGGGGGCAAAGCAATCCTGAGCACATTTCTTCTCAAACATGTATGTATTTTTAAATGGCCTCTTTATTGAAGAGATCTCTTATAAACATCTATTCTATAAGGATTTATTCCATCATTTTCACACCTGTTACTGGTCTGACACATCACAATAATTTGTGTGAAGAGAAAAATGTTATGGGGTCCCTTTAAAAATTACATTTTCCTAATCTATAGTAAGTGGAGCCAGGAAAGATAGAAACATCTATTTGCCTTCTGTACACTGCAGAGATGCAGCAGAAACATACTTTCTTTCAATTTATTAGAGAATTTTAAAATGTCTAACTTCAATTAATAGTTTATACTGTTGCTAGACTAATACAACAAATAATAACCTAATATTATAGGTCATTCTTAGGGGCAGTAAAAGTTATTATGGTTCTAAAATTTGGGGGGACATAAACACATGACATGAATTTCTTACACAAGCATATAAGCAATGAACATTTTACAGAAAGTTAAATGAGTGAGAATTTGAAAATGCCAAAAAGCAGCATAAAAACAGAGGGCTTATAGTGAGTTAGACATAGTTAGTATAGAATAGTCTATACCTTTTAGGTCATGGCTCAGAAAAAAAAAAATACCCCAAACAAAACTGTTTGTTTGTTTGTTTGTTTTCTAATTTCTGATTGTTTGTCTGATTTGCTCCCACTATTCTAACAGTGGTGTCCTGACTCTTATAATGCCTCAGACCCAAAATCTTGCAATCACTCTCAAATATTTTCTTTCTTGTCAGTTCCTCATTTGACTTGTTGCTAACATCTATTCACTTTCTTCATATTCTAATTGATATTACCCTAGTCTAGGACTTCATCTTTATTTTCTTACTATTTCTTTTTTTCCCTTTCAAAGTATCCTGTGAGATATCTCTTCTTAAATCATGTTCAAATCATATTTTAACTGTACTCTAAAGCCTTTATTGCATTGACTTCAGTATATACTTGGCAGTTAAGCTCCCTAATAATTTGATCACAAGTTAATTACTAAAATGGTATTTGATATTTGAATGGAATTTGATAATTTCAAAGAGTTTTCACAGTTATGTTGAATTTTCTACAAAACTTTGCATGACAAGTAGTTTTTATCTATCTCTTATCAAAAAGAAATTTTGCACTTACAAATCACAAATGTAGCAGCTGTAGCTGTGGGATTTGAACTCATACCCTCAGACTCTAAAACAATGTCTTTCCCAAAGTTTCTATTGCCCCACCCCCATAAAAACTTCTCTCTCTATTTACCTACCTCCTCATTCCCTGAGTCACTTACTTCCAGATTCCCCATCCAAAGGCTTAGTGTGCAAAGTCATTTCCAGCTCTTATTTCCTCTATGATGAGACAAGAACCTTGAAAATTAATTTTGGAAATATGAATGGAAAATAACTTAGTACCTGCACAACTTAAGGGCAATGTAGAAAGAGTTCCAGGAGTTAGTTAAATGTTGCTGACTAAAGAAGCAAAAGGAAGATATTTGATAAAAAATATAAAAATGGAGTAAATAGCAAAGCCTTGTGAAATAAACTCTCCATGCATGGACATATCAGTGGTAAATATAACATCCAGGATAGGTTGTATGAGATGGGAAGAAATTGCATGATCTGACAAATTAAAGGGTATCATGGGAAGAATACATGTTTTGGGAACAGCTTGAATTCTAATTGTCACTCATTAGTCATGTAAGCCTAGGTGTCTTGTTAACCTTCTCAACCTGAGATTTCTCAATGATAAAATGGGAATAAATATATCACTCTCTGGTTATGAAAATGTTTATATGAGATAGTGTATATAAAGAGTTTTTTTGTGTGTGAAATAGGAAGTCATAAATAGCAAATAGTTTTATTCTCTCCCACCATTTGACTGAGTCTACCCTAGTTGCTACCTTTTCTCTAATTCCCCTGATGTGCCATAGAGTCTAGAAGAGGGCCTGTTGTTGTTGTTATTGATGATGATGTTTAATCAAAAAAAGATCATGAAGGTGGTATTCATAGAAGCTGAAATTTTTTAGGAAGGAGAAATTAATGGTTCAGCTAAAACACAAAAGACATTTTGGAGACAATGAGAATAATGGGGTTTAATATGGAATTTAGAGTTGAGCAAATGGAATTTGAAAGGAGGAAGTCAGAAACACTAACCATGTCTGCCCAAAGAGGGCATGGGTGGAAAAGTTAAGTTCATGAGAAAGTCTGAGAGGCTGGTCTGCTGAGTCTGACCCTGACAGAGCTGCTTTTGTGAATGACCTTAGGTATGTAGTGGTAGGCTTGGGGCCATTGTTGTTCAGACTCATCATCACATGCAGAAATATGAAAGGAATCTGGGAAGTTAAAAACTATATAAATAAGAAATTCATTTTCTTTTTTAAATTGTAATATAAAACTGGAGTGCAGAATGAGTGGCAGAGAGGTAGAGCAAACTCACTCTCTTGGTTCATTAGGGTTGCTATAATAAAATCTACCACAGAGTGCATTGCTGAAAACAACAGAAATTAATTTCTTACAGTTCTGGAAGTTCTAAAGTCCAAGATCAAGGCGCTGGCAGAATCAGCATCTGGTGAAGACCTGTGTCCTAGTTTGTATACAGCTATCTCTTTTCTCATGGTCTTCATAGGACGGAAAGAGAAAACAGCTCTGTGGATTCTTTTTTATAAGGTCACAAATCCCTATTCATGAGGGCTCTGACCTCATTACTTAGTCATCTCCCAAAGGCTCCACTTCCAAATACCATCACATGAGGATTAGGTTTTGAATTATAAATTTTGGAGAGATAAAAACATTCTGTCTATAGCACCCAGTAAGTTATTGCTTATTTGGAATGAGAAACTCAGGCACTTTTCATTGTAATGTTGAAAAAGTTACAGAACCTCACTAAGCCTGTGTCTGTGAAGTGAGAATAATAACAGTGATATGAGTATTATATGAGACAATATTTGTAAAATGTTTTATATATGGTAGATGCCTAGGGAATGTTAACTATCAATTTTGGTTGTTATAATAAGTTATTGTAGGGTGAACATTATTGGAGAAGTGACTTCTATATTTTAGGCATGTGGGATATTGAAGTGGTAAATTTATCATTAATTTACATACTTTTGACACTTGCTTCCTTCAGTATTTAAAAATATTGACGTAAGCAGACAATTCATCTCCTAAATATAAGGGAACATGTTGTCGAGATCACTCAAGTGATACACCATAATTCATCTGACATTTAAAATGTCAGTTTGACTGAGAAATAAGAGTCCTGGACAGATGAATGTGATTTAAATGGGATTTGGTTTATGTACAGACAAGCGAATGATAACTGGGTTCTAAAGACTAGATAGACCAGGGATAGGGCAATTCATTGGTGTCCTAGAGCACTATATTGAACAGCAGGTGGGAGGTTATGCTTCCTTAGTCACCAACAGGCATGGTCCATAACAGGTAATAAGTAGCTATACCTTATATTCAAGAGTAGTTGGTGCCAGCCTTGAGGGTTGGAGTAGTAGGGACTGTGAAGAAATAGAGCAAAGTGTCAGTTATCGCACAACTTCTCATTCTGACCATGGCCAATGGAGGGTGAGAGTGGTGGTCTAGGAAGATAGAATCAGGAAGTCAGAACTCTTTTCAGTTAGGAGTTCAGGCCTTAGAGGACTAAAGAGGAAAGCCATTTATTGGAGTATAATGCAGAGAATGGGTCCTAAGGACAAAAGCAAGAACCTGGCTAGAAAACAGAAGCCACAGCAAGTTTCCTATGAAGCTGGCCATGCTAGGCCTCTAATTTGAGACTCCCTAAATTCCTCGGGTTTCTTGAGTTGGCGCAGAGCTGAACCTAAAGGCTAGAGAGCTGCAGGCTACATGAGGCAAGCAAATAAATGATGCACTATGGAGTATCTAGAACATGAAATAAAAATACACTGTTCTACATGTAAAACCAAGCATTATGAGTGATTAGCACAGAAATACATAGGCCATCATTTTATGTAAAGGTAAAAATAACTTTTTATTATCATGGTGGTGCTTGACCTAAATGAATTATATTTGATTTCTGTGAACTTTTAGAGCTTTATACCTCAGCATGACCTCCCTGTCCAGCAAATCCATACCTATTTACTCTTTGGCCTCTCTCTACTGTAATTAGCTAGGTACTGCTTTTCATTTAATAAATAACATATTTTACTTGCCTGCTAAGTTGAATGTAAGACTGGAAGGTTTAATTGAAAATTGAGAGATTGACAAGAGCCAGTTCACCAAGAACTACATTACCATAAATACTGGGTTGAAGAGTGCTCTCACAAAATCTATATCCTTCTGGGAACTTCAAAAATCTGACCTTGTTTGGAAATAGAGTTATTGCAGATGTAATTAGTTAAGATGGTATCATGCTAGTCCTTTAATGTAACATGACCAGTGTCCTTATAAGAAGAGATATAGAAAAGGAGGCACACAAGGAGAGTTGCATGTGGAAACAGAAGCAGAGACATGAGTCATATATCTACAAGCCAAGGAGTGCCAAGAAATGCCAAGGATTGCCAGAGATACCAGAAGTTAAGAGAAAGGCATAGAACAGATTCTCCCCTAAAGCCATCAAAGAGCATGGCCCTCCCAACATTCTAAAATTTTGATTTTGAATTTCTAGTTTCCAAAACTGTGAAAGAATAAATTTCTATTGTGTTAATCACCAGTTAGTTACAGCAGCCCCAGCAAACTAATATACCAAGAATTTAAATATTGCATTATCTATAAAGAATTTTAACTGCCAGAGCTAGTCTTCCATTGGATATCAGTTTTATCTATCTTTTATCATATAACACTTTATTAAAATAATAATTTAAAAGGACACACAAAAAAAGTAATGATTCCTCTAAGGCACCCAAAAGTTCTGATTTGTAAATCAGGCCAGTACCAGTAAGGCATTTAATAGAGTTTCTCACAATATTTTTCTTTGCACTTAGAGAAATACATCATCTCAATAGACTTCTTATTGTATATTTGATTTAGGGTTTGGCCTGGAAGAGGTAAATTAAGGCATATTAAGATATACTATGTAAAAAAACTAGGTGCATGCTAAGTAGAGAAATTAAAATACACAGAGAATTGCCTAACACTCAAAGCATATTATTTATATTTATCCTTCTTCTTAAAGTACCCATTCTTCCCCTACTTTAAAAAAAAAATCTGGCCATTTTACCAATCTTTAAAGTATTGTCTCCCACAATTAATTTTCCTGCCATTGTTAAAGGCTAAGTGCACTCTTCCATAGTCCAGTTTGGCAAATCCCGTATGCATGGAAGTTCTATGTAAACTCCTTAAGGACAGTACCCTATTTTTTTTTCATTTTTGAATTACCAAAGCCCTAAAATATTTGAGCCTTGTTTGAGCTGTTTCTAAAGTTGGCAAGTTTTAGTCACTGACAGTGATGTAAGTATACTCCTTACCTTTCTGCCCATTAGGAAAAACTTCCATTTAATAAGAAGCATGAAAAGAAATGAATTTCTCTTTCACTGATGCACAGATGGACATGTTTTTGGACATTCTCATAAATGAAAAAGGATTCTTTTTAGTGCTTTCTAAAACATAATAAATACTTGCTGTTTTCTTTATCATCTTCATTCTTTTGGTTAAGATCTGGATGTTGCAGAAAATCTTATGTGAAAAAGAGAAAAAATAGAAATAGTAAATATTTGGCCATTGATAATTAATTATTTTTGCAAATGGGTAGCATATTTATATATTTATTTACCAAGGATTTTAATTAATGTTACAGAGAAGCTCAAAGGCTCGGAAGACAGCATTGGTTCCAAATGGCTGTTTTTTTAAGGCCTGAGCTTCCAGTAGTGACATCTGGATTTGAAATGCTTATAAACATAGTCCAACTCTAAATTGCAACAAAGATTGGTACTGTGAAGATTATTAATAGCTTGGGTCAACTGAAGGGGAAAGTAGAAACAAACACAGGATCTTTGCCCTCTAAATTATAAAGGCATTCATATTTTTTTAGAAAAGGAGAGAGTATTACTTTCATTAAAATAATAGAAAAGTGAAAATTGCTGTTATTAACCCTAAAACAGAGTAAAGATTTGTGAACCTATGAGGAGAATTTTTATTTTAGAAAACAAGCAGAAATCAAAGTTAGTTTTTAAATTGTACTTTTGGAATAAGGGCGTAATATATAATCAGACCATGTCTCTGATTATTTTATTAAATTAGGTGAACAAAAAAATCACATGGGTAAGAAAATGTAATTAAATCTCAAAATAAAAATGTCATTGTTTTCACTTTCTTGTGATAAGCAAAAGGTGAGAAAAGATATCCTTTTAAACTACACATGAGCAATTCCAATATTGTCTTAATGAAAATTAGATTGTAATATGAGCTTGTTTTCGACCATATTATAAAAGGATAATACAAGGACTTGGCAAAAGACCCCAGGAAAGGAGGCCATGTATAAGCAACAAATATAAACACAAGAAAACTCCTACAAGGAAAAGTCAATATAATTGGCAGCAATATTTAAGGGGGAAAAAATAGAACCAGGAAAGACAACATATTTCTGAAAGTATTATTATTTTCTTCTAAAGTTACTAATGCTCAAAGGAAACCTAATTTTTTAAAAGATAGAATACCTGAAAGAAATAGATTGAATGAAAATATCACAACTGATATTTTAGCAAATTCTTGGATAAACTAACCAAAAAGACAAGTATGTCAAGATTACTTTTTCTTTTTTTCAATTAGGTACATTGTTTGCATCATATGACCTACTTAATACTGAAGATTTTTGTGCCTTTCTATCGCTCTTTTTCATCTATTAAAAGTGAAAGAAATAACTTATGCTTTCTTTTAAAGTTTCCTGTAGATAAGAATAATCAAGATTATCAATGAGTCTTGCCTGATGCAAAATTGATATGTGAAATTTAAATTTACAACAAAAGTAAAGAAGTGAGTTTTAATGTGGCATACAGCTTTTAACAAAATTCTGTTAAACAACATTTTTCTTTGTATATATATTTTTTACTATATGATATGTCTCAATTTTATACTTAAATACTTGTTAGAGACATCTCCATTTGGGCCAATTCAAGTTTCTCTGTTTTTATGCATTTTCCAAAAAAATTGTTTTTATTCTGTAGTATTCCTTTTTGAAAAATTATATGGTATTAAGATAGTAAATAAAAATAGAAAAAGTTTAGTGTCCCTTAAGAAAAATACAGTCATTTTTGACCACATGTTCTTTTCTCTGAAATATAAATGATTTATAACCAAAGAAGTATATATCTGAATCAAGTGTACATAATAAATACAACACAATCTACATGTGTTAATTGAAACAATATAAAACTAGTTTTAAAACTGCTAAAAATTTTCTCTTGCTGTAATGTGTGTGTTTTTTTTTTCTAATTGATTGCCTCTGTCTTCTCAGTGGGATTGTTGGTTTTTAATTTTTATTAATTCCTAAACCATATACTAATGTTTCTTTTCTGTGCATTTGCTTTAAGTGGCAATATATTTAAGGGAAAGAGAGAGTAGGTTTTCTGGTGAGTTATGATAGCAATATGATTGCTGGATGAAGCAGCTTTTTTAAAAAAATGAAATCTTACCATTTTCAACAACCTGAATGGACCTAGAGGATATTATGCTAAGTGAGATAAGTCAGACTGAGAAAGACAAATACCATATGAACTCATATGTGGAATCTAAAGAACAAAATAAATGAATAAATAAAACAGAAACAGATTCATAGATACAGAGGAAAAACTGATGGTTGCTAGATGGAAGGTGGGGTGGAGAGGAGGTGTGTGAAAAAGGTAAAGGGATTAAGAAGTACAAATCAGTAGTTACAAAATAGTCACAGGATTGTGAAGTAAGCATAGAGAATATAGTCAGTAATATTGTAATAACTATGTATTGTGCCTGGCAAGTACTAGACTAATCAGGGGGATCACTTTGTAAATTATATACATATCTAACCACTATGCTGTACACCTGAAACTAATATAAAATATGAAATATCAACTCTAATTGAAAAATAATTTTTTAATTAAATGAAGAAAAATTAGAAAATAGAGACCACAAAAAATAAAAAAATAAAAACATAATAAAAAAACAAATTACCATAAAATGGTAATACATTTTATAGAAATACCCTTTTCTGTCTTGTACCAGTATCTTGTAATAGTTTTCTGTGTGTGAACTTAACCTCTCCCCTACAGAGAATTACTAAGTAACTAGTATATTCCACATATAAAAATCTTTAGTGGGATTCAGTACACTTTAATATCTATATGTATGTATATACATACACACATACATACATTTAAAAAAATGTAGCATTTCCTGAAGAAAAAAAAATTCATTAAAACCTCCATGTGGATCTCAACAAGCTACTACCATTTTCCCATCAGTAAAATAAGAAAACTAATAACCCTATAACCCCCTACTTAGAATTTTTAAGTCTAATAATAATACTTTTTAAAATCCCATATGAATACAAGGACCATATAGTGAGTAATATAGCAGATCTGTTTGATTGCTTTTTCAGAATTGTGTTACAATTTTGATAATTTTAAAGCATGGTCTATTGTTAAAATATTTTCAATTGAAGGTTATTGGTTTTATTCTCTTCCTCATTCTCTCTCTTTTTAAAAAAATAATAGATCATTTCAGGGAAGTAGAAATTGTGATAGTTACCCTTTTAGTTTTTAATTAGACCACATCCCATGCATGACTTTGTTTTGGTTTTTCTTATTTAATTAGCACACACTATAAGGGAGGCCTTACCAATTTTCTTTTATAGGTTAGGAAATTGAAGTTCAGGAAAATTGAGTAATTTAATTGAAATCACAAGTAAGTGATAGAACTAGGATTTAATCCAGACAGGCTTTATATCCAAGTTCATAGGACCCTAAGCTGCCAGGACTTGGGTCCCTAGTATCTAGGTTTCTCTCATATCCAATAAAATATCCTACTCACTACTCAGATTTCATGGATATTTTGAACTATTTTTACATCTTTTAACAAAAACACATTCTGGAATTTTAATAGCAAATGTAAGGATTCAGCTCCTTTAGATAAAATAAAAACCAGGAGCAATATTCAGTATAAATACATTATGGGAAAAAAAATCAGTTAGCAGTTAAACTGTAAAGGATGTCTGGAGACAAGTAAAAATGAAATGTACACTTTTTGCCTTATACTTGTTGACTCCAACATTCAAATCTAACTGACTCAAGAGATATGATAACATATTTCAGATAGGAAAAGCCTTGGGTTACCTAGGAGAGTGTAGCTGAAAAAAAAATAAACTCTATTTATCTAGAGGTGCTTTGTCCATCCCTTTAGAAATACATGAATAAAGATTTGTCTTGGCCTATTGAAACTCCTTGCCAGAGGACAGCATAACCCAGAAAAGCATGTTGACCTTGCACTGTCACCGTCCTTGCTCACAACCTCATGTTCTTCTTTAATAGTCTTGACTATAGTTTAAAAGCCTTAGTGGTTTGTCCACAGTTTTATATGCTTTCCCAAAATTGTGCTTCAAAATGATCTATTCGTCTTTTGTGATTCACTTCAGAGTGGAAGCCCTTTTACTCCGATAATCAAGATAGTGATGATTTGGTATGTTAATAAATTATGTCATATACCAGAAGGATAGAAGTTCAATAAAAATTAAAATTAGTAGAGTAAGAGAGTTCATCCAGGGACCAGAAGAAAGTGTGAAATAAGGTGTCATGATGGATCTCATTAAGCAGGTGAGATCTGAACAAGACTTGAAGCCAGCTGGTTATCTGGGGGAAAATTTTTCCAGTAGAGTGAACTACTAGGAGAAAGGCTTTAAGGTGGGAGTGTGTTTGGTGTGTTCAAGGAATAGCAATAAAAACTCTGTTTTTTACAAAGCTGAAAGTAGTATTATATCATACGATTAAGAGAGGTTAGAGTACAGACTAGAGACTTGTACATTTTGATTTCTGTGCTATAGAGAAAGAACATAGAGGCATTTGTACAGCAATCTGAGATTCCCTTAATAGTTTGATAATATCCCCCACAGGAAGGCCTTATTTTTTATTTCAGCTCACTTTTACTGATGTTTCCCAGAAATTCAATTGGGTTTTATTTAAAGAATATATCTCTTTATTTTATACTTATATTTTATCTAATTATGTATTATATAATTATGTCATTATATAAACAAGAATGGGAACAATCACAGTTGACTCTTAGTAAGCATATCTATAGATAAGCAGATATGCTTATCTATTGCTGGGTAACAAATTAGTCTGAAACTTAATAGCTTAAAATAACACTTTTCATATCTCATGTTTTTGTGGGTCAGGAATTTGGGCATGGGTCAACTGGGTGATTTTTCTACTCCATGTTGTGTCAATTGTGATCATTTATTGGTGCTCAGCTGTTAGGTAGGCTGGCCAGGAGAATCCAAGACAGTTCCACTCACATATCTAGTGCTTTGGTAAGAATGACTGGAAGGCTTGGCTCAACTAGATCAGTTGATCAAGTGCCTACAATTGGTCTCTCCAGCATAATGAACTTGGGGAAGTTTAGCTTCTCACAGGGCAGCTCAGGGTTCATGAGTAAGTGATACAAAAGACTGGAAATGTGAATATCTTGTCTATTGATGTCTGCTATTTTCCAGGGGGAAAATAGCAAAGCAGCTCTTCTGCCACATTCTACTAGTTAAAGTAGTCCCAGAGCCAACCCATATTAAAGAGAGGAAACAAAGATTTCACCTCTTCAGTGGGAGGACTGGCAAAATTTTTTGCAGCTGTCTTTAGCCCATCAAAGCATACAGTTCAACTCTAATGGAGAGTAGCTTTCTAGTTAAGACATTTTAGAAGGCCATCTTGATCCATCAAGAAATCTAACAAAGGGAGTGGAGAATTTTGGTTTATCCAAAAATTCAGATAAATGGAGGTCTGTTATGATAGATTCTATTGTAATTTGGCTTATTCTCTTTATTTCACACTATCCTAATTTTTAATTATCACTTGTGTTTCTGGCCAGACATTTAAAACCATAAATGTGTAGTATATTATATAGAAATGAACATCTATCTGTCTGAACGTGGCATAATTATAAACATATTTACTTTAATCTCTAGGAAGCATATTCTTTTTTTCTTCTACCTTCTAAACAAAACCTATAATTTTAAAATTTTAATTTTACTATATTTTAAGGTTTTAAATACTTTTGTGATATGAAATAGTCCCAGATTGAGATGTTTGTGTAGATTATACACTGCAGAAAATCACTGTGAAAAATACTGGCAGTCAGGTTTTGGAGATTCTATTTCTGCTTGAGCCCTAAGAAATATTAACCATCTTCTCACTGGCTTTTTAGCACATCTGCTCCATTAAACCATAACAGGAAGGTGTATAAGACTGAATCAATTGTCTCTTGAAGTTTACTATGCTTCTTTCAAACTTTGTTTTTCAGTAAAGGCAATTGCTCCTTGAGCAGTACTGGCTGTTCCACACCCACTAATTATCATACAGCCATTTAAAGTTGAAATGGTAATCAAACCAATGAAAGCCCAAGATTAGCTGTATTCCTTCTTCATTTTTAGTGGAGAAATTCATCTGAATATCCATAAAGGGTTTTGTGATGCGTTCTCTAGCAGATGCAGTAAAATAAATGCAATATAAACTTTTAAAATACAGCATTGAATTTTAGTTTGAATTTTAAGTCGGACATATTTTAACTTTTACAAGTTAATTATAGGAGCCAAAAGATCTTAAAGGATCATTCTAATTATGAATAATATATGAAGATTTGAGTTTTATCACAGAAAGAAAAATCTATTTCAAATGGTAGAATTTATACTCTTTGCCCACCAGAAATTACTGGTTGGTGCTTCTATTAAAATTACAATCTAAATATATAATGATACTTGAGGCCTATTCTCATTTAAGGAATGTCATGCTGCATGACAGGTTGTGGGGTATTAAGTGATATTTACATGCCTAGAAGATGTGGTGAATCATATGAGCAAAGGCCAAGAACATCCAGGGACCGAAATTCACAGTCTTTTCAAATATTACTCCCTGGTGAATGTTATTCTACTTAAAAATTGCTTACTTATTGGTTGTGTTGGACTCAAAAAAAGCACACTTAAATTAGTACTTTCATAATTTTTAAAAATGGATTTGAACATTTATTAACCCAATAAAATTTATTCAATTCATAATTATAAATATAATCAGGGCTATTGAATAGGGAAGTGTACCAAATACTATTCAAGACCTTTCTTTTGAAATAATGTTGATTTCTAGCAAAATGAAATGTATAATATGAATCAAAGAAATATAATGTTTTATCATATAACCATTATTTATTTATGTGCATTTAGACATCCCTATATATTTAAAATAATTATGTCGACTGGAATTTTTTTGAACCAAAATGCAACTCCCTCTCACTTTTCCTGTTTTCGATATGAGACCGCACTATTTCACAACAGACAACCAGGGAAATAACAGATAAGAGAAAGGAGAGAGGGAAGAGGAACATTTTAAGTTTTATTAATTTGTATTCAATTAAATAATAAATCTGCCATGCCCTCCCCTCAATTTCTTATTCATCTAAGGGTAGAACTTTTCCTGCAGGTAGAACTAACGTTAATTATCTATGCCCAAATACCTTAGTAGAGGCTACTTTGAGCACCTCACTCCACTGCTAAAACAGTAAAAGATAAGTGCAAGGGAGATGGATGATGACAAAACAAATGTAACTTAGCAATTCACAATTGTACCTATGATCTGGACCTGGGTTTGAATCCTGCCTCCTACATTTATAAATTTGTGATCCTGGGAGTTTCTTAAACTCATGTGTCTTAGTTTTTCCATCTTCATCTGTAGAAGGATATTAATAATGCCTACCTTCTACATTTGCCATAAGGATTACATGAACTAGACTATGAAAAGTGCTTTGTGAACAAACAACCCAATTAAAAAATGGGCCAAAGACCTTAACAGACAACCACCAAAGAAGATATACAGATGGCAAATAAGCGTATGAAAAGATGTTCCACATCATATGTCATCAGGAAAATGCAAATTAAAACAACAATGAGATGGTACTACACATCTATTAGAATGGCCAAAACCTAAAGCACTGACATCACCAAATACTGCTGAGGATGTGGAGCCACAGGAGCTCTCACTCACTGCTGATGAGAATGTAAAATGGTACAGCTACTTTAGAAGACAGTTTGGTGGTTCCTTACAAAACTCACTCTTTCCATACAATTCAGAAATCACATTCCTTTGTATTTACCCAAAGGAATTGAAAACTTATGTCCATACAAAACCTTAACACAAAAAAAGTTTATAACAGCTTTATTAATAATTGCTAATACTTGGAAGCAACAAAGATGTTCTTCAGTAGGTGAATGGACAAACTTTGTTAAATTCAGACAATGGAATATCATTTAGTGCTAAAATGAAATGAACTATCAAGCCATGTAAATGCATGGGGAAATCTTAAATTTATATTACTAAGTGAAAGGAGGCAATCTAAAAAGGCCATGTAATGTATAACTCCAACTATGTGACATTCTGTAAAAGGCAAAGCTATGGAAGCAGTAAAAAGATTACAGGTTGCCAGGTTGAAAAATGGATGAATAGAGAAGAACAGAAGGTTTTTAGGGCAGTGAAAGTTTCTGTTTGAGGTTATAATGGTGGTTATATGCCATTATACATTTGGCCAAACCCATAGAATGTAAACACAAAAAAGTGAATCATAATATAAACTCAAGACTTAGAATGATAATGATGTCTCAATGTAGACTCATCATTGTAACAAACGCACCACTCTGGTGGGGAATTTGATAATGGAGAAAGCTATGCATTTGTGGAGGCAGAGAGTATATGGAAAATCTCTGTACTTTCTCCTCAATTTTGCTGTAATCTTAAAGCTAAATTTAAAAAAATAAAATCAAGTCTATTAAAAGACTTTAAAAATAAAGTCTATTAAAAACTTTTAAAAGGTTTTTAATAAACATTTTTTATCTCCTTTTGATTATATTTTTAGTTATTTCTGTCACAAATGAGTGCTAAATTTACTAAACAATTTTTACAACTAAGAACAGAAGAGCTTTGTAAAGCTGCTGACCCTGACTTAGCATGCAATACATATTATTTTTATTATTAATGTGTTAATAGTCTTAATTTATGAAAGTTTAAAAATCATGAGATTTGTATAAAATCTCTAGAATAGGTAAATCAATACAGATGGAAAGTAAATTTATAGCTTCTAGGGAGACAAAAAATGAAGAATGACTGCTAGTAAGTATAATGTTTCTTTTTCAAGTTGATGAAAATATTGTACGTTAGTGTGACAGTTACACAACTCTGTAAATATACTAAATATCACTGAATTGTAAATTTTATTTATTTATTTATTTATTTATTTATTTATTTATTTATTTATTTATTACGTGAGGCAATCCTTGGTTGACCTCACAGATTGCAAGTACCTTGTCAGTTTACAATCCCTTATTTTTTTTTAAATTTTTTTACTCCTACAGCATCTCATCTTCCTAGGTGGTCTCCCATCCAAGTACTAACCAGGCCCGACCTGCTTAGCTTCTGAGATCAGATGGCATCGGGCTTGTTCAGGGTAGCATGGCCATAGATGAATTGCACACTTTAAAAGAGTGAGTTTTATGGTATATCAATTATATCAATAAAAATATTATAAAAATTAAATGAGAAGGATGGAAAGACAAATATATTTTGAAATAGTGATTTTTATTTGTTTTTAAAATACCTGCTAGTTGTTAAGCACACTCTCTGCTATATATATACACACAGATATAAAATACATATTATATAATAACCTATTATATATTTTATATCATATATATAATTTCTCAATGAAACACTTATAAATAAACAAGAAACATATCAGATAATAAGTGGTTTATTGAGGATAAAATGAGCTGAAATAGTGAGTGATTGGGTAGTTACTCTAGTTCAAAAGTGAAGAAAAGTTGTGCTGAGGAGTGATGTCAGCTGAGATATGATTGTCTAGAATGAACTATGATTAAAGACTTGGGAAGAACATTCTGAGAAAAAAGAATAGCTAATACATACACTCAAAAAATGACTGCCTTTATTTGTTTCAGGAGGCCATGAAACATAGTGAGAAATGGGAGAGGAGGCTAGGGTTATAGTTGGCAAGGTAGAACATAAATTGTCAATATCTTCATCATTTCTTTTTGGTTCCAAATCTTAGGATATCAGATATTTTTCTAGTCTTCATATTAATTTGTTTTGGTGTCAGATTGCATTTTCTTGCTTACTTTTTAAAGCTAATATTCTTTTTCTATATTATCTGTGTTTTTTCCTCTCTTATTCTTCAAATTATATAGATAAATGTGTACAAAGTTAGAAGGCATTAATACTATAAAAAAAGTAACTTTTATCATTTGGTTAATTTTCTAAGACTATATTTAGATGATGGATATGCACAAAATACAAGATACTACATAAATGAGAAATATCAAAGACACTTTTTCTTTTATTAAAACCATCAACAATAAGGACTTTGACAATAGTTTTCTTGCCAAGGTTATCATCAGCCCTCGCCTCTTAACATAAGGAATAAAAGGACATCTAGTTTTTGAACACTGTGTTATATTATTCTCTAGCTACAAGAAGATAATATAATGCTGCAGTAAAAGAATAAGCTTAGAATAAAGTTTAGAATAATCTAAATTTAAACTTTCACTCACTTTATAGCAATATGTATGACCTTATAATAGTTTTTTAACCTTTCCAAAGCTCAATTTTCTTGTATATAAAATTATTATGTTTTGTTTTATGAACCTAACCTTGATTGTGATGATATAAAAATAATCACTATTAGGTTATTTTTCCTGTGATAAACTTCTATTTATGTACTTTCCTTCTATTGATATTTTAAAATATTTCATAGCTGAATTACTTGGAAATGATATTCATTTCATATGATATTCCAATATTATATTGAGTGTTTGGCTCCAATTTTTTTAGAAAAGTTGGGGCCCCCATTTCTTCTCTTCAGCAATATTTGTGAATTGATAAACATCAAGGGCTATGCTATAGCATGCACAAGAGATGTAGAAAGATACTGTTTAAATTAGTACCATAAATTTTTCTATTATGTTTCCCAACCTCATATTTATTGAAATGCATTAAATTACCCCAGACATCTAAGGATACAACAATCAATTTATAATAATTGTTATGGTTAAGTTAATTCCATTAACCTTATCTTTGAAAGGTGGCAAATTAACGAGTGCACAGTATACTTTCATTTCTTTTGGGGATGCTGTGAACTATTTAGATTATTGCTCTGTGGTCAGTTGGGGAGGGTGTCCAAGAATTAGTCAGTTATTTAAAAAAAATCAAAAACAAAAACCCTCTCCTTTGGTCTGTTTTACAAAAAAAGCTCTATGCTCTGCTAGATTACATTAGATGACGATGCACTGCACCACTCACCGCAATTCTGATTATTTGAAGTATAAAATGACGAGTTGGCATTTTCACTGATTTAAAAACTTAAATTTGTATTTTCTGACTGGATTTCAACATAGCAAAAGTAAAATGATTAATTATTTAAGCATTTCAGTTTGAGTTTATGGTCTTGCTACAGAAATGTGTATGCGTGGGAGTGCAAATTTGTATACACAATATGAGATTTTTAGGTCCTAGTATTGGATAATTAAAATTAATTGTGTTTTCATGGCAATAAATTAATTTCCTGTGTTGTGAGTCACTTTGGGGAGTATGTTCACTGCTTAAATGATGTACATTGAATTGTTTTGGTGCATTCACATTTTACTTGTTTTACTACCCTAAAAGACAATTAGATATGTGTGGAGTTTGTTGAACCTACGAAATTTTACATGGATGTAATCGTAAAGAAAATGAAAGCAGTGTCATGCAACCTATGAATATTCTGACTAGTGGGTTTCTACCAAGTCTCCTTAATAAAGTTTGCACAACTCCAGTTCTCCAACCATACTAAATATCAGTTGAGCTTCTTTATATTATTTGAAGCTCTTTATGACATCTGAAAACCAGATATTTAGAATTTTTAAACTGCCACACTCTATGGTCAATTTCTATTTGTACTCTTTATTTGTAGTATTAGTTTTGCATTTAGAGTGCACAAGTTAGCCCCTTTGCTTCATACACATAATAAAGCATATATGTGGAGAGAACATCAGGGAATATGTAATCACTCATTTAAAATGTTTGACTGCTAGTGACGTCACACTAAGAATTCTACTCAGAAGAAATGAGACGAGTTTTAGGCTACTAAAATTTGCTATACTCTGTATCCCAGGGCTATATTCCTGACTCCAACAGTTCTTCTAAATAATCATGCCGTTAATTTCACAGCAGAGAGGCAAATGAGAAAATGAATGAACACCACCATATTATAAGAGGTACTTTCTAGGTGTGTGGATTCTGAAGACAGGCTGACTGCTGAGTTCCAGTCTCAGCACAGCTCTTTAATAACGGTGACCTTGAGCAAGTTACTTAGCTTCTTTCTGCCCCTCTTTATTTTTAAAATGAGTAATGATAGTACTTTGTAAGTTTGTTGGAAAGATTTATATCACTTAAAAGGTGAACAGCATATAGTGAGTATTGTATGATACTTTAGTTACTACTATCATCACCTAAGAAAAGATACCAGTGTCTGAGGTAGATATATATCTCTAGTTACTGCTATCAGTAACCATTAGCAAAGCAAAACGTGGTGTAGATATATTCAATCTATATGTCTCAACAAGTCTTTGTTTGATTTTTTTTGTTCGTTTTTATTTGCCATGCTTTCTTAATTCCTGTTGGAAAACCTTTTGGGGTCACTTCCATTAGTGTTGCAGCATAGCTTACTTATCTCAGGGGAAAGTACCCATTAGCAGTGCAGTACAGTGGTTGCATCAAGAAAATCTATTAAATAGAGTCCTGAGAGTTCATATCTATAATTGTACAAATGTGTATTTCTCAGAGGCAGTGTTGTATAAGTAAATGGATGTAAATCATAGAGTGTTAAAACTAGATGGGACCTTAAAAGCTACATAGTCCAACCTCCTGATTTTATAGATGAGAAAACTGAGGCCCAGAAAATGGATTGATTTGTCTAAGGTCATAGTAGTTTTGTCTGAGATGAGGAAAATATCCAAATATCTGCATAAATACTAAGTTATTTCCACTAAATTTTATGTCTAAATTAGTGTTGAAAAGATTCCATTTAAAATAGCAACATTTTATTCCTCTCAAACATCCTTGCAATATTCAGAAAACCTGGAAAGCATGCTAAAAGCTTCTCTCTTCTTCCCTTTTCAACCTGTGACTAAGACAAAAGCTCAGACTTTCCCTTACAAAAACAATTTTAAATATTGATACTAACATGCATAATATTAGAAGCAAATTATCTAGTTATCATATATACTGGCAATATGCTTGCTGGACAAGCACACTTAGAATTTATAAGCATTAAACAACTTTTCAAAACACCATCCCAAGACCTAATTAATTCAATGAACTGACTTCTGACTCAAGAATATATCCAGGTTGCTTTCAAGACAGAACAATATCTCTTTTAACTATTGATAGCAGAAACATGATATTTAAGGCTTTTGTTCTGTCCTTTGAAAAGTCAAACTGAACCACTTTCCCTTATAGCTGATAGGCACAGGAAGAAGCTGGGAGTCCAAAGGTCTCCATTCATACAAAGTATGTGCTTCCCTAATGGCTATTTATCTTCTAATTCAGATTAGACATTTTATATGGGAAGGAAGCTGCTTATGATTTCATGAGTAAGCCAGAGAAACACAATGAGGGATAATACTGTCCCTTTAGTTGTCAGCCTCCCAGATGGCAGACAAATAGTACCAGAGGGATAAATGTGGCAGAAAGCAGAGGTGAGAAAGGAAATAGTTAGATATGGGAAATATCAAAGAACAAGAAATAGCAACAAACCAATGCCAGAAGCCAGCAAGAAAAGGGGAAATGTTATGAGCACCAGGAAAAATGCTGCAGAAGGCTATCAAAAGGAGTTGGGGAGTGCTCACAAAGGAGGCCTTGAAATGACAATAATCCATTCCAGGATGAAAAGAAAAGGAAGCTTATTACTTTTCTCTAAGGCAAAAAATACATGTTTTTTTCCTTAAAAAGTCAGTAAATTGAAGATAGAATAGACTAAGGAATGGAACAGGGGTGGGAGGGGTGTGGAATAAAAATAGATATATACAAAAAGAGGTAGCAAAAACAATGAGCAGTGTCCCTATCATTTAAGCTGGTGAGTTGTGTTTATGTCTCCTTCCAGCTGTATAGCCTACAAACACTGAGAATTAGGGATAGGAGAATGCTATTATGGGAACATCAATTAACTCATTCTAAATGTTTGGCTGCCAATAAATAACTGAGTGATCAGGCCAAATCACCTCTATCTGATTCTTCTCCCTGTCAAATAGATAATGGTAATATTTATTCTATCTGGCTCAAGGGACTTTAATGAAAAGACAGTGGGTAAATGCCTATATAAATGGAGGCAATGTAATATAAATGTTTAAAAATATAGTGGTTAAAAGGGTAGACTCAAAGCCAAACCTTTTGGGTTTGAAACCCAACTCTTTTCATCTTATTTCTATACTCTTAGACAGGTCAGTTAACCTCTCTTTTCTTCAGTTTCTTCATTTGTAAAATAGAGTTAATAATAATGCCTACCTTGGTTGTTGTGAGGAATGAGCTAATAAATGAAAATCACTTAGAACAGAACCTATCATGTATTAAGAACCTCTTAACTATTTTTATTGTGTTAATGCTTTGAAAATAAGACTTTTATATGAATGTAACACACTGCATTCATCAACAGTACTACATAGAAATTAGAAATATTGATGCTGATAAAAACTCCTATCTGAAATCATTACCCTCTGTTCCTTCATTTATTTTCTCTTCTTCCTAGGTCTGTACTTTTTCAGTCCTCTCTTCATCATTTTGTTTGTCTCATTTGCTGAATGCATGTTATTCCTGAAGCAATTATTGAGCAGTTCCTATATATAGGCACTGTCAGAAATATAAAAAGGTATAGGCACAATTTTGCCCTGAAAGATATATATTCAGCAAAAGGAAGTAACTTGTAAAAAATAATAATAAATAAAAAATGCTATGATTAAGTTTATGGACAAAGTTATTTTACTTGGGTTTACTTGGATGCTAAGGGCAGACTTAGCAAAAATGTTAAAATAATAATTGCTACTATATTACTTCAAACTTTCTATATCTTACATTTTACTTTTTAATTTATTTTGCCAGTAAAACTTAGGGCTGGACTCTCACCTTTGCTTACTCCTCTCCTATCATCCTCCCCACCGCTAAAAACAACACTTTTATGATTAAATGCTTCTCATGATGTTCTCTCAGTAATTCATTCTATTAGACTAACAGTTCTTATACTAAGTTAAAGTGGTTGGATCTCATTTTGTCTAAGTAAGTTTTATTTCTCTTCCTATTGCCCTAATTTATTCTGATAGTCTTGGGGAGAACTGAAAAATAGCATTCATCTTACTCCTTATGAATTTTAGGAAGGAGGAAGCAATCCTCCTCCATCATCAATTTTTTATAAATACTGAGGTGAAGAATTATAGTAAAGGATATGTGTTTTCTGTAAATATTACAAGTGTAACATAAATGTAGGAACTTGAAAATTCTTATTCTTAACTAAATGCAGCATAGTTAGAGAACCATGTCTACTGTTTCACAGGCAGCATGCTGCTTCTGATGACAATAGTTCTTATTTTTAGTCCTCTAGGGTGGGTGCCTTCCTTATGTGTGCATCTTACTTGTATAACCTTCAGAAAACGTTTTGCATATTTAAGAGGAAGCAGAATTTTGTTTTACAGTACAAAATAATGCATGCTCGCTGTCCAAAGTAGAATACAGAAAAATACAATGAAAGTAATAGTTGCCCATATTTTATGATTCAGGAAGAACCAATGTTAACTGTTTGCTACATACATTCCTAATGAGAACTATATAATGATAGCTAACATTTATTGAGCATTTTATATGCATCAGGCAGTTTCAATGACTTTATATGTTAAAGATTACCCATTTATGCCTCACAGCAATTTTATGATATAAGTACTATTATTACACCATTTTAAAAATGAGGAAATCAATGCAATAATAAGATGCAATAACTCATTAAGGATCATTGTGCCAAGTATGAAATGGAGCCAAGATTCTAAACCAGGAAGTCTGGCTTAGAGCCTAGGTTTTTAACCACTAAGAAATAATGCCTTTTTAGTATTATACATACAATTTTGTAAGATGCTTTAATTTCCTTAATATACCATATGTTTTGCATATGTCTTTAAATATTATCTAAGAATATGTTTCTTTTTATTGGTTGCCTGTAAATCTATCAATTGGATATTCCAGAATTATTTTAATTCCTGTTTGATAGATATTTAGTTTGCTTCCAATTTTTCACAATAGAAATAGTCCAGCCTATCTTACAAAAATTCTGAGCAGGTGTACAAGTTTTTAGTGACTTTAATATTTATGTAAATAAGCTGGTGGTATTGGACATCAGTGGTGTATATATCAATATGAAACATGCTGTGTAACCATATTCCAGGAACAGTGCTAGGAAGCCCTAGGGAATAGAAAGCTGTAAAGCCAGTTTTTCTGTTCCTAAGTATCCTTTAATCTAATGGAAAGAGATCCCTGTAAAACAGTATGTTTCAGTAGAAGCCAGACTCAAGGAATGAATGGCAGGTGATGAAATTTCGACAATGGATGGAAACTGTCCAATCATGAGTATAGTTATAATAACCAGGGTAAGTGATGTGAGGAAACTTTCGATTTAAGAAGGTATATATGACAGCATTATACATATGAGGAATTGTAAAGACCAGAGCTATTTCTATTTAACTGGATTTATTATATCGTTTCTAAAAATTTTGTGATTTTCAATCCCGTATATGATATTGTGCTTGTATAGGTGATGTAATGTATGGGTATGCCATTAACCAATTCTGTCGGGTAACAGTCTCAGATATAAATTAAGGTGTTTAACTAGTAGTTTTGTTTAGAAGTTGGAAGTATTGAAGCTTTGAATGTTCTAGGAAATTTCGAAATAATTTCAGGGCCAAGTGGTAAGCAGACTATTCTCTGAAACTGGATCTTCTGCAGTAAGTCTGTGGTCTTTTTTATTTTACTCTAAGACCCTGGTGTTGCCTTCAGGCATTACTGAGTAGCATTTAATTGAAAGCTGACTGAATTAAATATATACCTCCTACAGTCCCTGGGTTTTGTTGCCAGAAATATCCTTTTGCTTATCAGTAAGGCAGGTTTTTGCTTATACTTCTGGATTTAAAGGTGTCCCTCAAGATTCCATTACTCAGTTCATTGAGAAAAGCTTAAAGCTAAGGGAGAGTAGATCTGAGCTCTGTTTGATGAAGGAAGCTGAGTGAAATAAGAGCTCCCGGGTTGGCTCAAGTTCTTCCAGATGTTCACGCTTATATCAGAACTTAACACTTAGAGGTATTCCATGTGGTGAGATTTCTGTGAAAACATTCTTTATATACAATTCCAATTCTAAAATGATTTTCGTGGTCATTAGATGTGAAAATTAACAGGGATTATCCACAACAAACAACAAGATAGATTTTCATCCTGTTTGACTTCTAAAAGTAAATAACCCTGTAATTGTGAATAGATTATTATCTGTTTTCTTTTTCCTTCAAATTTGCTGTAACTCCATAGAAAAGACATGGAATCAAAGGGAAAGAAAATATTAAAAAATAAATTGACCATGAAGAATTATGTTCAAAATCATAAGTAAACATAGACTCATCACAGTAATGTAATTATAGAAACTATAAAGAAACTGGGTAAAGAGCTGCAAAGGACTTGGCTTTCCATGAACTTAACAACTGAAATTAAAGTTCCTCCCTGGGAGATAAGCTGAAATCATAGTACGATTTGAATAAAAATATACCTTTCCAAGGTTATTGAAGAACAATTATGGCTGGGATCCTTTACTCTTGTAGAGAAAGCTCTGTAACTTCTTATTTTAAATTGACTTCCATTGAGCGGTAATGCCTCCCAGCTTACACTTCCAGGCACTGTACTGGGCAATGTGTTTACAGGATGGTTTCATTTTTCTTTTGTAATAGGAGATGAGTAACTTACTGCTACTTGTAGGCAACTTCAGGAACACAATTTTTAAGATGGTAGTTTTTAAAATGTGCTTATTGGGAATAATAACTCCAGAGACAAAGATTTAATGGGATTACTTTCAATTTATTCAGCACATCGCCAGGTTATTGAAGTTCTAGTTTTAGATATGTGCATTCAGAGGCCACATTGTTCCCTGATGTATTGTATATTTAGGTTCTTACTATCATATATAGGCATTAAGTTTGCTTCCAAGTCTCAATAGGAGTCTGGCCTCTCAGAACAATTATTTAGCCAGATCTTTGGCAGCTCTACTCCTTGCTTACTTATTACTACTATTTCTTTAAAGTCAAGATGTAGAAAACATATATTATTGAAAGGGAGAAAACCCATCTTGAAAACCATTATGATGTTTTTCAATTCAGAGGCTTATTTTGTATGCATCATTTGATTTCATTTTCTCCAAAGCCTTGGGAAATGTAAGTTATTATCATCTATTGTTGTTGATAAACAGCAGCTACTATTTGTTTAGCACTAACTCTCCATCAGGAACTGTGCTAAATACCTTGCAGTTGATCTAAATTATACCCTTAGGAAACAAATTAATATTATGTCCATTTTACAGATGATGAAATTGTTGCTTAAATGACATACCAAGTTTACATAGCTACTATGTAGACAAATTGAAATTCAAGGGCTGATGGCTCTGCCTCAAGTCTAGAGCCTGGAATTTTGGATCTCTATGGCATGTTGTCACATTATTTTAGAGATAGAAAGCCTAGTAATGCCAAAAGTTTTAATAAGTTGCCTTAGGCTATTTAGTTGGTTTCCAATGCCTCCCAAATGCAACCGCAGACATTTTCCATCATACCATGCTATCCCCAGAGCTTCTACTAGTTTATACGATGCCCTGAAAATTGGGCTCCTACTAGCTTATATGATACCCTGAAAATTAGACAAAGGACTACCTCCCAAATCACAGGAGGACCAATTTTTAATAAAACATAAGTTTTTTCACAGTCTAACTCTGCCTTATGCCAGGATCACAGGAATGGATGAGTGGAGTGTGGGTATGGATTTCGACCTCTACTCATTCCTCTTGCTCAAGCACCTTTGTGCAAAGCATGATACCTAGAGCCATAAGCAGTGGCCCTGGCTGTCTTCATCAAAACTAATAGCTAGAGATTCTAAAATAATGTTAAGGGAAATATCCAAAAAGATATTTTCTGCAAGTATGTGCTCTGAAAATCTGTAAGGAAATAAAATTTGTACTCCACTAATTACATGTCTAATATGCTCACATTTTCCTTTCACTGCCAACAAAAATGTTTAACTAGATATAATCCGACAGCACTCATGCTACAACTCCCCTAAAGGCAAAATGTGTCACTAGTCAAAATGACCCTCATTGTCACAGGCCCTTGAAGAGGAGTTGAGGATCATTCATGAAGTAGATTTTAACCACAGGGTGATACATTGTACTACACACGTGTCACTGAGCTTGGGGATCTTTTTTTTTTTTGTATTTATTTCAACTTACTACTGTATCCCTTTTCAAAATTGATTACTTTTCATTATATAGCTACCTTAAGCATAAAGCAAATGTCCTATAACTTGAAAATGTTTTCCACTGAAGTATTGACAAAGTAGTAGAATTAATGTGTGCCTAATTATAATAAGCGAAAAAAAATTGCATGAGTGTATAATGAGGACCCTGATAACTACCAAAGAATTTTTTAATAAAATGTCTGAAACTAGGAATGTTCTGGTTTGACAGGCTCAGGAATTTTTAGCTGGAAAGAAGTCCCATCCAACTGGAGAGTGTTCATGAAAACACAGTTGGTTGATTTGAGTGTTCGTGAAAACACACAGTTGATTGATTTGAAAGAGCATGATCTAGAGAGTGATTATCAAACTTTGATATCAGAATCACCTAGAGCAGGGATCCCCAATCCCCAGGCCAGGGACTGGCACGGGTTGGTGGCCTGTTAGGAACCGGGCCACAGAGCAGGAGGTGAGTGGCAGGCAAGTAAGTGAAGTTTCATCTGTATTTGCAGCTGCTGCCCAGCACTAGCATCACCACCTCAGCCCCACTTCAGATCATCAGGCATTAGGTTCTCATAGGAGCACTGGTCCTTGGTGCCAAAAAAGGTTGGGGACTGCTGATAGGGAACTACTTGAAAATGAAACGGCATGAGCCTTATGCTTGCTTTAAGAAACTTAGATCTCTATGTTCTGTGGTAACTTTTCACTTGATTCCAATGTGCACCTTATTTGAGAGTGACTGGTCTCCGGGCACAGAATCTCAAACTTGAGTGCACATTAGAATTACCCCTAAAACTTCTGATTTTCTTCATATTAAGTGCAGCTTGAGCACTGGGAGGTTCAAAACCTACCCAAATGATTCTAATACCAGCAAAGTCTGAGAACCAGTAGTCTAAGGCCTTGCTACCCAGTGTGTGCTCCAAAGACCAGAAGCAGCAGCAACAGCAGCAACACCACTTGAGAGTTTGTTGGAAATGCAGAATCTCACCTCTCACCTAGAACTAATGAATTTAGTTCTACCATTTACCAAGGTGCCCAGGTGAGTTTTATGCACATTAACTTTTGTTTTTAACATTTTTTTTATTTTCCAATTACAACTGACACACAACATTATATTAGTTTCAGGTGTACAACACAGTAATTAGACATTTACATAACTTACGAAGTGATCACCTCGATATTTCTAGTACTCATCTGACATCATACATAGTTATTGAAATATTATGCACATTAACTTTTAAAACACACTGGCAGAGCTGGATTTTTAACCATTTCTAATTAGCTAGGTGACTCTGGGAAGCTCTTTGAGCTACACTTGTAAAATGAGTTTGATGATAACCATGTCAGCATTGCGGGCTTGCTGGGGAGATTCTTGAACTGCAATACCAGAAATTCTTAGCTTAATTTCTACAACAGTGAAAATACTCAGCAAACATTAGTCTCTGTTAACAGACAGAGTTGCTGTGAACTTTTTCAGCACTGTTAGAGAGCAAATGAAGCAAAACATGGTCACTGACTGCCATCACACGCATTCTTATTCTTCTAGTATTAGTGAAGGTTCTTTGTAGCTGTGACTTCAAGGTGATTTTCATTAATTCAAAGAATAAATGCTTCCCAGATGCAGGTGTCTTCTTCTATAAGCATAAATCCTAGGAAAGCAGTCCTTAGCCACAATGCCCCTAACGGTACCTTGGGTACTCTGCATCATTGTGTAATTGTGCTCAACTTAATCATACAGTACCACCTACTCATACGATTTCTTTTTAATTTTCCCCTTTAGATCTTAATCTCTTATGTCCCTCCTTCTCAGCCAAAAGCTCATTTCCTTATAGAAACTCATATATAGGTTCCCTTTATTTCTTTTCAAGTCACTAACTTCTGTAATTATCAAATTTTTTTCTTAATTTCTCTTTCACCCCACATAATATTTTCATACTGTTGCTATTCTGCTCCCTGAACTAAAACATGGAACTGACTTGTTCAGTAAAGTTTATATCTGACTGAAAGGGTATGATAATACTTTTCTTTGTAGTGTAATTGTTTTCACATTAAGAGGGAAGTAGAAATGTCTAATGTGATACCACAGAAGAAATACTCTCAACTAATCTTTCTAAGCAGGACAATGAGTAATGATTACAGTTAATTAAGTTAGGCAACCTCTATTTCCATTCACTTAGCAGCACTGCTAATTATATATGCATTCTACAAGGTTTCTTTAGTTCTTCTGTAATTTGGATGCAGTACTCTTTGTAAGCAAGGGGATATGGTACTGATCGGCCGGAATCGAAGTACTGGACAGGCTTTATTGGGGGTCTGTGGGCGAGGTTCACTGGTCCCGAGGTTAGGGGCCAGAGGAGTCTCATGTGCAGGGGGTGAGGGAGTTGTTTTTAAAGGCACTTTTGGTCCCGGATGTGCTGGGCGTTCCATTGTTCTGTTCCCACGGTTAGGGTCTTTCCACACCCAGAAGGTCCTGCTGCAGTGTGAGGTCTCGATTGCATCAGCCGCCGGCCATCTTAGGTATTAAGCCGCCTCATTGTTAGCGACTTAATGGCATCTGCAGGTGGCCGAACAGGTATGATTAATTTATATGAGTTTTCTCCCACCAATGCCTCCTGTTTTCTCCAAATGAAATTTCTACATCTGGAAATTGAGAGTAGAAAAGGGAGGAAGAGAGAATCAGTCACATTCTAACGTATTTCTAGCACAGCACATGTTTCTAATTGCAGAATATTTTATGGTGAAGAAAACAGTGACATTTCATTTCTTTTGGAGCCTTGAGAAATTGTGGCTAATTTTAAAATAAAATAAGAACAAAACTTGACTTTAAAAAATATATAAATGGCAATAACACTTTATATTATATGCTTTTGTTCACTTTAAATAAATGTGTGTTAACCACTTACTGTTTGCCAGGCCCTGAATCGACTAAATAAAAAAGAAAGCAGCTCTAATTCTGATTCCGGGTTTCTTTACATGGACCGCACTCATTTCAACAACTTACTGTTTAAAGAAAACTAGGAGAACTGCAGCTCTACTTGGGGATATTGTTAATGAAGCACTCGAAAAAAAATTAGTTTATGTTCTTTAATCAGATGGGGATTGACGTACTTAAGAGTTTTATTTTTAATCTCAAAATCCACTTCAATCTTATGCTCTGGGTAAACAGTCATTACACAAGGCTGGCACAGTTCTGTACTTTCAAGAAGCAGGATTCCAGGTTTAACTTCAAATGTAATCTCGAGTAAGTTATTCATATTATTCCTATTTTTTTTTAAATCAGGGTTTACACGAATGAATTTTTTCTTCAATCTTCAATAATCTTCATTTGCTTTAAGAATTAACTGCTACATTATGGCTTGTATTTGGCTTAAGATTGTTTCAGATTTTCAGATTGATTTTTAAAGGTATACCTGGAGGAAGATATTTGGATGTTAAATGCTTTTATTTTTATATTTTTATGGGAGTTCAAATGTGTTTTGAGCAGCACTGAACATTTTTTTAGTTTTTTTCTCCTAGCATCACACAGGTGTACAACTTTATAGGTCCAGTCTTTTTTTTATACGTCCTCTTTTCTGCTTCTCTTTCATAACACTGGTAAGCATAAATGAGTGCACTGTGCAGTTCACATGAAGACTCGACAAAAATACAGGTGTCCTCATAATAATCAGCTCCTCTAATTCTCCTCACTAGCTTATGAATCAGGCTCAGAGAAATCCCATATAAAGCAGGCAGCATAGTTATTACTAGAGGAACTGAGAGTACTGATTAGAAAGGAATGTAATCAGGTAGATTGAGCCTGTGAGGGAAGAAACCATTGCCGTGAGAGGGGAGTGTTTGCAAAACACGCTCTGTGAATCTGTAAAGAATACCTCACTTTTCACGGCAACTGGAGTGGAAGAAACAGATGCAAAAAGACTGTACGTTTTTCTGCTTTGGGGAAGCTGGTCAGAGATAATGTACCTGCTTTATCTTTGCTTGGCTATGACTCTACCTCCAGGTTTATCAGACCCCATAGAATGTGTAAGAGAAAAGTACCAACAGGGAAATCGGCAAAAAGCTTTCCTATGAAGGTGTAGCGAGCCACCGCAGAATTTGAAATGTCTGAGGTCTCATCTGGTGAGTAAAAGCTGCAGATAAATGCAACAGCCATTCAAAACAATGATAAATGCCACAAGCATTCGGAAGCTGGCTTCCCCAAAGGTGACTCTTTTGGTCAATTTGCAACCTCTAGGGTAAATCTGGATCACTTCTGTTCCATATGGCTTTTTTTAAAAGTTAAATCGGGGCTTTTGTTGTGAGGAAGGGAGGGGAGGGGTTTGACATCAACGACCTATAGGATAATAATGCAAATCAGTGAAATGAAAAGGAACCCAAATTCTACTTTTTGGGTTATGGCTTTTAAGAACTTTGTCTTTAGAAATCTACAATTATTTCTGATTTGAAGAAACAAAAAAAATTAATGACCCAGACTTTAATCAATAAACAATAATATTTCTACTTCAAATGCAAATTCTAAGGACCTAGATTGATGCCACAAATGCATTAGAAAACTAATGTGAAGGATTTTTGTCTTAACAATAGAAACACCTGTTATGTGTATATAAATATAGTTTCAAGCAATTTTTTTCAAAGAAAAATAGTAAAAATTTCTGTGATAGTAATTTTAACATGATCAGATATGCACAACTTATGGGAAGCAAACTGGGCCACTGGTTGTAAATGATAATTCCAGACTTCATGATTGCCTGAAATAATTAAGAATGACTTCAAAGATTAAATATTTATTGTGAAATGCTAGCTTGTAAATAAAAAGGTGTCATGACTAATGTTATCTGCTTTTTTACAATTATAAGATATCCTAAAATTCTAAATTAGCCAAGATTTATTGTCAGTCTATACAAACTATATATTAAAAGTACATTAATTCTAAATTATATATTAAAAGTACATTAATTCTTAAATTATGGTAATTTTGTTAAAATTCAGATCTCTTCTGAAAAGTTTTTCTTTCATTAGGAAGAAAGATGGCTAGTTTTGCGGGGAGGACAGAGCTAAAAAGGTTGAGATTAAATAAACCTTTTTAAAATTAGAAATACATATTAGGAAAAAAGACTGTCCAATTAAAAGTATATTTGGATCTCAAGCTGTCCCATAACTTGGTTTGTAAGAAAAGCTACTCACTTCTGTAAGTCTTGTCTCTCATTTTCCCTGAACTAAGTGGTTTTCATGTCTAACTTATAGTTTGCCTTTTACTAATCTTTTTCTAAAGATTTTTTTTTAGATTTGCATTTTATTTATCAGATTGTCCTCAAGTACAGAGGCCAGTTAATGGTTTATAAGTTCAAGCTGAGCCGAATATAGCTAAGCTCTGCTTTGCTTGACATTTCATCAAAAGCTATGTTGATTTGCAATGTTTACCGACCTATTTATTGAACCCTCACAGCTTGAACTATGCCACCAAGCTTGCTGACATTGCTGAGTTTATCTCTAAATGCATGTACAAACTAAGGAGGTACTAGAGAAACAGAAAAATAAATTAAAAGTAATCCTTGACCTATTTAATAAATTATGCTTATATAATCCTTGATCTATTTGATTGTTTCCTTCAAAACCTCATGACATAATTTTTCTCCTTTGATATTCACAAAAACTCTGGAAGAAGATAAACAAGAGCAAGGGTTCTCAGCCTAGAGTAGGTATCAGGATCCCCTGGAGAGGTTGTTAAAATACAGCTTGCTGGACCCCACCCCCAGATTTTCTGATTCAGTCCTTGTAAGGTGTGGCCCAGAAATTTGCATGTCTAAAAGGTTTCTCAGGAGATGGTGATGATGCTGGTGTGGGGACCACACTCTGAGAACTACTGAAAAGATGAGAAGAGCCTAATTTATGAATCAGAATTACCAAGATTCAGATAGATTCAGAATTTGGCTCATGAGAATTTATCCAGCTGGAGGACATTTGAGGTAGAGTGTGTGGACTCATGGGGATATGAGGGATCATGAAATAGGCAATGGGTTGAGATTTCTGTGTCAGGTGAATAGTTGGGGCTCAATAAACTTGTTGAATGAATGACAAAAAGAATTTGACACGTGTTTATTATTAGAAACAAAACATTTATTTTCTCTCTTAGTCTAATTACCTGGGTTCTCTTTACAAATTATTTAGAGAACTTTATACTGCACAAGAAAATAAACATAGATCCCTCACAAAATTGAGGTATTTGTTGAATTAATCATTAATACATTAAAATATTGAATTTTAATATTGAATTTGCGGGCAAATTATTATACTACAGAAATTAGCAATAAAATTACTAAAGTAAATAGTTGGTTCTTAGTTCTCAAATATGTAAAGAATCTATTTTTAATTACTCTTTTGATTCTTATTCTCTGAGATAGCTCTCTAAGTAAGGATTTAGCATACGATATTTTTATCAGAATGAAAACTTGATCCATATTTTATAAGTACTTGAGTCTATATTGTACATCAAAGCCTTCCCTTTTGGGTCAGTAAAAATAACATTTTCCACCTCACCTTACAGAAGCCACCGTTTGGAAATGTGAACTATGACAAGCCTGGATATTTACTTAATTATAATGCCTAATAAAAACTAAAAGTATATCTTTTAAGATGCTAATAACTAAATTGAAGCATTCTAAAAATTGTAACCTTCGCTTTTTTTTTAAAGTTAATTCTCATTGTTATCATTCATTTCTTTCAGTAAAATTTAAGCTTTGATATAGTCTAATGGGGTATAACATTTAGATTAAATGTATAATATGGATAATTGACTTTTAATGGTATCTGGTCTAAATGTTCATGAGAGTTGGAAGTAGGCAGGCCTTTAAGGAAGTAAAGATGTTTATTATAATTTTTTTCTCAATTTTCTTGATTAAATATATCAAGAAAATAGATATTGTCATTTATTTTAGTTTTATAGTGTACTCTTTTTGCCTAGCCTTACCTATCACATGCTACCTATATAGGCTTCAGATATTTTCAGCGTTATGATGGCATTTTCATGTTATTTTGATTCAGATATGATTCTAAGTTGATGAAATGAGGGTGATGCTTAAAAGGCAGATGCACCATATTTCTGGTGTGTAAGTAACATATGACATGATTTATTTTGGCTTGGATTACTTATCAGTTTATTATTTTTCCCTTCTGTATTCATGATTAAAGCAACTCATAATTACTAAAATAGATAACACTTATGATAAATTATGGTTTTATTATGAAAATAAGGCCATCTTTAATGGTGTTTTGGAGTATAAATTTGAGAAAAAGGACTAATACTATATTAGGTCTCATATAGCTGCTGGCTTTCATGAGTAAATTCTTAGCACTTAATACCTGCATGGAATGTAATGAGTATTCAATACATTAGCTAAACAAATGAATGACTGAATTCTACAGACAAATTTTCCAAAGAAAAAGAAAGAGGGGCTATTTTTATTTCAATTTTTAATACTGTTTGTTTTGGTCCAAAAATGAATAATATCTATGACATTTTATTCTGATAGCTATTAGATCATTAACTGAATGTGAGAACAAAATGCATTTTGTTTTTTGTTTTTATTAATACTGTATTTCTTTGACAAACTCCTTTGAGTCTTTCAGGATACAGTCATCTATTCACCTTTTCTGTTTTCTGATTCTTCATGGTCAGGCCAAAATCATATCTCTGCAGTGACACACATACACACACACACACACACACACACACACACACACACACACACACACACTCCATGTATTTTAGTTTGGGTCAGTACTTGTAATTGAAACAGAAGTTAAGGAAATAGAAGGGAAAACATGAAACAGATGGATTTTTTCCAGCCAATCAGAACTCAGCTTCTCTGTTTTAGGGAAGGTATTAGGAATATGGTTAAAAGAGGGAGAGGAAGAGAAATGAAAGGGTTATAGGGAGGTCCCCCCTTTTTGTACCTTATGCAGCTTTAAAGGTGACAAAAGCAGAAAAATGGGTTTGCTTTGCATTACTCTACATTCAAGACTCAAGCCAAGATTAAACATAAATCCGTTGAAAATTCTTTTAAATTAAACTCAAGTCACTTGAAAACACAATATGTAGTTTTTTTTTGAAAGTTAAGAGTTAGATTCTGTCTGTGTGATGAATAATGACTAAGGCATGCTGTCATTCTCATGAAATTATCAGGAAATCTAGACAAATCTCTTTTCAATTAAAAAAAAATGAGCAGCAATGGTTTCTAACAAAGCCCTGAGGAAAAAGAGTGAGGAGGAGAAATCTTGCCATATAATTAAAGATAATGAAATTATTTATCAAGGCTAGCCACCTTAGATTATTTGGCTTCAAGATTTTTGATACAAAAAGTTTCAGTGTAGATTTAGTAAAAACTATATATTGAGTATGTTCCTTACCATAGAGAGTATCATTTATCCAATAGATTATGTTATTTAACCTTCTTTAGAATCATAATGTTAATCATAAACTAAACCAAACTAAAAATAAAGTATACCACATGTGAAGCCATTTCAATGAATAAAACAATTTCTGTGTGAACTAGCCTGCTGTTCAAATTTGTTTATAGTTATGCTTTAGATTCTATTTACCAAAATACTGACAGAATCCTGCAAGCACAATTTTTAAACACTTACCTTGGAGGCTTCCAGGACTCTGGAAATATGGTTTAAAAAGCAACCACAGAACAACAATAAAAAAAAATGCTTCTACTGAAGGCCATATATAGCACAAATAAAGAGGATTTTGAAACATAAAGAGCTTTTATGATTGAGGTATTTCAAGTTAGCCTGTTCTTAAAAGTCTGCATTTTTTTATATGAGTATTGAATAGAGTTTATAAAATTCAACAGATATTGGCTTAGATTTGAAAGTTTGGAAATTAATGGGAGGTAGTACATATAGATAAGTGGCAATATGATATCAAGGTATTACAATTTATTTTAATACTATTGGCCAACCTAAAAATTTATAAAACACACTTGCATATTTTAGTAGACCAAGAAAAAAGTTTGCAAATAGCAGCCCCAAAGTCAACTCAAGAATTTGAAAATTTCGTTTTTTAATCTTCAAATAAGGATGTTGGACTACACGATTTATAAGACCCTTATATTCCTCATAACAACAAACCCTTTAAGGAGTGTTTCTCTAGAGAGAAATAAACAAGGTCCTAAAGGAGAAAGAAGATGTAGATGTAGAATCTCTGCCTCATACCTCCTTCCCACCTTAGTTCAATGAGATCCTGGCTCACTCATCTCAAGAATTTCCATCCCTTGCTTTGCTGCTCTGCTTGAGGGCTTGCTCCAGCTTACTGCTGCAAACAAGTAATGTTACCAGGAGAAACCTTTAACTACTAGGGGATGGGAGACCTTGGAAAAAGCGCTCCAGCCTCCTAATCCTCTGGTGGGACAGTTCTGAGGCATGTTCCACACTGCTTCACAGAGTCACCAGCAGGATGGAAACCTAGTTGCCCCCAATATTAATGTGATTATTAATACATCCTTTATTGCCTCCTTCCCCTTCCTAATCTCACTTTCTCCCCTCCTCACTGTACTTGCTGAAATCTATTGCTAAATAAACTACGTACACCTTAAGTCCTTGCCTTAGTGTCAGTTTTGGGAGAATGTAAATTAACACAGTGTTAGCGATAAATTATTTCACATGCTTAAAAACCAGGGCAAGGGCATTTAAGATGATAGAATGAGGGAGGGTGAGGGAATTCATACAGGATGACTTTGCTCTGTTTAGTAACTAAAGAACAGTCATCTAGTAAGATGGAGCAGGAGGTGAAGAGGAAAAAAAAATAGTGTGTGATCCTAAAAAGCAGTGGGAAGGTTTAGAAGATGTGCTATAGGAAATGTTCCAGATTGTCACCATCCATGAATAAAAGGCTCATGGAACAGCAAAGTAGATGATGTCATCCATACCTTTTGATTCCATCCTAATCTAAGTTACCCTTAAACAGGACAATAGCACCTCTCCAGCTTGTCTTTGCCTCTTGTGCTTTTGACTCCTTCTGCTCACTCCAGTCACCAAAAAGCATTGAATGATTGCTTAAAAATCTAAACCAGGTGGTGTATATCTCTGATTAAAGACCATTATTCTCATAAAAATTTACGCTTTTCTCTTTCTCCTCTGCTATCTCACTGTACTTTAGCCACACTGACCTGCTTTCATTTCTCAAATGCCAGACACATTTCTGTTGTGTCTGCCTGAAATACTTTTTCACCCAACCTCTATCTGCTTTGATCATCGCTAACTATACACTAATAAGTATATCACAAGGCACATTCCCTTAGCTTAATATATATTTAACACCTTAATTAAAAGAGAAGAGTAGGGTTTAGTTAATGGTGGATAAATAGTAATTTTTTGAGGCATAATCTTTACATCATTTGATGTTTCACTAGCAAAGAGAAGTAGACATTTAGAGAAAGAAGACAGTAGTCATGATTCTGGATTGTGGATTGGGGATATATTCTGACATGTTGTTCTTTGTATGTAACACACAGCTGGTTAGTTGGAGTCCAGGCTAGGCAGGACACCATGGATTACGTAAAATGGGAATGAGTGATGCTAATATTTAAAGATGACAAGCAGTTTAGTAGGTTGGAGGAGTTAAAATTAGTGTTGAGTACAGAAGTTGTAGTTGATATTGTTAGTTTTAGTGAGAAGCCCTTCCAGATTGGTGAAGTATGCTAAGAAAGCTCAAAGGGTAAAAGTAGCATATTGTTGTGGATAAGGAGATTGACATAAATGGAATAAAAGTTAGTGTTAAAAAGTGATGTGACACACTAGGACAAATAGACAAGTTGCATGATTAACATAATACCTGTGATGCAAGAAAAGCTATGCTGTGATGGCTCAGCAAACCTAATTTCAAGGGCCTTTTGAGGGTAGCATATCAGGTTATCAGATGCCAAAAATATTTCATTTCAGAGACTTTAGTTTTCTCATTAATTTTATCACTAATCCATTAATTTCCAAAATGTATTTCAGGATTTCACATCAGGTCAACTTTAAAGCTTATATGGAGACAAAGGTTTCTTTTTCTTGCACTGAGTAAGGCAGTCGGTCCTATTCTGTGCTTAAGAGTAAAGCAAGCTTATGTTGTCTCTGCAAACAGGATTATTAAATAATCAATTACTATTCAGACCATATTATATTCCTTAAAATTACTCAAGCACAGTCTTGAACTTGAACACATCAACCTGAACACATCTGATATCCTCAGTCACGTAGGATGATATGTAAATTGACTTTACCAGTGTAGAATCAGGCATATTTTTTTTCTTTAGAACTCCATGACTAATAACCTGATTGTCTAAATTTCAAGAGTAGTCAGGTCTCCAAAGGTAAACTTGTTTCCTCATTTCTCCTTCTGTTTTGTCCTGTAATATATGAAGATACGAAGTATTTTCTACATGCAAATTTCAGCAAGTTGAGATTATCCTTTCAAAATGGATTTTTTCTTTCCATATTCTATTAGAGTATGATTCTAGACCTTCTAGAAGTGTTTCCATGATAAAAATTTCAGGTTCACAATGATGTGAGGAAATTAATGGTTTTGTGAGCAGGACAGTTGGGAGACGTTCCAACTCCTTTGCTTATTGTGTACCTTTGAAGCAGTCATTAATCCTCAACAGGCCTAAATTTTCACATCTGAAAAAGTAGATCTTAAATATTCTCACCATACACACATGCACACACAAAATAACTATGTGGGATGATAGATGTATTAACTAATCTTATTGAAATCGTCTCACAATATATACATGTATAAATCATCATAGTGTACCCCTTAAACTTACATAATGTTGAACATCAGTTATATCTCAACAAAACTGTAAAAAGTAAAAAAAATGACATAGTAATACTTTCCTGACTACTTTCAATAATTTCAGGGATCAAATAAGATAAAATATATAAGTGCAAAAAACTAAAATGTAGTATGAGTTACTTTTAATAACAGTGTTTTTAGTAATCATATAACCAAAATTCATGGTCCAAGGCCTTTAGCTGATTGGCTGTATAATTGTCAAATCTGGTAGAATTTCTTTTAAGTTGAAAGCAATATGAATCCCCTCATTGAATGGTTTGAGGTATGCTGTCTGTATAGTCTCAGAATAAAATATTTTTTCTCCTGCATGAGCCAATTCATTTTCTCTTGTCTTGCTGGGCACATTCTCCCTTCTGGAATCTTCTCCCTCTTTTCACTTTGGTTCTAAAGCTTTCCATATTCAAAACTCCATTCAAGTGTTATAAATAACACAACACTTTCTCAGCTGCTTCAAACCTTGCTTCATTCTGTGAACTTTTGCTACATGTAATCATTTCTACCCAGTTATCAATTTAATTACTTGCTCATTATTTTCTGTGAGTTTTCTTGAGTCTGTAACTTTTTATGAAGTTCTTGAGAGCAGGTGCTGTGTTTTATATTTCTTTAAAATAATGTAGTAGGTATTCTTCATATGTTTTATTCATTGTTTACAAAAACATAAGCACTAGATAACATGTTTTTAGGTACTTTATGGCTGATTTTGTGTTCATAGAAATGTTTCTTTTGAATCACCATATATTTATCATATTTATTGACAGTTTAGATGCAGTCCACGAAAGCAACCTCCCTCTATAATGCCTTTTGTTTGGGAGATCCTCTCACTACACTTGCATTAAAAGGAAAAATTCTATCCCCTTGTCTATGATGAAAAATTGTGTCATTTCTGGCTTTGACTGCAGTATAATATAGTTTTCTATCATGTAACTTCCATGAAAATTAAATATATGTGGAGTGAATATCTCAGAAGAAAGTGAAGTGTTAGCTTTCATCATCTATAGATTGGTTAGTTTGCTAAAAAATAATATTTTTTGTATGGATTTCATTCAACAAATATTTACTAATAAGCATGAATGAAAAAGAGCATGTTCTCATGAAACAGAGTCATTATTAATTCTGAAGTTGTGTTTTCCTATGTATTTTCAATGCCCATGCTAACTGAAAGTATATGTTGTTGAATGATAGATTCCTGAATGAGGTTGATCGCTTTGTTACAAACATGTGCAATTTTCCTAGTGGTTGCTATTAAGATACATCCTTCGTCTGATTATTCTTCCCTGGGAACTGGAATCTGGGTATATTGAGGCTATGCTCTCATATAATGAATTATAAAAGTGTTGAACACAGACCTCATGAATAAAACACAGATTCTACTTTTTGTGTGAACTACTGTTACATGTCTATGAAAATACAATATTGATGTAGGTGTGATAATATCTTGTACATTTTAATTTCAACTTGATAAAATAAACTTGTTAAGATAAATTTGAGTTAGCAGGTTCTTATGTTACTTTTTTTTCTCATTTTCTATTCATGTTCCTCTAGTATGATCTAGACTTTCAATTTTAACAAACTTACTGTACAAGAAACTTTTCTTTTCAAAATAATGAGTGCTAGAGGCAACTGTAGATGGAAATACAAAATGCAAACATGCTAAAGGGCTTTAACTTTTACTTACACATTCCTTGGAGTAGAATTTAAATTGGGTTTTCAGGATAATATTGTTATATATTCCCATTACACAATACTATGAGATTGGAGATATTGTGGAAAAACAAAAGGTATATTTTAAATATCTAAAATATATTTTATTTTGATTCTGTCTCATGGAATTATACTGCATTTATAGCATACCCTATGTCTTACTGTTTTGGGGTATAAATTTAGAGACTAAAATATATCACCATTGGAAAGTTATTCATCTACCTGTGAGAGTATCTACAGGTTAGTCATTCTAAAACATCTAATAATCTGTGAGAGATAATTTACTTTTCTCATTACATTACACAGGTGTCATGTTAAAATACAATATGTACATGTGATAACCGATCTTTAGGAAAAAAAAATAAGTCTGTGAATCACTTCTGTCACATTTGGAATTAAATTCATTAACCAAAATAATACCATGCTTCATCTTTTAAACTTTGCTTTCTTAGCATCTGGCCTTTAGTCTGGCTAATTGCATTATAATGGCTCTGTGTTGCAACAGATGCTTGAAATTTTTTTTCAAGAATGATAATTTTGTTTTATATTTTGTAATACCTGCTTTGTAACTGTCATTCCTATTTACTAGAGCCAGAGGGAAATCAAACCTGATTTTTTTATATTTGAAAAATATTAAAAGTTTGATTTTATTTAGAGATCAAGAACTCTAAACTTTTCACATTAAAAGCTATTTTTTCCCAATTAGTTTGGTGAGTATGGCACTTCAAGTTCTCAGACCAAAAGTAATGTTTAGCTATGAAATGGCTAATATAATGAATAGTGCCTGGCATATTTCTTTTTTGTGTATATGCAGTTAATATTCTTACTTTTACTTGTTGAACAAATTAATATGTTATTGGAGCCATTCGATGGGCTAATTTCTTATGGTGAATATAATAAAGTCTTTTGAGGAAAGAGTCAATTTTTAGGATAATATAGATAATCATAACTCAAGCAGACTGTGATCAAGTTACATCAGAAGGATTCTTCATCATATTTTACCAAAATCTTATTTTTTACTTGAAGGCAATAGGCTGATACACTTCCAATTATGTTATAAATTTGTATTATTACTGAAAAGCCTATTTTCTTCTTCAAGCAATTATCTACTAACATTAACGTTAACATTAAAAATTATCATAGCATTATGAAATCTCTTTAAAATTTTTCTGAATTTAGAAATAGGTTTTGGATAGGAAAGTTGAAAACAGACTCTTTATTTTAATTCTGTAATAGTGGAAATTATAATATTGTATTATATACATGTTATACATGTGTTATATATATCCTCTACTTGGCAAATGTTTGACATATTTTATATAGTTGCTTTTTGTACTAATATACAGTTTTGTTGGAATTCTGTCATTAAAACACATTGAGAGGAATGACATTTGTCAATTTGTTTATTCTCTAATTTGATTAAATTGAACAGAATACTAAGTCAGCTATAGCTATACCAAATATAAAACAGGAGAAAGATGAAAAATTAATGATGGGTTATTGGTTTATACAATATCAGGCATCAGGCTACTGAGAAACATCTAAGATAGGCTCATTTTCTTCTATAAGTTATTGGGCAAGGTTCTTAATATAATAAATAAATAGCCACGAGCCAAGAAACAGAGCATTTTTATTTCTCTCACCATTATTATTTAATAGTTAAATGCCCTTTGATGTGTCAATATTGTTGGTGTTGGAATCGTCCATTTGAAAGACTGAAGTTTGTGGTATTTCTCCTCTCCCATCCTCAGAATGTGTTGTAGAGACTGCCTAGATTCTGTGGTTAGAGGTTAAGCTCCATGGAAAGTGATGTTGAGTTTGAGGACGTTATCAATGGCATTAACAGCATCCTCATGGTTGTCTAATGACTTACTGGGAAGTACAGAAAAATATTAACCAACACAATTTACTGAGTCAGAGATGCTTTTTAATTTTACTTTTCAAGCTTCTATGTCTAAACAAAAGTGGCATCCACTGACAAATTGAATTGAAACTATCAGATTTCTTCATGTGTTGTGATAAGGGCAGCAATAAAATCAGCATCCAAACCTTCAAAACCCAGTTCAGCCACCATTCACCAAACTTCATGTAACACCTGGATTGTTTCAGTGGTTCTGTTCTGTTCTATAATAAAGACGTGGAGATGAACATTTCAAAAACCCTACCCTTGAGGCCATACAGTCAAATTGCAGCGTTCTTAATCTGGGGTCCACAAACTTGGATAGAAGAAAAAAAATTACATCTTTTATTTTTGCTAACGTTTAATGGAAAATTAGCATTTTTTTCAACTATGAAGACAGGTATTATGCTGCAATGTTAGCTGCATCTGTGTTATTAGCTTATTAACAATATTTTTTTGAGTCTTCCAATAAGATTTTATTTATTTATTTAAATATTATTTTTTTAGTTTCAAGTCTACAATACATCTGTTAGACATTTTTATAGTTTATGAACACTTCCCACAATGTTTTTAAAGGCATAAAATAAAAAGGAAAATTATATAGGAATACAAAGGAAATTACAATAGTTACCAAATATTAAATATATGAATATATGTAATTATTAATTTACTAGTTGAAGGAATACTAATTAATGTAAATTCAAAGTAGTGTTTAATAAAAATGATCTTTTAAAATATCTACAATTAGGATCTGATATAAAAATATCGGTAATAACAGATATATCCCTATATTTAATTTTTGATAACTACATTATAGTATAGTTAATTTCCTTCGTATTCCTGTATGATTTTTCTTTTAATTTTGTGCCTTTAAAAACATTCTGGGAAGTATTCCATGTTTTACCAGATGCTAAAGGGATCCACAGCACAAAAATAGTTAAGAACATCATATCTAGAAGAGATACAACCAATACATATATCATAGTACAAAACAATAATAGAGGCATGTATCAGATACTGTGAAACTGGGCATGACTATCCTAGCTGGAAGGCCTGGAAAGGCAGTGTTTGATTTGGTCTTGTAGCAAGTGTAATCATTTCACTAGTGGTAACATATGAGAGAGTGCATTCTGGAAAAGAGAAAAGTAGGTGTAAAGTCACCTAGTGGGAGCATGCAGGGTTGGGAAACAGGAAGCACCTTAGTGTGACAACATAAGCACCGTTCTATTTCTTTACTTTTTGAGAGCATTCTATTCTGTTTACATTTCTCGACAGGCAGAATTCTATTTGCCAAGTCATATTTATTAATCATTAGCAAGGAGAAGCTAGTTTCTTTTTTGTTTATTTTAACTGACCATATTTTATAAAGATTAATGTCATAGACAACAGCAGGAAACATCAAAGAAGAGATCAAAGCTGTGTCAGCTTTTTAAAGCTCTCATTTCAATCACATCTACCTGTAAGGGGGAAAAAATGAATTTGCTTCACCTTGCTGCTTTATCATCATGGTTTCAGACAATGATCAGTTACTTTCTGGCCTGTGGGCCATAATTGGCTACCACTAAATCTCAAGAGACTGAAACACATAACTGGATAATTTTTTAAAACACCCACAGGGTTGTTCTTCAGTTATAATGGCGAAAGCAGCTTTATTTGCCATTCTCAGACTTCCTAAACTTGAGCTTTATCTGGTTTTCTGGGAGAAATGTTGATATGACTATCCAAATTATAATGAAGACCATTCAAAGAGGCAGCTAAAGAAACAGTAACCTACAAGACATGCTAATGGACTTAGAGGGTCTATTTAAACTATTCTTTCATCTAGACAATATTGCTTTACATTTCTTTTTTCTTTTAACTTTTTTAAAGTTTATTTATTTTATTTTTTTAAGTTTATTGTGGTAGCATTGGTTAATACAATTATGTAATTTTCAGGTATACATTATTATTTGGTGTCCTTATATACTATTGTGTGTTCACCACTCAAAGTCCAGTTTTCTTCAGCTACCATATATTTGATCACCTTTACCCACTTCACCCTCCCACTACCATCCTATATTTGACCCCCTTTAACCGTCTAACATCCCCCTCCTCCACCACCCTCTATCCTCTGATAATCACTAGTCTATAGTCCATGTCCATGAGTCTCTGTTTGTTTGTCCTGCTCATTTGTTGCTTTTAGGTTTATATCCCACATATAAGTGATATCATGTGATTTTCAACTTTTTCAGTCTGGCTTATTTCACTTAGCATGATTATCTCGAGGTCCATCCAGGTTGTCGCAAATGGCAGTATTTCATCTCTGTTTGTGGTTGAGTAATATTCAATTGTATATATGTACCACTGCTTCTTTAGCCAATCTTCTATACCATAGGACATTTTGGTTGCTTCCATGTCCTGGCCACTGTGAATAGTGCTGCTATGAACATCGGTGAGCACATATATTTTTGGATATGGGTTCTCAAGTCTTTGAGGGTAAAAGCCAGTAAAGGGATTGCTGGATTATATGATAGATCAATTCTTAGTTTTTTGAGGAACCTCCATACTGTTTTCCATAGTGGCTGTACCAATTTGCAGTACCACCAGCAGTGTATGAGGATTCCTTTTTCTCCGCATCCTCTCCAACATTTGTTATTACTTGTCCTGTTAATAATAGCTGTTCTAACAGATGTGAAATGGTATTTCATTGTGGTTTTAATTTGCATTTTCCTCATAGATAGCAATGTTGAGCATCTTTTCATATATTTGTACAACATATCAAAACTTTTGGGACACAGCAAAAGTGGTCATAAGAGGAAAGTTCATATCATTACAGGCCTATCTCCAAAAACAAGAATGAGTCCAAACGAACAACCTAATGCTTCATCTTAAAAAACTAGAAGAGGAAGAACAAATGAGTCCTAAAGTCAACAGAAGGAAAGAAATTGTCAAAGCTAGAGCAGAAATAAATAAAATTGAAAACAAACAAACAAAAACAATAGAAAAAATAAATACAAGGAGCTAGTTCTTTGAGAAAGTTAAAAAATTGACAAACCCCTGGCTAGACTCACTAAAGAAAAAAGAGAAAGAACACAGATAAACAAAATCAGGGATGAAAAGAGGGGAAATTATAACTGACATCGCAGAAATATAAAGAATCATGCAAGAATACTATGAAAAAGTATATAATAACAAATTTAATAACCTAGAAGAAATGCTTTACATTTCATGTTGAGCAAGAAGGTTCATTTCTTTATCTTTTATTTTTTTTATTTGATTTCATTGTGGTATAAACACGATATGAAATTTACCCTTTTAACAGAATTTTAAGTATACAATATAGTATTGTTGACTATAGGTACAATGTTGTACTGCAGATCTCTAGACCTTATTTATCTTGCTTAACCAAAAGTTTATGCCTATTGTTTAGTAACTTCAAATTTCCCCTTTTCCTCAGCCCATGGCAATAATTGTCCCTCTTTGATTCTATGGATTTGACAATTATGGATACCTCATATAAGTGGAATCATGCAGTGTTTGTCTTTCTGTGACTGGCTTATTGCATTTAGCATATCCTCCAGGTGCATCCATGTTGTAGCAAATGGCAGGATTTCTTTCCTTTTTTAAGGCTGAATATATTAGTCCATTGTGTGTTCCATTGCATTTCCTTTACCCATTCTTTCATCAATGCACATATAGGTTGTTTTCACATCTTAGCTATTGTGAACAGTGATGCTCTAAACATGGAAATGTAGCTATCTTTTTTTAAATCCTGATTTTAGTTCTTTGAGATGAATACCAAGACTTGTCTTTTTTTTTTCATAATAGCCATCCTGACAGGTATGAGGTGATATCTTATTGTGGTTTTGATTTGCATTTCCCTGAAGATTTGTGATGTTGAACATGTTTTTATATACCTATTGGCCATTCGTATGTCTTCTTTGCAGAAATATTTCGTCAAGTTCTTTGCCCATTTTCTAATTGGGTTATTAGTGTTTTTTTTGCTGTTGAGTTTAGTTGTTCTTTATATATTTTGGAGACTCACATCTTATTAGATACATGGTTTGCAAATATTTTCTCCCATTCCATAGATTTCACTTCTTAAATAACTCTTCCAATACTTTTCTTTAAGACTGTTATTAATGCCTTGATTTCAAGCAGGAATCTGCAGAGATCTAATTGGATACTTGTTAACCAAACTAAAATTACATTAGAAACTTAATAGTTATCTATAATTTTCAAAAAACAAACAAGTGCATATTTTTAAAAGTGGTTGAAGTAGGGAGACAATACTTCAGAATGAAATATAACAAATTAAAATATATAATACATTAAATTGGTCAAACAGGCCATAATTAAATTTATTTATATCAGTGGTAGTACAAATTGGATATGTAATATATCTATTTTATTACATTTTTAACCTGCTAATAAAATTGATAATATAATCATGAATATACTTTTTGTTTAAGTGTTTCAGCTTTAAAATTGTACACACTTAGGTTTAAATCACTTCTTAAATGTGTAATCCTATATAAATTTCTAAACTATATGAACTTTAGTTTTCTCATCTATAAAGTTGAACCAAAAAAAAAAAAAACTAATAGAACTAACATAGGGACTAATTGTACTAAAATGTGTAATTGGTATTTTTCAATCACTTCAAAAATGGTAGTCATTCCAATTATTTACTGTTATTAATGAAAACTTATTAGTGTTAGTATTGGTAAAACAATGTATTGTTGATATAATATCCACCATAATTACGCTTTCTACTAAATCAATGAACTTGGCCTTCCTTTATTTTCTTAAAAATGACTTTTTAAAATTTATCTTCTATCAATAAAATTAAATTTTGAGGTTAGTTTTAATTAAGGAAAAACATTTCCAGATCAAAAAATATATACTTTGAAATTCATATGCTTTTAATTTAAATTTATTATTAATTTCTAAAGATCCTGGAATTATGACATGAACACAATAATTAGAGCTTTTGATGAATAAATGAATGAATGAATATTTTTTCGGGATCTTGACTCTTCTCCATACAGATAATGTTTCCTTTAATGTGTTATATATTCTATTGCTTTGTTCTCTTTTCTATTATAAATGCAATTTTATTATCGTGCATATGAATCATCATCTTCTAAATTCATAGTCAATATGGGGTTTTAAATAATCATTACAATGGAATTTACTCTAGTGTTACTTCCCTGGGTTGGAGTTTATGCATTTCTAAATTTTAAAAACTGCTGATCTAAATTTAGTGACTCTATTTCTCTATACTATTTTCACATCTCATGCTGCCTTTTTATTAAACATTGTTAAATATATTTTAATAGCAATTGGTATTTATTTCTGCCCCCTTGGCATTTGTGATACTTAAACTTCTTTTTGAAGGCTTTCCTTTTGATGCATTTTGAGTTAATTCCCACTTGTGTTATGACATCTACCCAAATTCCACAAAACCTTTTAGCCACTTGTTGCAGTAAATGGAAAACTGCCATAGTGTGACAGGATGTAGGCTAGAAACATGACCACAGAAACCAGCAAACTCTCTCAAAATCTGTATTGCTCCCTCAATTTCATGGCCTCAAGTAACTAGATAATTTTACATTTTTAATGCCTTTCAGCTCCAACAGAATCTTATAACCAACTAAAATCTCTGTTAGAAGTGAATAGGGAGAAATATTTGAAATAACACAATATTGGTAGGGGGAGCTAGGTGAAGACAGAGGATATGTTCAAAATGTCCTAAGAATAATAATGAGGATAAAAGAATATGGAGGAACTAGATAACATGGAGCACTTCTGAATGTTTATAGTTTGGCTTTAGAAGATTTCTGGCAAATAATTTAATGAAAAATATTTCATAGAATAAATATTTAATAAGCACTTACTATGTACAATTTGCTGAGTAATGCGACTATAAAATTACAAAATTCCTCCTAGTTGAGTAGACATTTTTAAGTGTTGCAATTGGAACTATGGATAGGCTTTAAAATAATGTTTAGCTACTGTTCATTTTGGTTGAAGGAGGGTGTAGTTTAATCATTTTCATTAATTTGATTACTTATACTTAGTTCTGATAATGAGAAGGAGGTTCACATTTGAGGATGAAAAGTGGATTCTGGTCTCTAAACTAGAGTGTTCACACATAACCACCACTTTATATCATGACTGATATTTCTCTAGGCTGTTAATCTTTCTCAGTTTTACAAATTTACTTTTCTTACATGGACCTCTGTAATTGAATTAAGAATGGTTCAATTCCCACAGACAGTGGATTAGCAGTTACCAGAGGAAAGTAGGGAACGGGGGAAGTAGATAAAGGTAAAGGGAGTCAAATATTTGGTGGCAGAGGGAAATTTAACTTCGGGTGGTGAACACACAATGAAATATACATATGACATATTATTGAGTTGCACACTTGAAACCTATTTGATATAATTTAACAAATGTCACCCCAGTAATTTTAATTAAAAAAGAATGGTTCAATTCCTATATGAAAGAGTTTTATTTAAATATAAAACCACTGTGCTATTATTTAAAAATATAAATCGCATATAGTTCTGTGCTAAAATAAAACCTTATTTAAGTAGGCTAACTCATTTAGAATTAATATATGACCATATTCTAGAATGCACAAAGTTTACCTGTGAAAGGTGTCTATTAAGTAAATCAATATTATATTAACGATTCAATAAATTATATAAACTCCTAATGGCATCAATTTTTCTTTTGCCAAAAACTATTGATATTCTACTCTTAAATTACTCTCATTTACATTGATCCCCAGAGGACCTAATTAATCACCAGTTAGGATAACCTAATTTGAACTATTATTCTGTTCTTAGAAAAAAATATTTAAAGATATAATGATTTGCTACTTAAGATTTTTCATTATTTTTGTCACTTCCTAAACTAGCCTGAATTATGGAAGTTTTACTATGAAATCACATTTTCTTCAATACCCTTTTAGTGAATCTTTTCATTTCTGAGTTTATGTTTTAACAAATTATGGCTCAGAATAAAACAAGGCATAAGTAATTACATTTTTCTGTCAGTTTGGAAATACTTTGAACATCCTAAAACTAAAACAATTTAGAAAAGAAATTCATGTCCAGAATTCATAGGAATTCTGGCCATTTCTGACATGATGCTAGAAGAATATTAATAATAATTAATATTACTGAATTTTTTATTGTATGCTAAGTTTTAATAGATGTCATTAGTTACTTACCAAACAGCCTCATTCCTGTGTCTTTTCCAGAAGAACGCTGATTTCCATCAGACATACATCTGCACTATTTGGCAGTAATCTTCAGGGGACATAGGACCCTAATCCCTTGTTGCAGGAAATGAATACTTCATTTATTCCATTTATGTGTTTCCATTGCCATTGCCATTTACAAGTTTTAGTATGGAATGGGATATAACGTGGACCAATAAAATATTAGGCAAGTTTTTCTCACCAATGACAAAGATTCACTTAACAAGTAAATATTTGTGCTTCAGTTCAAGATATCTCTTTATATGTATATATCTATATATAGACATAGTGTGTGCGTGTATATCTTGATAATATGTATCTTGATTATATATGAATAATATATAACTTAAAGTATAGAATGTCCACTGAGTTATTTATGATTAAATATTTACTGAGCTCTTACTAGAGAGTTAGATGGAATGGATTTTGAATCTGAACTAGTATACAATGTATAGTAACACATTTTAGTTAAATAGATTAGGCATTCACAAAACTGAATTGTTATTTATTCTCTCGCTTTGGAAAGACATTAATCTTAGCATTAAATATAATACTTTGTTTTTAAAATAAATTCTTCATTTCTAAAAAGTTATTTGATGAGAAAATATTTTGGAAGTTATTTGATGAGGTAAATTTTAACTGTGTCGTTAATTAGAACTTTGTCAGTAACATTGTTTTTAATCCCTTGAAATCCAGTACATTATACTGAGTGAAGTGTAACATCTGAGTTTTTTAAGTAGAATGTTAAAAGAAAAATGTTAGCATTCTGAGATAACATTCCTTCTTTGGAGGTTTCTTATGTAGAAAAATTAAGTAGTATGCTTTTGAAACATACCACATTTTCTGAAAATTATATTAAAAATAATTTTTTGGTAAATAAATCTTAGAACGAAGTCAAGGAAGTAGGAAAGGGGATATTCTTTTATTTCAAAGAGAAAAATATGCCTATTGTGACAAGCAACAAGCTTGAAAAAAAATTAAATATGACACTTAGAAATAGCCTATGAAATCCTGTGAATCTAGGGAACTATGGTTATTTTACTGTCATAGAAAATTTTAGGAAATTTGAATTTGAATTCAAACTTGAACTTCTAACCTCAACTTTTAATAGTTTGGAATGAATTTTGAAAACCTCTGAAAGTTTAATCAAAATAGAAAAATAATTCTAGTACTAAAACGATGGGAAAAAATAAGTTTATATCATCTAAACCCTCTTTAATTACCTTAATTTGAGCCATTTAAAAAATAAACAGGTTTTCTAAAACAAAATCTGTCTTGTGAGTATAACCAAGAAAGAAAGAGATATGAAGTACCAAATCTTCACATTTATCATTTACTTCTTCACTTTAGAAAATGGAATAAACATTTATTAATTGTAATATATTAGGCATTGTGCATTTAGGATACATTATCAGAGTAAATCTCTTTAACAGCCATTTAAAGTAGTTTTTCTTATCCCCATTTTATTGATAAATATATTAGCCTTCATGGAGATTTACACAAGATTTTACAGTTACTAAATGGCAGAATTTAGACTTATAAATCTGATCTAAAAATTATATTTCCTTAATTTTATTAAAACATTAACAATATAGTGGCCAATTTAATGTATAGGAGTGTATTTTTCTTTAAGTGTTAACATCAAATAAACAAACAAAACTCTTCAATCTCTAATAAAGCAATTTAATGTAAGAATTTCAAAAGCACCATTAAATCCTCCTTACTGACTACTCTTGGGAAGAGGTCAGGTCTCACATTAGTCACATAGCTGCAGAATATACTATTCCATTCTCTTTTCTCCCCGACTCCCGCCGCTGTTTTGTACTTGCCACATGCTGATCATCCTATCAACAGAGTATAGTTTTTTTTTTTTTAATTAGGACATTTCCTAGCGCTTGATGAAATTTTAGAGGAGGCAGATTTAATATAAAAGGATTAGTATAGGTAGGTTATTGAGATATTTTCTTCAAATGTATGTTTATTTTTTCATAATTTAGTGAAATGTTATAGTCGATAGACATATAATTCTATTAATAAACTCTAAGTAGTTGATTTTTGCTTACTGCTTGTGTTGTCCATTTTTGCAAAGGAAATTTTTAAAGTACAACCTTAAAATGGGGAAGAACACACCCACATCTAACACATCTGTCCCCTAAACATTTTTTCCTTAACACAGTTTAGAGTGTTTAATTTTGCAATGTAAATTTAATCATCATTTAAATTGCTTTGTAATATTCTATCATGTGATCATAGTGTAGATCTGATTTTGAATTGGTATGTCCTTGTATGATTAGTCCGTTTGTTTAAAACAAACTTCTCATTGGATTGGGCCAGCATCTATTCGGCATCCATGGTCAGTTTCCATGCCATAATGCTTACTATACATATATATTTTAAATATTTTTTTATGGTTAGTTCATTTTTTATCTTCTAATGTTGTATATTAGAGCTGGTACAAAATTTTGGCTATTTAAATATTGCTGCAATTAACATTCTTATAAATAAGTCTGTTTGGTTTGTTTTTTCTTATTCTTTAGTTGTCATCTTTTCACCAATCTTGGTTGTAAAAATAAGTAAAGAATTCTAACAGTCTGTCCTTTTAAAGATGGTACATTTTAAAAACAATCTATTTCGCCTTTAACAAAAAAGATAAAAAAAATTATGCCACTATGTAGCAAATGTCTTGATTTCAGCATACAATGAAAATATTCTAGATGTAGAACAGACATGAATAGAAAAAAAGTGTTTATAAAATGTTTATGTTAATTTCAGGTTATATTATGGCCCTGTAACTCTATAGAGTAATAACACATCTCCTATAAATCAAGGATTTACTTATGGCCTTAGTTTGTCTTCTTATCTGTCAAGGCATCAGCAGGAAATGGGTAAAGGATGACAGATAATAAAAGGGTAAGTTACAAAGTGTGTGCAGGGTTAAGGGAAACCAATGGGAAGGTGTAGATGGTGGAAAACCATTAGCTACCCCTGTAAAGAGATAGAGACAGCAGTTATTAGAAGCTGAAGACAGAAAAGCTGTAGGAGAGCCTACCCAAACAGAACTGTGGCCTTTGGAAGAGAAATACAGCCGATACCAACCTGAGCACTGGCAGAGAAGGGGCAATAAGAGAACCTGTCCTCCAGATTCATTTGAAAAGTGTGTCATGTGTGTTTGTGTGCATGCGTTACTTAAGAGAAGGGTTTGGATTTGTCCTGGGTACTAGGTTCTGGCAAATTCTATAGTTTTTCTCAAATACAATTACAGTAGGCCTATTCAAGAAGAATCGGTTTGCACCATTAAGAAATATATGTCTAAAAGGTTAGTAAGTTATTCCCAGGAATACCACCAACACATACTATGTACTAGGATTCAAATTCAGATATATCTGACTCCAAAGCCCATATTAACTAAAATTATTTAATGCATTTACAGAAAATACAGAGGACAACAATTTTTATGACATTGTCAAAATTCTCTAATAGAAAGAGCACCAGTCTTGTGATAAATTGCAATAAAACTTTTTATACTGAATCAATACATTTATATATATTCTTCGATATATATATATATATATATATATATATATATATATATTTTCTTCTTTATCTATTAAAGATTCAGTTGTCTGTTGCAATTATGGGGGCCAAAAAAATACTTTTCCTCCCACCTTCTAAATTCTTCAGCTGGACTAATAATTTAAATGACATATAGCAGATTAACAGGAAAAAAAAATTTAATTCCTGTGTATTGGGAATTCACTTAAGCATGAAAATTCCAAAGACAGTGAGGCAACATTGAGTATATATGTCATCTTGGACAAAAGAGAAAGGGGAGGCAGGAGTCTGAGGTTTCAAAGGAAATAAGCAATTTACAGGGAGTAGAACATATGAGCCAGGCAATCCAAAAGCAATGGGAGAAAGTGTGATATAGTGAACAGGCCCCTGCTTAGTGCGTTCCTACCATACTTAATTCAAATTAGGCTAAAGTAAATCAGCTAACATTTCCTTCCTGGGTCTTTCCATTTGAATCTCTTGGGCAGAAAAGGAAGAGGGTCAAACTGTTACCAGAGAGTGAGGTCCTCTCCCAGCACATTGTCCAGGTTCTTGATGTCTCAAATAAAGAACTGAGCAAGACACCAAAATACAGTAGAAAAGAACAGTATTATTATAAAGGAAAGTACACTTCCAGAAGTGGAAGCGAACCTGAGTAAGAGAAGAGTGGCTCAAAAAGACGGGTAACAATGACTTCAGGATTTTTATCCCTTTTTGCTGTGGGTGGTTACTTAGAGTGGGTTTCCTTGATTGACAACTAAGGTTAACAGGACTTATTGATTCATCATTTTGCTTTCTGCGCATGTTTGTTCCCAGAATTCACTCTGTTATAATGATATTAATGAACTTCCGGGCATATGCATCATATTATAATGATGATATAATAAGACTCAGGTGAGTTGAAGGTTGTTGAGGTCTTCATTGCATGGGTAAGAGTAACTGTCTTAAACTGGTACCTAAATCTCTGCCTACTGGTTTCTTTGTGTGAGTTAAAAAATTCTTTCTGGCTTGCTTAATTGTAGGCGGATTAGGGCAGACTCCTTCTAAAATAGGATGACTTCAGTGTCTCTGTAGGCAGACCCAAAACGTCCTAATTAAATTTCCTGCCTACCTCTTTTCTTAGAGCCTTGAACGCCCTTACTATTAGTATGGGTGTTGAGAGACAGGAGGTCTCTTCCTTATCTGCTTCCTGCTGAGAATGGCCATAGGCCCTGCCTACTGGGGTTTAATGGAGCTCTTTTCCTTTCTGCCTCAGTCTGGGTGGGGTCTTGGGTTTCCTGCTGAAGTGCCACCTCAGTCCTTAGACAAGGAAAAGAAAATACAAACTCATTATTTAAATTATACATCTATTAATTTCTATTAGTGATTTGCCTATTAAGTGAGTAAAGGGAAACAGTCTTGGTTAATACATTTCTTAAAAAGTAAAAAGACCTTTGCCTTAAAGTCATAATGCGCCCCCACCTCAGACTCTAAGAGGCCTGCCTGGCCTAACACCATTTTGCTTAACAATAGGCTAATGACCCTTATCAATAGCCAGAGGATTTGAGTCACCAGGTTAATAAATCAAGATTTGAGGGAGAGGGCCTTTTTCCAAAGAAAAGAGGGCAGAAAACTTAACTAGGTTTACTAAAAAGATTAACTCAGCAAGAGATGTCCCATTTCATTTCCTGCTAAAAGATTAAGAATTTTACAAGTGATGTCCTGCCTCAAAACATTCTTTCAGAGTCTTTTGTTTCTTAACCGGCTTAAAACCAATATCTCAAAAGGCAGTTTTAGGGTGACAAAACTGTGATCCCCATTACAATTCAGATATGCTGTACTATATTATAGGTGAAATTTTACAAGCAAAGCAGAATAAGTGGGTAAGTTCCTCTTAGTAACAAGTAGTATTGCTCAGATAGTGCTATTGAATAGAACATTCTGCAAAAGAAATATTTTGTATCTGCAGTGACCAATACACCTGTGACTATTAATTTCTTGAAATATAACTACTGTGACTGAGAAACTGAGTTTTTAAATTTATTTATTTTTCATTAATTAAAATTCCAATTGCCATAGAGATAGATACTATTTTAGACAATACAGGATAAGAAAATAGTGAAGGTGATAATATAAACATTTTAAATGCTGAAGATAGCTAATTATAACTCTAAACTTTACTGGGTGATCACTGTCATGGTAATAATTCTATAGTGATATCTAAATAATTAACTTATTTCTATATCCCTTTCAAGGGGTATAGGAGAGGAGATAGCGAAAGATAGTAAGCCCAGAGCACAACTTTTAGATGTTTGGTAATGAAATACAGCTGGACCTGTTTGTGATTGCCATTGTTTCACTATTTTGGATCAGGGTCATTATAGAGAATTTCCTTTAGATTTATTTGTTTGTTTGCTTCTATTTGGAGCAGTCTAAAGTACCTGTGCTAACAGTTCAAAAAAATTTTTTTAAGTTTCTTTAAGTACTGTGTTCACCTAGGAAATGTCCAAGGTGATAAAATTCTAAAAATTATAGTTAATGATTTTTTCCCACATAAACAGCTTATTTTTCTAAACTAATACATGAGATTCTTGAAATGTGGTATTGTTATTTACATTTTGAGGGTTCTTTATAGCTCTTAGAGTATATAGAACTGTTCTGAGACCAAACTAGGTTATTTCTTATAATTTTGACTCTACTGGTAAAATGTACATTATTGAAAGTGCCAGACATTATAATTTATTTATGGATCTTTAAGTATTTTGCAGTCCTGGATGACCTGGGCTAAGGCAGCTAAGAAGGATCACCTGTGTGCTTGCAGTTGGTGTTTTTCCTTGTTGTAAATTTTCCCTGGTAACTAAAAAACCTTGTATCCAGATTGTAGCATTGCTTAAAACACAGCACACTGTTCCTCTGAAACATTTTAACTTTCCGATTTAAAAAGAGTATACTAAAAGATGCATAACTTTGAAACATAACTTTAGTTTACCTACCTCTATAAAATCTCTAAAGCCAGAGAACAAATTAAAATATACATTTACATAGCTTCCTTGTTCATCAATTTATTTTATGCCTCTCAAAAATTTTGGAAGAAGTCATGTCTGATTTAGCTCTCTTAGGGGGTACTATAAATTTGAAGCTTTTAAAATAGCTTACTGATTTATACTAGGTTTCCATTTTCTATACAGTCCTCTCTTTTGGATACTGTGTAAATATATGTGATAAGTTAACAGCTGTTATTTGTGCTAAATATGGTTAAGAACAAAACTTCTGAAAATAGGAAAATTTAAATACGACCAGTTTATGTTTTGAAGGTAGTGAAAATAGCCCTAAAATTTATTGATACCTAAAATTTATTGTGCACTAACAGAAAGAGAAATTTAAAGAAAGAAAAAAAAACAACAACTTTCACTTCAGTGCACTACCCCTCTTGGTACTTGATGCAAATTGGATGTAAATCAGTGAACAGCTGTAAACACAACTTGAGTGGTGACTAATATTAATAGTTTACCTTTTAGATTCCCTTGAAACTGTCCTGCTTGCCTGAGGAAACCGTAACAAGGGATATAAAGAGATTGTTTTAATATGTTGAGTGAATTGTTTACATGATCTATAAATGCTAACATTTATGTTGCTCACTATTTCTGTGTACTAACATCACCAGTGTGACTGTTGCTTGATTTGTCAGAAGTAATGAAATTTTAAAAGCAGTTGCATGAGTAAACACATCCATTATCAATGTGTACATATTTGCAGTTTAGCAAGTTATTTACTTTTGTTGAAATATTTAAAACTTTGATGTGCAGGTGTGTGTTGTACACTTTAGAATTTTATATATTTTTTTAATTTACATATTTGTATGAATATATGTGTGTGTACACAGCAAATTTTAATCACTTTAACAAAAAGTAAATATATGCATTTTTGCATATCTTACTTTATGTTAAATATTTAGTTTATTAATCTTCAAAAGCCAAATTTAGTTTCATAATAATGTTTAATACAAAATTAAAACACACTGTTTTTATTTTAAATATTTTTTTCTATTTAAAATTCCAGCTGCCTCTTCAGCCTCAAATCTTACTTTCCCCCCAAATGCCCTTGACACTGGCCACACAAAATTTTTTGCTTTTTAAAAAATATACAATGCAATTTTATATAACACATGAATATTGCTCTGCCAGGGACATTCTTCCTTCCTATAACCCCTTCTTCTTTATATTTATTTTAGTCTAACATAGAGTCTTCTTTCTATGTTTTCCTTGCTCAGCCATCATGAGACTTGTCATGTTATGCTGAAAGTATAGGCTTGTCTTTCTCAAAAGACCGTAAGTTCACTGATGGCAGAATATGAGACTATATTAGAATCTCCCAGATCTTACAGGGGGCTGGGCATAGAGTGGTTATACAAGTTAGGGTTCTTGAATGAATGAAGAAATGAACAGAATGATAACTGCTTTCTGCAGGTGATTATGTATAAACAAAAAGTTAAATGATCAATCTTTATGTGAGCAAAAGGTGCTTGTTAAGATTGCAATTAAGCCTGCATATGAAGATGGTACTATGTTAGGAATAATGCACTTAACAGATTTTCAATGTTTCTGTTATGAAAGCAAACCATCATCATGCAATCAGAATCTGCAAACATTTCTTTTAAGGTGTGTGTAAACTCATGGTAAATTTATGTTGCTTCAATATTTTTGATGTTCTGCACTTTCATAAAAATTCAACATAGCATTTGAAATGCATTGAAAAATATCTTAATGTTTTATTGATTTTATTAAAATATGAAGTGCTTTATTATTAATATATATGCAGTGATCAAAACTGAAGTCGATTCAAGGTTATGACATAGTTTATACTGTCGTAGTTATTAGCTGCACCTTTTCATAGCCAACAGCAAATAAAAGTTTGGTTCTGAATAATTTACACTTGTTTTATATCGTTTCCATCAAAACATATTGTAATGGAGTAAAACAATCTTTCCACCCTTTTATAATACTTGAATTCCAATATTGTTACTTTGTCTGTTTTTCACCACTGTCCTCCACGATGATTTAGATATTTTCTAAGTAGAAAAATCATAGAATGGATTCATATATGTATGTAGATTTAAAGACTGATGTTTCAGTTCATTCATGCAAATATTTATTGAACACCTAGTACATAAAAGGCACTAGTTGCTAGTGTATGATCGTGAGTAAACAAATACCAACAATAACAACATAAAAATGACAAACACATTACCTATTCTCATGGAACTTACTGTCAACAGAAATGGCATACAGTCAGAGGATTATGTGAATATTTGCAACATAAAGTAGCTCAGTTCAGAAAGAACATATCACAAAGAGATCTCATGCAGACAGCGATATTAGGGCAAGCATCTAATAGGAAGAGAATGTGATCTAAAAGATTAATAGTAGTTGACTAAGGGGAGATGAGGGAACCCCATTCTATTGGTGTAAAGAGTTTGTGTAAAGCTCCTATGGTGGGAATGAACAGAAATAAGACCAGGGTTACTAAATCTAAGAAATCTAAGAAAATAATGGTACTACAAGAGGGTAAAGAATGAGGTAGGAACCTTTCCATACAAGATCTTAAAGCTCATGCTAAAGATTAAGGATGTTTGAGAGGGGGAGAATTCCACACTCCCTTCTTAAATTCTTATGTCTCCACTGATAATAAAATTGACAAAAGACCAGATTAACAGGAGACAAACTAAATTTGACAGGTGCGCATGGGAGAATCATAAACAATGCTCAGAGAAATAATGAACAGGCCAGCATTTTATACCTTTTAGACAAACAATAAATTGATAAAGAATTAACAGGACAAAAAAAGGTGCTCATTAGAAAGGAATTTAAGCACCGTTTGTGTATTTGTTAGTGAGGAATCTAAAAGTTTGGGCTTGGGGAGTAAATTAGAAAAGGGGTAATAATGACAATAATAATAATAACGATTTGTGACTAAAAAGAAATATTACATATTAAGGTGTATATAGTATACATATCATATATATAGCTTGATATATAATATAATTAATATAACATATAACATGAAACTCACATAGGCTATATTTGTACTTGTAGGGTAGGTAAATATACATAGAATGTGGAGGTAGGTGGTTGTAGGTTGATGAAAATATAGTGGTATTTTCACAAGGCTTGTGAAGTCTTCTATAGTTTAAGCAAACAAATACCTTTTTTCAGATTTCATTTCCTCTAAATTGAGTGAAAAAAATCAGTTTCCTAGTACGAACATGGTTTACAAGCTTTGTGGTCATCACTTCCTTTGTGGTTAAAGGTTACATCAGTGGAAGATTAAACAGTAAGTTTGTATTCACATAGTTGACTATTTTAGGAATTTTTATAGTTTCCACATAAGTCATGTGCCTCTTAGCCACAGGGATACATTCTGAGAAATGTGTTGTTAGGTGAAAGTCATAGAGTGCACTTACACAAACTTAGATGGTACGCCTACTACACACCTATGCTATATATAGTATAGCCTAGTGCTCCTAGGCTACAAGCCTGTACAACTTGTTATTGTACAAAACCAATGAGACTGAATCAAGCACAGGAGAAAATGATGCAATCAAGAGATGCAATGAATGAGAGGTTTATGAGGCTGCTGGTCTAAAACAACATACTGTTTACAGCAATTTTTTTTTTTATCTAAGTAAAAAGAGTACACTCTAAGATAAAAAAGATAAAAGGTATAGCATAGTAAACATGTAAACCAGTAACGTAGTCATTTATTATCATTATCAAGTATTATGAACTGTGCATAATTGTATGTGCTATACTCTTATAGAACTGGCAGTGCAGTAGGTTTGTTTACACCAGCATCACCACAAACACATGAGTAACGTGTTGTGTTACAATGTTATGACAGCTACAATGTAACTAGGCAGTAGGAATTTTTCAGCTCCATTATAATCTTATAGGACTCCCTGGTATATGTGAGATCTACTGTTGACTGAAATGTCATGTGGCGCATAATTATATGTCAGGGACCTTCATAGTTCTATGGTTGAATATACTAGAGTACTTCTCGCTGCTTCTCATTAATTTTTGAAAACAAGAGATAGAGTTGCTATGGGTTTAAACTTGAATAAGTCTTTATTCTCCTTAGTTTGCCTCCTAAGAGTAAACTGTTTCTTCCTCATGTCCTTTTGTAAGCAAAATGTAAATATGCTCTAAACTCTACTTTTGTATTTTATTTAGAAGAATAATAATTAGCTGATTAATTTCAAATTTCTAATATGCTTAGGTTAACAAGATTCCTTCAGGGACTTCTCATCAAATACCCCTGTGTACTACAGGTTTTTATGCTTTTTAGCAAGGCTAATTCAATTATTTTTAATTTATAATTTTTATTTTTCCAAATCACATTGTATTTCCTTTATACTGATGTTTATTATTATTTTTTAAGGGTGGAACAATCAGTTAAGATTTGAGTAATAACCCGTATTATGAACTTTTCTGTGGCCAGTATTGGACTGAGACTTCCACCTTCAAATTTAGATATATGCTTCCACCTAGCTGGATGGGCTGGGCTATTTGCCCATCTCTTTGTTATTTTAGTATTCTTTTTTAGAATTTTCACAACATCGATACCCTCACCCTTTTGTGTCACTTTTACCTGAGCCAATGATGATAAATGAGAAAAAAAAAAGTGCCTTGGTTAAAACATAAAATATTTCTCTTGAAATTAATTAATTGTCAAGAGTCTCTTTAATAAAAGTTATTGTATTAAGAGAAGTTTTAAATATCATATTTACAACAATATTTAGTATGTCATTTGGTGATTAACATTTAATCTGTTAAATATTAATGTTAGAAGCTATTTCCATACTAACTTTTCTTCATCATTATAATTTATCAGCAGCTTCTTAATTAGAGAACCCATTGCTTTCTAATGCAGGTAAGATTGTGATATATTCATTTATTCATTTAACCCTACCCTTAACTGCAGTGTGGAATCCTGCCATTTGCAAGCTGCTATGGTAGACTTTGGACCAGATAGAAAAGAATAAAATAGATTCTCAGCCTTTACAATATTCACAGTTGAATAGGAGATTCCCCATAAACTCTAAATTAAAATATATTGAGTTGAAAATTAAAATAAAGGTAACCGACAAACTATTGGACAGAGCAGAAAATGGTTCATTCAATTTGGGGAGACTAACAGTTTTATAGAGGAGGTGACATCTTGACAAAATCTAAAAATTTAAGGAGTATAGAAAAATACATTCTGGAAAATAAAATGATGTCATAAAGATATAAAGAGAAGTCAGAGATAAGCAAGAAGATGAGTGTTGTGCTAGAGCATAATCATGAGAGACAACTCTTTTGAGCACTTCTTATGTCACCGTGTGCTAAATTCTGTATTTTAATCTCCTTATCGTATGCTTAAAATAACCCCTAGGAGTTAAGCTCTATGTTACCCTTATTTTACCGAGACATTGAGAAATATACCTAAGGTCATGCTATTATCACATGACATAAACAGGATTCAAAACCCCACAATTTCTAATTTTAAAGCCCGTGCTTAATAAACACAGTATTATACTGTACAGAATAAATGAATGAGACTAGAAAAGCCATTTCCTAGAACAAGGCTGAAAATATGTCACACAACGTAAATAAATATTACGCAAGAATTGCCTGAGGGAAGAGAGGAATCTAATCTCAACCATAACCATCACCACAAATTATTTTTTGAGTTCTCACAATTAGACAACATGTAAATTAAATGCTTAATATTTACTTGCTTAATGCTATCAATGCATTTTCAAATCTTTCCAAGGTGTTAGCAATTTCATTAATTTTTATACTAAAACCAAGAATCAAAGACTAGTTTTTATCTCTAAGTTTCATTTACCCAAGAACACTCTCAAAACTTTTACCCAGCCCATATCTTCAGACTCTCTGGAAAAGAAAACTGGTTTTGGTTGATAATCTCCTGAAATTTCCTTGCTGAAAAGATTCCTCCTTAGAGGAATAGACTTGGCTGCTTCTCCTGATTTTTGAATTGCCGAAAGGCAGTGTGTTTAGAAGCACCTGTGTTTCTTGGCAACAAACATAACATTTGTGGAGGAGTCCAATAATTTAAATCCCTCTACATTACTGGAGAACAAAATAATATATTCTTTTATATTTTTCTTTTATTCTTGACCCTTTAAGTAGAAAAATATAAAATATGGTCTGGTAAATAAATTAGACATATAAAACTCTCTTCCATATAAAAACATATATGTATATGTGTGTACATATATACACATATATAAAACATGTTTATATAACATATATATCAAATGATAATACATATATATACATTAACATTCTAAATATTTCAAAATTTATACTTTAAAATCTAACAATCTAGACTTTAATATTTTGATCTTGGATCACTCTAAGTATTTAATATTTTAGTTCACATGAATAAATTAGCAGTTTGTATATGAGTAACTGAAAACTTTTGGGGGGCTTTCACATTCTATACTAAATAGCAAATGCTACATAGCATTTCATAGTATAAAATGTACCCTATTCTGTAACTTTGAGTTAATAATTTTTATTATCTACACTAAGAAAAAGGGAAAATATGTTAGTAGCATATATTATTTTGAATGATATATTAGTAAATGTCCTACCTCATAATTAATTTTTAATTTAATACGAAAAGTGTTTTGAATTTTTTTCTAAAAATATTTAAGATATTCACGTTTTCAAAATTAACTTAAAAATTTTGAATTATCTGATCTTCATTGGAAAGATCTGATGTCAGCTTTAGGATTTTTTTGATATGTTTCTTCTTCTATTTAATAGGAAACCTTTGAATGATATCATCTATCTGGTTTCATAGTGAAGAAAGTAATCAGAAAATGAACTGCAAATAGAGGAATTCAAAAAGTTCAATTCTATGATGCTTGGAGATATTTTTCTAATGTAAATTTGTTAATTTAATAAATTCAGCTAGGTCATTGTTTACATCTAGGCTGCAAGCCTTGTCTACTAATCTGGCTTTTGTATGTTATCAAATACTCTTGTCAAATCAGAAGATGTATTTTACACATCTGAGAATTTTTTCTGTGCTAATAATTGAAGCGATTTTACCTTGTGGGTTTTTTTTTCCTGTTTTCACATCATGACATAAAAAATTATCACTATAAATTGTAAGAGTGCTAGCATGTATTGCTATAGAGTAGTTACACTCATTGTTTTCTAATTTAACAGTTGGGAAACAATGACTGGGTTTTATGGTTGTTGTCTCTATGCAAATTGCATGCTTCCACAGAATCATATCCTGGAATTATTTGAGTGGAGAGTGATAAGAGACTGTGAAAGGCTCTGAAAATTGCATCTGACAGCCTCTTGGTAAAATAACTATGCTTTGTCTTTGAGTTTACCATCTGAGTAAGGACAGAAGATAAGAGAAATCTGATTTGAAAGAAAAGTGAAATCTGATTGGATTATCTCTAGCCAATTTTTCATATTATGGATTTACAAAATGAGATTATTCTGAATTCTTGATTAATAGCATACAAACAGAGTTGTTTTAGCATAAACTGCCAATCGAAATAAAAATACTTTTTATCACAACTCTAGAGGTTGTGAGTTAAAAGCATTCTGGTTCTTGTCTAGAAGATACCATATTTTATAGAGAATAGCTGCTGAAGCTTGTCTTTCTAGAAACTAGTGTGAGGACTGAATGAAAATACTCATACTTAGTGCTACAGTATGAGTAAAATTGTAATTAAAATATAATTATTATAAAATACTAAATTATACCTTTGTAAGACCTTTAGAAATTGAACTACTAATTTAATATATAAGTGATTAAGTATTCATTTTTTTGAGAAAATGGTCAATTTATATAGAAGTTGTTGTCAACATAAGAAACTTCCAAATCTGTAGAGAATTTTTCTGAGTCTATTTAAGCCAAACTGAGGACATAGGGCATGGAGCAGATCTCAAATACCCTGGAGAATAACAGTTTGCAGTTTCATTTGAGATTAAGGAGGGAACATAAGGAAGATTACATGAAGGTGGGAGAAAGCAAGGTGGAGATTGGCATTTCAAGCTGAGTTAACCTAGATGCACAGAAACAATGGACAGGGCTAGCTTAACGCAATGATGAGCCTTTTACTGAAGAAACTATAGTCCTGGGCTATGACTACCTACCATGACCTGCTCAGTCAGCAATTTATGATGAGATCACCCTGTGAGAATACTTTATATAGAACCCCTTTTTTCATCCACATTGTGATTTTTTGGTCCATATTCTATTTTTCACCAAACAAGTTTGTTCATGAATATGTACACTTAAAACAGCAAATAGCACATATATACTCGAAACATTTTTAGATCTATCTTAATGAAACAAAACAATAAAGCTTTTTCTTCCTGAAATGTTTGCACTACAATCAAATAGTCTGGCACAACTGATAAAAATGAACTTGCCCTCCCTCCTCATGAACTCTATTAGTACACGTCACTAAAACTCATTGTTTATGCTAAGAAAATAATCAGGTTTTGAACTAGTAAAATCTTTGTTTTCTCACTCAGCCCTATCTCTTCATTTATATTTCATACAAAACCAAAAGCCTTAGCTTCTAGTAAAAAGTATTCATTAAAGTGTTATATAAATGTTACATTTTAGGATGACTAACTTGTCCTGGTTTGGGGATTTCTCCATTTTAAAATTGAAAGTCCCACATCTTGGGAACTGCTTAGGCCCAAGCAAACTAGGATGGTTGATCATGTTAACATTCTAGTGTAGCTGCGGATTCTTGTATTCCTTGAAATTGCACATGGAATTTTGGAGAAAAAAAATATATATATATTCATTTCTCTAAGATGAGCGTTTATAGTTTCCATCAATGCCAAATCAACTGAGATTCCCCCAAACGTTAAGAACCACTACACCAAAGGAGGTAAATACCATTTAGAAAACTGATGATAAAAAGTAAAAAAAAAAAAATAAGAATATTTTGAAAAATAATATATTTGTGAAATATTAAATAAAGGAAACAATTAGTGATTATATTTTTAAATATTTATTGTTAGCCTTTGCTATAAATATGTAGCTCATGACTTGGCATGGTTCCTGAGGTTTAGAGAGACAAACAGGTTTGAATCCTGTCTCCAAACTAAATAGTTGAACTTGATCAGGTTACTTAACATTTTTGTGACTCACTTTCCTTATGTGTAAAATGGAGGACATAGTACCTAATTTTTAATATCTCTAATACATATTCTCTAATCATAAAGGTTAGAGAAAATGTATGTGAAGCCTCTAATTTGGTGCACTGTGGTATATAATAGGCCCTCTATAAATGGTAACTATTATTAGTAATGGTTAGTGTATTACATACTTAATGGTTTTACGATTAAACATGTCTCTTTGAGGATTTCTTACCATATTCTTACCTGTGATCTGTGATGTTAAATCACTTCTAACTAAAACAAACAATTGGCATTATGAGAGTAAGCATTATTATTTTTTTTCATCGAAGATATATGGTTAGAGGATTTTGTAGTCTCTGACAGTGAAAGTGAAGAGTGATACATATCAGTTTAAACTGATAAATGATAGCTTTAAAAATTTCTGAATCAAAAACTCTGTTCTAACTTTTTCTAGCTATATAGAGATTTCTGAATGTAAAGTGGCAAGCTAATTAGTATACAGATAATTAAAAAGTAGTTTATTTCAGTCAGTACTAAAGTCCAAATAATTAGAACCTAGGGCTGAAAACATCATGCTGTGATAGAAATTATGCTGTCCAATTTTTTTTAAATCACTGCAGTAATAAATAGCTCTGTAACATATAAGCTGGCATGTCAACTTGGTCAAATTTTTACCTGAGTTGAGAGAAGTTATGATCTTTCCATATTCCAGTCCAGACTGATATAATGCTCTCAGAGCTGCTCCACAGCTTGGTTGGCTACCTAACTGAAACTTCACCCTTGGTGTCCTTCTGACCTTTTAACTTGTTCCCTAGCTATATTCCATCCACCATTAGCCAAGTCAATGGCACATTTCCAGGTGATTTAAAAGTTATTTAGAGAAGATCCTGACACTCTAAAATGTTTAATAGACATTTCAAGTCTCTCAGGAATTATGTTTGGCCATCTCTAAATGAATAACAGAGAGATTAGATGAAATCCCCATGTAATAATCTGTGGCCATATTTTTTTAACCAACATGTGCCTTTGGACTTTCTCTTTAGTGTTTTATCCAGTTGATTTTGCTGCATTAAACAATCATTATGAACACATTTTTAAATAACCAAGCTGGCTCTATTATTTTCTGCTAAATCACACTGAATACAATCTGTGATTGCAACTTTGCCTTTGTTTCAATCTATTAGCTATTTTTGAAAGATGCATAACTTAATTGACAGATAAGTACAACCTTGTTCACTTAAAATCTTTATGAAAAATGTAAAAGATGCTTTGCCAGTCTGAATAGTTAATTGAATCTGATTGTACGGGGTAAGATGCAAAAAGAGTGTGTCTATGGCAACTCTATGTGTCATAAAAAATTTAAAGGGCTTTTATTTAATGTGACTCCTTTTTAAATTTATTTAATAGAGAAAGTAAAACTGGATATATATATAGTATAAGATTAAAGCATCATAATTGAAATAGAATAATATGAAGAGGCTCACACAATAATGATTGAACTTCAAATGAACACACTTTTCCTTAAACATGAGCGAAGTCACATAACTTGGATTTATTCACCATGATGTGATAATAATAGTATGTGGGTGACAAGTATAGTACTTCATAAAGGTAAAGTGCCTCAGAGTGTACCAGGCTCTTTCCTATTCACTACTATATTTGAATCTCTAGTTAGCCCTTCATATATGTTTGTCCATTTTCTAGACAAGGAAACTGACACTCAGAAAGTTTAAGTAATCTGTCCGGGATCACATAATTAGTAAGTGATAAAGTCACACTCACACCCACTTATTCTAACTTAAAGTCTAGTGTCCTTCTTTGTGTGGTAGAGAGTAATGAGTTTGTGGGAAGAGCAGAATAGCCACAGCGATCTTTACAATGTGTTTCAGAAGAATGCTTTGCTTCCAGGTACATCTGGTATAGCTGTTGTATTTCTCATTCATTTCATTAATTTGTCTGTTCTTTCAGGGTAAGGGGTCTTTCCACCTTAATGGCTTTGGCTTTGATTTTTATATTCCTATGTCTATGTTTACCACTTTAGAAATAAATCATTATGGTTTTTCTTCCCAGCTTGACAAAAGATGCTTGGATAGAAAGAAAGTAAAATATATATGTGGAATAGATATAGACAGATATATCTAAAAACCAGGCAGTAGAAACTAGATTTTTCAATTATAAAAAAGTATTCTTTTAATTTTTTTCTCTTACTTTCTACAATCTTTATGGAAAATCAAATGAACATTGATTTAATATGAAAGTTTTATAGTAATCCAATATTTATTGGCAATTTCATTGTAATATTTACTCTCTACTAAGCATCAATCTTGAAATGGCATCCATAGCTTTGGTTTAAACAAAACTCTTCTGTTGATGCAGTAAAAACTGGCAGTCACAGGATTGGGGATGCCAAGGTGAAAATCTTCCCTAACAATATTTTGTTGTACTCCAAACATGTACAGGTTGAGGTTCAGGTTCAGGTGTATGTGTATATGTGTATGATACACACAGAAATCATATGTACCTATAACTACATATTAAAATATACTTAAATGTGTCTGTTTATTCTGTGAATAAATGATCATTTCTTTCAGTATTTAAATAGGATTTTAATGTGATAAAATGGCTTCATTATCCTTTCTAGACAATCTGTTAGCAGTACATTTCCAGCAACCTATCACTCCCCCCACCTTTCTGATATTACACCAAGATTTATTTCCCACATTTTGTTGATGTAATTATCCTTGCATGATTTTGAGCAAGACTTCCTGGCAATGGAAATCCACAAAATTGTTGAGATGGCTTGAGCTCAAATGGTGCTTCTATTCAATTTCTTTACCTTTCAGCTTGAGTAGAGTTTTTGTGTCATAGAAAAATAGCAAGAGATAATATTATAGTAAAATGGACTTTTAGGAATGGATTTATTTTAAGTAAATATTGGCTCCAAGGGATCCAGGAATTTTTAACATTTTTCTGGGAAACCTTACCTCATATCAAAACTTTTCTCAAATGATGGTAAAATATCAAATTCTATTTATTCTAATTATTCCATGGGCTACTTTGGAATAAAGTGCCTATGATTTTTTTTTCTGCTAAGAAATGGACTGTTCATTTATTGTTCATTTTCCCAAAATCAAAGAAACCATTGTTCTTCAATTTAGATTGATGTTGACAAGTTTCTCTTCATAACAGCAGGTGTTAGTCTATAATTGGTCATTACAGAATTATTTTTTGCTTGAAAGAAGTTAAGAAACAAGAAAAACATGTTCTTGTTGTATACATTGACTCTGGTTGAAAAATCAAAAGAATGACATGAAAAGTAACATGTAAATTAGAATTTATCATTTTATTGAACAATCAATATATTTTAAAAAGCTGAAACCAACATGAACATCTCTGGGAAATCGCTCTTCTTGGACTTAACTTTAAAATTACCCCTCTTACCATTTATTTAAATGTAGAAATTGAGAATAGAAGAGCAATATTAGAAACAAAATATAGCCGGATGACCTCTGAAGGAGTGATGAAAAACTGGAAGCTACAGAAAGATTGAATGTTAGTATTGACTACTCAATTGCAAATGCCTTGCTTTTTCAAGCAATGTATAAATCAATTAGCACCAACTTTTTCATTAGTTTTTGTAAAATAATATTGCTTTTTAAACACCTATTAACAGAAATTGCCCAGATAACCTAAACTCTAAGAAGGCTATTATTGAGTAAAATAAAGTGTTACTGGCTTAAAGTAATAGGTATAAAACTTTGTATGTGTGGTACACATTCATATAATTATAAAGGAAATGGAGGTATAATAAGGCAAGGTTCAATTATATACTTGTATAATTTTTTTGAAGAAAAAAAACACAAGAAAGATAATATTTAGCATAACTTTGCCAATTGTTTATAAAATCCTTAAGTACGCAAAAAAATACTCATTCACCTTCCATACCTAAGAGCACTCATTTGGTTATTTTCTCTGCTCCTTCCTAAACATTTGTCTTGCTTGTATCACAGAGCTAGCTTTCCAACCTCCATGTCTGAAGTCCTATCAACAATGTGGATCATGAAGATCATGAACTGGCTCTGAATGTAAATGTCGCATGGAAACACAAGCATGTTGTTATGTTGCTACAGTATTCTGGGGTAAAGATCATTTTGAATGACACCACATTTGTTCTTGAATTTATAAGTGAAATGAAATAGGGTTTTGTTAGATATCCACTTCTTACTTGTATGAAACATTCTGTACATATTTCCGTGACAAAACCCAGTATCTCCTGTACAGTCATTGCCAATGCACAGGTGTTCTCATTCTTGGCTGTTCATTAGAATCACTTGGAAAACTTACTATAAATACTGCAGCCATCCATGACTGTACTTTATCCCAGATCAATTAATCAGTACCTTGGCCTTGCCATCTACTAAACAGGCCTTCTCAAACTCTAGAACACACATACACAAAAATCCCCTAGAATGCTTATAGTAAAATTCAAATTCCAGGGCCTCATTCTATAAGATTCTCTTGTGATAGGTCCTTATATAAAGTTATGTAGTCCTGATATCATTGAGAAACACTACTGTAAGAATTCATTATCCTCTCATTCTTGGCTTTGGATCATTTATTGCAATTATAATTGGCTGTATCTGCTGGAATATCATATCTTCAACAATATCCAAAGTAATTTCAGTCAGTGGCAATTTTTATTAGTAATGCTGTTTTTGTTTATTCAGTATGTAACATGACAACAACTAAAAATTACCATAGCTTATAATGATCGAAACAATGTTATGTAATAGACCATTAACAGTTAAGTTCACTAAATAATTAACATCATATCCCTGTTAAGACTGAAGTTAGTTCCCAATCACTCCTACAAAAAATAAAAATCAATAGACAACAAAGTGTTCCCTTAATTATATTCTCAGGAAGTCATCTCTATGGTAATTATATTTGGAACCTCCTCTTCTATTTTTGTCCTGAATCTTTGTCACCAGTTTGTCCTCTTTCATATCCTATTTTGATGAATATACAAAAAATCCAAAGTCTTTGTGTTGAAAATTGCCAGGTTTATGTACTAAATAGTACAGAATTTTCAACAACCCTGTTTCCTTGTTTCTTGTTAATATTCTGAATTAGCTAATATACAAAATGATAAACTTATAGAACCAACGAGGTATGCTTGTTATTCATGCACACTCTGAAAAACTCACTGCAGGCACATCTTGACCACGAATTGCTGCTTTCACTGTATTTTATGTCTCTGCTCTACACATATTCTCTTTCCTCTGAAGTGGTTTAAGGATGACAAAGGTCCTTATGAGTTTTTGTTGGCCTGCAAATAACTGTTTATCGAAAGACTCCCTGAAAATGATTTCTACACTCATATAAAAACATTTTACTCTGTGATTTTTCATGTGTTATATTATTAATTTTCCTTCTGGTTGTAGCAGGCAGGATTCATTGTTTTACATTTCACTGTCTAGCTAGGGTACCCATGCCTGGATTGCTCCCAGTGGGAGAAAACCAAGCAAATCTCCAACACAGTGATTGGTGTTAATTTCAGTAGAACCTGGGCTAACTTACATTTACCCATAAACTGTAAAGGCAAATATATATATACATCTTCATGCATGCTTTGCATATAAAATGCCCATACATATGACCTGGGACAAACTCAAGGTACAATGATGGTGTAAATATCATCCATCCTCTTCAGCCCTTTTATTGTGTTGCTTATTTCCTGAGGACCATAGGGAGATACAGGAGCTGAGGCCTACATTACATCATTGATACCATTGGTGTCCTATACCATTCTACTCTAGATTCCTAATATTAGCCAGTCTGCCCCTGCCTGCATCCAACACTCTGAAACTTGTTTTAAGCTACTTTTTTTCTTTAAAATTCTTTTGACTATACAAGACCATATAAAGTAAAATTTACTCATTTGAATTCATGAAATCATGTTAACATTCTCTTAGATAACAATGAAAAATGCCTCTGCTCACTCATATAGTATTGCCTACTTCCACTTAGTTTTTAAATTTTTTTTTTAAATTGAGGTATAATTGACCTAAAACATTATATTAGTCTCAGGTGTATAACATAATGATTTAATATGTGCATATATTGCGAAATGATCACAACAATCAATCTAGCTATCATCCATCACGAGACATAGTTACAAAATTTTTTTCTTGTGATGAGAACTTTTAAGATCTACTCTCTTAAAACTTTCATATATGCAATACAGTATTAACAATAGTCACCATGCTGTACAGTATATCCCAATACTTATTTACTTTATAACTGGAAGTTTGTACCTTTTGCGCTTAGTTTTGATGTTTGAGGCAGATCCATCAAATGTATTGTCTAAACAGGATTGTGACTCTAAAGAATTTCATCAAATATTTGGTAACAGAAGGAAATCTAACTTTGGGTAGTGAACACTCTATGACATACTGTTGAATTGTATGCTTGAAACTTGATTCTATTAATCAATATGACCCCAATAACTTTTAATTAAAAATAAAAAAAAAGATTTTCAGGCCAGGTAGAAGGGGCTAGGTGGCATTACCATTGCACATGAGGTATTGGCATTATTATATAATATCTACCAGGTGGCAAGATGAGAATGGCTACTTCTTTCATATAAAACAGCCCTGGCCATTTATATAACCAAAGAAAACAGATAACTAAAATGCTTGCCAAGAAATAAAGTTATAAACAATGGGTTTCTAGCACTTGTAAGCCTGCTGGCATAGGAATCCCAAGCATTTAACTGGCTGGCTTTATGCATTTCATTGCCTATGTGAGTACAGCTCATAATCTCTGTTGCCAGTGAGCAGCACATGCATATTTCTATCCTAATGTCCTAAATGATGCAGAAAAGTACTTTTAATCTCCTAAAGTGCTTCATATGCTAAGAAATATATATAAATTGTTATAAATTACATTTAATTTTTCCTTAATGAATCAAATTGGTAGTTTTTCCTATATTAAAATATACCTATGTTTGAAAGTGAAAAACTAAACCAATAAAAAATTTAATTTTTATTTTATGAGATATAGTAGTCCCCCTTTACCCAAAAAGAATGCGGTCCAGGACCCCCAGTGGTTGCCTGAAACCACAGATTACGAAATGCTGTATATACTATATTTTTCCCTATATATACATACCTATGAAAAAGTAATTTATAAATTTGACACAGTAAAAGATTAACAATAATAACTCTTTATCAAATAGAACAATTAAAACAATATACTATAAAAGTGATGTGAATGTGGTCTCTCTCTTGCTCTCACAATATCTGATAACTGATCTGATAACCGAAGTGGCAATTTAAGAGAGTAATGGGAGTAGTGTATATAGCATGGAGGGATGATTTCTGTCCTGGGTGGGACATAGCAGGATGGCATGAAATTTCATTACACTACTCAGAATGGCTTGCAATTTAAAACATGGAATTGTTTATTTCTGTAATTTTCTACTTAATACTTTTTGATCTCAGTTGTCCTCAAGTAACTGAAGTGGCAGAAAGTGAAAACATGGATAAGAGGGAACTACTATAATTATGTTGTTTACATTCTACATCAATATTTAATAGCTTTGGGTACTATAAGAACAAATATTTATGATCATGTTTGACCATAAGGCATCATTTCTAAATAGATTTGAAATTTCTATAGAATTATGCTCTAATGTGATCAGCTATAATGATTTTTTCAAGTAGTGTCTACAAAAATAACAATTGTTTTGATACAAACTTTGAGTGGAGACTGTCAAGTGTGTAGGTAAACTCCAACTTGCCCTGTCGCCTCTTTTTCCAAAACTTCTCTAAACAGGAAGCCTGATCTGACAAAAGAAATAGCTATTGCCTCTTCTGCTGCATTTTATTACTTTTCCCATTGTAATACAATTAGTTCTCTACAAGCCTATCTTAATCATCTATAACAAAATACCATAGTGGCTTAAACAACAGACATTTATTTCTCATAGTCCTGATCAGATTTGGCTCTTGGAGAACTCTCCCTAGTTTGCAGATGGCTGCCTCCTAAGTGTATTTACAGGAGGAAGGGAGAGACAGGGTATCATTGCTTTGGTGTACCTTCTTCTTTTAAAGACATTAATCCCATAAGTACAACTCTACCCTTAAGGCCTCATCTAAACCTTTTTATCTTCCAAAGGCCCCACCTCCTAATACCATCATATTGAGGTTTAGGAGGACACAAACATTCAGTCCATATCAAAACCTGTATATCTCAACAAGCCCTGAGCTCTTGGGGCATAGAAGCCTTTACTTATTAGACTTTCAGTTGCTACTGCTTAGCCTAGGGGTTGACAATTCAATACATTTTAAATTAATGCTGGCAGCGAGCTGTACTTTTTTTCCCTAAACAAGAAAAGGGTTAAATAAATTAACTAAATAATTAACATTGTTTAATGCAATTCTGTTTACATCTATTTACATCTATATGTATTTCGGTCTTATATATTGGATAGTGATATGATTTGATTAAACAGTTGACAATCTATAGTTTAACAAACTTTAATTGAAAGAATCTAATTATAGTCACATATCATATAATGAAGTTTTTTTCAACAATGGACCACATATATGATGGTGGTACCGTAAGATTATAACAGAGCTGAAAAATTCCTACTACCTAGTGACATTGTAGCTGTCATAACATCATAGCACAATGCAATGCTCATGTATTTGTGGTGTTTGTGGTGGTACTGGTGTAAACAAACCTACTGCACTTCCAGTCCTATAAAAATATAGCACATACAATTATGTATAGTACATTAGTACTTGAAAATGATAATAAATGACTGTTACTGGTTTATGTATTTACTACAGTTTTTATCATTATTTTAAAGTGCATTCTTTCTATTTATAAAAAAAGTTTGCTGTAAAACAGTATGCTGTGTTACTCCAGCAGCAGCCACATATATGTTGTGTTTACCACATTTCCTGAATACATCATTTTCTCTTGTACTTGATTTAGTCTCATGTTGTTTTGTGAAGTAACATGTTGTACAGGCTCTCAGAGCAATAAGCTGTGCCATAGAGCCTAGGTGTGTAGTAGGCTATACCATTTAGGTTTAAGTATAGTCTATGATGTTTGAACAATCATGAAATCTCACAAGGATACATTTTTCATAATATCCCTGTCACTAAGCAGCATATGACCGTATACCATTATGTATTTAGAGTTTCTTAGATAAAATAAAAGAGAGTGAAACGAAAGTGACAAGGAAAGGATTTCACTGTGTGACATAGTCTTCACACTTTTTTTTTTACCTCTTAGAAAGTTGCAATGATAAATGAAAATGTAGTGGTTTTTGTTTTTTTTTTTGTTTGTTTGTTTGTTTTTGCCATTGGAGTGGTATTTTTGCAACAGGGTTTAGTGCCCTTAGTTTGTAAGTTAGTAGAAAATATACCATGTCATGCATAAAAGATGTAATTAAATGCATTATATAGATAATGCTATATGAATAATGAATGGATTATTACGTCAGGAAATTACCACTATGTTTTGCCAAAATCAGCAGGGTTTTTTTCCAATATTGTCTCACTCACTAAATGTGTTCTATCAAGATGAATTTGATATATATATATATATATATATATAAATTAATTCTGCATATTCTCAATACTCCCTGTGAAGAAAGGAATTGCTTACCTACACTTAGGCTTTATCTTGGTGATGTTATTCAATTAAAATGCCTACATAGAAAAAAAAATAGAAAGTGTAGAATCTGTGTTTCCATATGGGTTTAGAAAAATAGAGGGAATAAGTGGTTATGTATGCAGTTGTCACTTCATGTTCAGACATGAAGTGGAAAGTGTGAGTGTGTGTGTGTGTGTGTGTGTATGTGTGCATGTGTGTGTGCGCGCACACGTGTGTGTGTGTGTGTGTGTGTGTGTGTGTGTGTGTGTTTACTGTAATGGGTCATTTAGGACTTTAATTTTCAACTGTGTGCCCAAGCCCCAGCATAAAGATTCTGATTCTATTGCTCTGGAGTATGACATGGTCATAAGTAATATTTTATAGCTCCTCAGGTGATTTTAATGTATACTATAGGCAAAAAACACCTCAGAGGGACCTGGGAAACTATTGTAACTATCAGCAGCTTATGGGAGCGATCTTGGTCATGACTTTGATTATTCTACGAAAACACATTCTTTACATCAGCTGGGGAGAAAAACAGGGAATCCCAGATGTGTTACTCCCCTAAAACACACTCTGCTAGTATTATATTCTTTATAAACTGATCCTGGCCCTCATTCTAGGAAGAATGATAAGTTCTCTTGCTTTCTGTCTCAAGTAGATAACATTTTCAGGGATTTAGTCAATTTTTCTACTTACCTCTTTAGATTTTTTCCAGGTTGTATTGAAAATTATCCCAAAATGTATAAATGTTTTATTGTCATTGTGACATTAGGTACTTTGTTGTTTTCTAATTTCTAAATTTTTTAAAATATCACTGATTATTGCAGAGTATTATAGACAAAAAGATTTGGCAGACTCAAGTACTAATAGTTTTTAAAATTTAAATTATTTGAAAACCAATATCAATTTAATTTTTACTAGTGCTTATGCATATATAGCTAACAGTAAGTGAGAAATTTAAATATGGTTATACTATTAAATAGGAACCTAGTGTGGGGGCAAAAAAATTAATTTTCTTTCTACCCTTTTAAATTCTTCAGGCTGGTCCAATAATCAAATTGATATGAGACAGGTTAACATGAGAAATTACCAAATTTATTATGTACGTACATACGGAAGTTCCATAAGAATATGTATCCTGAGGACAAATCCAGCAGTTGAGGCTTGTATGCCATTCTGGACTAAGGAGAGGGAGAGCCAGGGCAAAAAACACCTCAGAGGGACCTGAGACTTCAAAGGGAAAGTAGGCAATTCACAGGGAGATGAGAAAGAACAAACATGGTAACAAATTTTGTCAGGCAACCCATAAGCAATGGAACTCAGAGGGGAGTCTAACAGGCAGACTTTGCTTGGTTTCTCCTTGTCTGCCATATTTAGTTTATATTATGCTACGGTAATAGCTCCCTTTCCTTAAGCAGGTTTTTCTATTTGAATTTCTTTTGTCAAGTGAGGGGGAGGGCCAAAGTGTCTTTCTGGGTCTTCTATTTCTTTAAAATAGGCAACTTAAGATAATATCCCAAAACCACATTTTGAGGTAGCAAACTCTGTACCCCCTTACTAGATGTAAGGTTAGAGGAACTTTATGTGCAGCATTCTCTTATGTTCATATGAAAAGTTTCTGTTTTAAGTAAGGATTCCAAAACTAGAGTCTTCATGGCACAGATGGCAGAATGATGCCATGATTTCCAATTTGCTCTTTAGTAGAGATATGTCATATGTTTATTGACGATTGCAAGTATATTGGCACATTAAAATTTCATATTTAGTAAAGTCTCATGTAAATTTGGTACAGAAATTGCTATTTCAATGAAAATTGTGGAATAAACTTCTTAAATTCGAGTAAGAAACAAAAATTGGCCATTTATGCAATTACTGGAGATGGATGCATAGATGAGAGTTAAGTGCACAAAGTGATCTTAAAGATGCACTTTCAGGAATAGAGGTGATCAAGAGTTCAATGATTATTCAATAGCAAGTCAATTCCTTTCATTGTACCATTTTAATTCTATTGCCAAAGATGATTATTTGTCAGATGAAACACACCCCCAAAACTAGAGCCCCTGCATTTTAATTTGCCCTTATTATAGGGAGGATTTTCTCACTTCTGGACTAAAACCAATCTCTGTTGGCAAAAAAAAAAATCTTTATTCATTACTGAAAATGCATATTACATTACCATTAATTTCTGTGGCCAGTAATGAAACTCTTGATAATATATATTGTCTTCTCTAAGTGTTTAGAGATCCATGTGTGTTATTAGTATCCGACCTAAAATTGGATTTTTATATGGAGAAGAGACACATTCAAGCTTAGTGAATAATTATTGTTATATATTAATATTGACTAAACTTTAAAAAAAAATAGGCCAATTTGTATTAAAGATGTCAAGGGGAAAAAAGTTTTAAATAAGAGACATCTGGGAGTCTAAAGAGTCTACAGCTCTAAAGCTATAACTGAAATTCTGCCCAAGGTTTGTTTGACACTTAACCATGGGCAAATATATACTATGATATAAGAGTTTTCATGAAAACCCTCTTGACGTAACACAGGAATGAATTTATAGCTATCATCTAACCGTGGAAAGCTTCTTGGAGACAAAGTGGTGCCAGCCAACTTTGATTTGCAATAAGCAGATACAAAACTTCATCATGGGAAAATCTGCTTTTATAGTCCTCCACTGCAGTCTCTGACTCTTGGTATCTCCTGTCTCTCCTCCAAACCACTGCAAAAGAAACACCTAGATTAAGTCACCTGAAAGAATATCAAGTACTCAACATGTGCCAACCGAATAAACTGATAATATCCCTCTCATTCTTTATTAATGTAGAATTATACCAAAGGATTCCTCATACAATATAACAGGTTGAGCCAGCTGTCCCCAGAGCTCATCACTTTGAATGTTAAAGATTCAATTTACACCATCTTAAAATCTGCATGCTAATATGTGTCTAAAAAGTGAAAAAATACATCCATTTTCAAATGTAAAGCCATGTAAGTTACTGAGAGTATATATATGTTTGTATCACAAACAGAATAACTTTCAACTTAATAGGTTTTCCTCCCATAATTTTCTCTTGAATTTAAAGAGAATGACATAAAAGGAGAAAATTTGTTTTTAAATTTCTGCCTTTGTAGCCATTTAAAATATTTAGAGCCAATGTTGTCTTAAATGTGGAAGTTATGTAAAATATGAAGCTAGATCAGAATGTCCAAAAGTGTATTAAAGAACATTGATCCCATAAAATGTTGAATGAAAAACAAATTGTTAGAATATGACAATTTTGTTTCCTTCTTTGGAAAGTCACAACTAAAGCCCTAGCATTTCTATAATGAAAAATAATTCTGTTTTACTTGGTTTAACCCATTTTTTTTCTAACTTTAAGTCACCAAGGTACTAGTTTTGTCAAGTAATCTATGATAAATTTCTAAGGGACTGGAATTTTATGAAACTCATTTTATAAATAAATCACTAGAATATTCTAGGCCTTTATTAACTATATTAGTACTAGGATTGCATATTATTCTACTATTTGTTTTGAAAAAAAGGAAAAATGACTAACTGAAACTAATCTTGGCTTGGTATTGTTAGCAGAAATTCTTGGTCATCAATCATGTAGAATAGACATTTCTACTTTATTTTGCAAATGTATGCATTGATAAAATTTGATTTTGTTGTGAAAACAGAATGAATAGATATGATTTTTAAAAATTCCTGTCACTTATAACCTGCCATCATGTAAAAATATAAATTTATACTTTTCCAATTTTAAAACATACCTTTAAAAACAAGAAAAAGTATAAGTAACATTATCCATGGGGTTGGCTGTAGGAAATTTTTTATCCTCATCTGTGCATTGTTGACAAAGAGAGAAAAGTAAGCTAGAACAGAGCTTCTTCCCCTACCAGGTTATGTGATTAAATCCCAGTCTGGGTATAGGCCAAAGAAACCTGAATAACAGTAGATTGAACAGAATGGTGATTTAATAGCTTTTTTAAAAGCAATACAAGGTAACCTATTTTAGTACCATCAATAGCCCAGGGACTTGTGACATCTTCAGTGGTCAGCTTCTATCCTCAAAAATCATCATGGACTCTTCAGACTTAGCAATATAGTATTCACCAACTGAGTAAACCCTCTTTAACAGGTTTTTCTGGTAGCCATACCTAACAAATCTTGCTTATATTTCATTTGAAGTAAAAGTTTTATTATATATATTATAATATATAATATATTACAACATATATTATATAATATAATTACATTATAGTATAATAATATAATATATAAGTATAATATGTATTCATATTATAAAATATAATAAATTATATATAAATATAATATTTATATTATAAATATATACTATATATAATAAATTCCTAACTCCAAATGAAATAGTTATATAAATAAATGAATTATTATTTTAGCTGAGAAAGTTCATAGTTTCAATAATGTGTCTCTGAATAAAGGATAAAAGAATAGTGTATAATCAGTTGTCTCTGCCAATAGTGATGGAATATCATGATAAACTAGGATATGGTGTGGTTATTTGGTGGTCAAGTGATACATCTGATGGGCAGTCTCCAGGCATAAATAAGCTCATCAATGGGCAAGATCCAAGCAAAGCAAAGATTTTATAAGTAAGACTGAACAAGCACTAATTACAAAATAGAACACTTATAAATTGTACTTCATTAAAATTAAGAACACTGTTTATTAAAATATAGCATTAACAGTGAAAAGAAAGGTATGGACTAGGAAAAATATATTTACAATACTGAAAAAGAATTTAAAATTCTGAAAAAGAATTTTTATTTTTAATATATAATAAACTCCTGAATATCAAGAAAAAATACAGACAACCCATTTTTTAAAATGAGCAGAATATAAGAACAGGCACTTCATGAAAGAGGGCATTCAATGGCCAAAGAGCATATAAATAGGTGCCTAACTTCATTAGTAACTAAGGAAATGGAATAAAATAACACAATGAAATACTACTGTAAATCTATCAGAACAGATAAAATAAGATGAAAATACTACATGTTGGGGAGAATGTGTGGATCATCTGGAGCTACCATATATATTACTGGCTCAAGTGTCAATATGTTTGGTGATATTGACCAAAGCTACATTTGTGCCTTCCCTATGACCTTATTATGGGCAAGGTTCCTAATTCAAACTCTTCTAGGTAGTTAAGGCAGCAGTGGGGTGGAGAGGCAGCAGTTTCTCTTGAGTCTGCAGGGTCTTGTTTGCCTTTAGTTCAAAATAATCTGCTTATCATAGAGGCAAATCTTAGAGTAACTCATTCTGAACCCCTAAATATATTCCCAGCTCAATTACCAAGTCCTCGCCCACTGTCATGGGATTGTAGGGAGTTGTGTAGGCCTCTCCCCATTGGAAACTGCATCTCTGATATCAAGGTCTTTCCTGCTGGTTGGTATTCCCCTGATGATACCTCTTCTCCTGCCACATTGCCTACTAAACAGTATATTCATGGTCTCTTCAAATGTACAACTAATCATTACTAAGCACTGAGGAAGTTTAGGGTTGTCAACTAGACTGGTTCAGCCATTAATCACTATTCTCTAAGAATAGTGATAAATTCTCTAGCTCTCCAAGAGCTGGAGAATCAAATATGCTCCCATTACATCTGAAGTAATGATGACGGCAATATCTGAACATATATCTCAAATATGCTCCCATTATATCTGATGGTCTCTGGGGATCCCTTTGATTATGTCCTCAATCCTGTTCATTATGACTTGCCTGTTTTCCATTTCAACCCTGTGACTGGTACTGTAAGAAGTTCTCCAGTGATTTCAATGTAGTCTAAAGGTTGAGAGAAATTATACTAAGCAATAAACTCATTATCTCTTGTTCTCAATAATTCTATACAAGAACTATTGTTAATACTCTTCTTTACAAAAGAGGAAACTGAAGCTTTAAGAGACCTAGCATTTTGTTCGATGTCACTCAGCTAGTGTACGGAGAAGCTGGGACTAGAACTCAGATTTGTGAGACTATAAACCCTGTGTTTTAGCTATTCCTCTACATCATGTAAATGAATATCATTAATTTGAATGAATATTTGTGATAGTCAAACTGCAAGCCCTAAATATAATTCCTATTGCTAAAGCATTACTTTTAAAGGAGAAAATACCACCCCACCTTAATGATTGGAAAATAAAAGGCCTAAAATACAAATGCCCAGTTGAGAGAACCCTTTAATTTTTTCCCTCAAATTCAGGCATTTGGGTTGGATTTAGATTATTGTATCCATTGAAGTACAGTGTTTTCTACAGTAATAAATAGAGTACTCTGTTATTGGCTCTTACTCCTTACCAAACTAAACTTGTCAGAAAATTCCATATTCACTTTTATCTACTTCCTCACCTCACATAGCTGTCTAAACCTCAGATAATCTGGCTTCTGCCACATCCTACAACTGAAATGGATATTTCAAGGTCCATATTGATTGCTGATCAGTCACTCCTATTGGAACCCTCTTCTCCCTTGGGTTCTGGAATATTCTGCTATTCTAGCTTTCCTCCTAGGTCTCTTCACTGCCTTCATTATTTTCTTAGAGTGCTCCTCTCGTTTTGAGAATCTTTTCTTGTTGAGTTTCAACCTTAATTCTCAATAAACGTACTTTTATTGATGTCATTCGAACCTATAGCAATAATAATTTTAACAATGACACTCAAATCGTTATCTCCAACTAAAATCTTTCTCTTGAGCTATAGATCTATGTCCCTTGCCAATACCCAGTAATGTCACATACTTACTTCAAAATTAGTATGCTCAAACTCAACTATCATCCAAATAATGTTTCTCCTACCATCTTTTGCTAATTGAAAGGCAAAATTGTCTATTCAGTTCTTCAGCTTTTCCAGCATCATCCTTGAGTCTTCTCTCTACCTTACTGTTTTGACACTACCTTGGTTTAAGCCACCATCAGTTCCTGCCTGAATAATCGCAATTGCCCTAAAACTAATTATCCAATTTCTACCCTTGCAATTCAGTTTTCCATACTACAGCTAGGGTACTCTATAGAATGCATTATCTGATTATGTCACTTACCTACTAGAATACCTTCTGTGATTTCCTCAAGATATATTTTATAACGAGTTGACTTAATTCAATATTTTTCTTTATCAAACTGATTTATCATTATTTTCATGTTCCTTCTTAATAAAGGCTTAAATTTCAAAAATAAATTGGCTTTATGTTTGTTTAAACTTAGCAACTTTTAGCTGATAATCACCATTTAAGTAGTTTGCAAAATAACCAGAGGAGCAGAGTCTGTTGTGAACCGTGGACATGACATAACAATTTTTATTGTTAGACCAGCATTTTTCCTCAAGGACTGTAAACATTTATATTATATATATTTAATATATAATGAATATCAGATATAATATCCTTTTAATGTCTTACTGATTTTCTAAAAGGCCAGCTCAAAGATTATTTAATTTTCTATGGGAATACATCTTTGTTTAACTTAGTATTTACTATTGATTAGGGTTCAGATTCTAGGAAGTTTTATGTGAATTTATAGGTTTTTGTGCAGTAGAGAGACAAATAATTGTTTTTCTAGTAGAAAAAATATAAGCAAATAATATTATTTTATTACCTTTTAAAATATTAACCAGTTTTGTATCTAATTTAACACTCGTTTTCCAATATACAGACAGTCCTGACATAACGATGGTTCAACTTAAACTTTTTTGACTTTACAATGATATGAAAGTGATGTGAATTTAGTAAAAATTGTACTTCAGATTTTGAATTTTGATTTTTTCCCTGACTAGCAATATGCTCTCACATGAGCAGGGGCAGCAAGTTTGCAACTCCTAGTCAGCCACACAATCACAAGGCTACATAACATATAATCTACAATGTATTCATTGCTAGATGATTTTGTCCAACTGTAAGCTATAATGGAAGTGTTGCAAGCATGTTTAAGGTAGACTAGGCTAAACTATGATATTTGCTAGGTGAAGTGTATTAAATTCATTTCAATTTATAATATTTTCAATTCACCGTGGGTTTATCGAATATAACCCCATTATAAGTCAAGAAGCACCTGCATTTTCTGTGATTATATGTGTTCAGTCCCTTGAACTCTCCTTTAACTCAGTTTTAATTCTTTGTTAGTTTCATCATTAGTTAGTTAAATAAATATTTTTGTCTTCTCAGGATGTATTAATAAAAAAATAATAAATTTATTTTAATGTGATTTAAACTATACAAGAAACACTGAGCTTAGCATTAGTAGTTATTTCTAGTGAGAAAAAAAAATATTCCATGGTCAAATATGTTTGGAAAAAAATATACCCCTTTGAGATATTAACAATAGCCACTCAAACATGGAAGGTTCTGAGAAATTTGGAGATGAAGTATGGTAACCTATTTTTGCTTTGTTTAACATTTCAGTATTATTTTTATTAATAAAGTTTTAGGAAAAACAATTTGGAAACATTGGTTCACTCGTAACTTTGTAGGACAATGTTCTAAACTACAATTTTCCTATTTGAAGCGGTTAAAACAATTTCCATTTTGAATTAAAATTTATTTCCCCTATTTTTTTTTTTTGCTTTAAAATAAGATACAATTCTGAACCTCCAAATATACATTTTAAAAAAGCCCTCCCATTGCTACAGGAAATATCTAACTTCTTGGCAGTGTAGTCGCATAGGTAGAATAGCTTTAAAGTGTATTTAAAATCAAAAACACTTTATTTTCCACATAGAGTATATAAAAATAATTACAATCATTATGTGAAACTAACATTTAGTTCTGTTCTAAATAAGTCAATTGAGATGGTGAAGGATCCAAAGATACCTGCATAAAACAGGCTGTAACAGGAGTCATATGCAAATGAAAACATTAGCGAGCAATTAAATACTTAAAAGGTGCATTACTAACATTAAAGGCATGACTGTTTTTCTGGAATATTTAGGGTTGCAAAGACTTTAGTATTCAAACAAGTTTTTTTTGCTTTTGCCTTTGAATTAGTTTGTATTAGAAAATGGCACTGAGGGAGTCTAGTAGTGTGGGTAGACTTGACATATATGTCTATCTCAATTTTGCTTATGAGAAAAAGAATTTCTAAAGAATGTTCTATTATGACTTTTTTTCCACTTTTAGACTTCTAAATGATTGCATGGATGGCTACACAAAAACTAATAAAAACATATTAATTTTATCGTTATGAATGCTAAAATTCGTTAGTCTGATATTCCCTCCTTCTTCATAATTATGTCTTGTTTTTGCTGGCTTAACAGTTTTTTATATTAATCAAGGTTTGTCAGGGGGCTGTGAGCTGAAATGCCCTGTTAGAGACCAATGTGCTTCCAGTCCCTATAATCTGTCCCCTTGAAGGCTAGAGATTGAAATCATTAGGACACTGCTGTTGCCTTTGATCTCTGCTCAAAGATGATAAGAGATTGATTCGTTGATAGTCGTTGACCTTGGATGGCTCAAAATGAAGTAGTGATGATGCAAAATCAAATGCACAGTTTGCAGAATATTTGATGTCAGTTATTCTGTGTGCATTCTTTTCAGCCTTATTTTCTCTTTCTTTTTCTTTTTTTGGTTATTTAATAGACATACTACCCCAGCCCCACCCCTGTCCTTATCACATGCTTACCACTCCTGTCCTACCACCTAGGGCACCTAAGAACTTTTTAATTTCTTGGATTAATAACTTGTAAGTGGCTGAACATTCTGGAAAAGTAAGGTAGAGTAGAGGATTTATTGCATGTGTTTCACATGAAAAGAGTCGTTTTTATTAGCAAATATCTATTTAGTTTTTTTTTTTATCAAAAGTTGGCCTCAGTTCACTAGTTATTAGGCATATGTAACAGACATTTGATAGAATGAACTTTCACTCTCTTCTATAGCTTTAAGAAATGCTATCAGTGCTAAAAACAAACGAACAAAAATACCACTACACCAGCCATATAAGAAAGTGAAAGTCTCTTAAACTAGAAAACCACTTTTTAAAAAAAATGCTGCTTTCAATTTATTAAAAATGTTAAAAACATCTATGCTTCTTTAGTATTCTGTTATATTGATATTGAATTCTGGCAAGAGGAAGTTCTGATTTCTTGAGCTTAATATCTTTTATAACAATTTAATATTTTTTCCAGTTCTATTAAAAAATTTACATATATCACTATTTAATTTAGGGTATATAGTATGATGGTTTGATTTACATATATTGTGAGATGATTATGATAATAGGTTTAGCAAACATCTATCTTGTCATATAAATACAATAAAAATAAAAGAAAGAAGAAAAGATAAAAATTCTTTAGATGAAAAGTCAGGATTTATTCTTAACTTACCTATATTTCACACTGCAGCATTAGCTACAGTCATCATGTTGTACATTACATCCCTAGTATTTATTTATCTTATAACTGGGAGTTTGTATCTTTTGACCCACTTTCTCCATTATCCCCTGTTCCACCCCTCAGCCCTGCCTCTGGTAACCACAAGTCTGATCTCTTTTTCTGTGACTTTGTTTTGTTTTGTTTTTAGATTACACATATGTGAGATCATACAATATTTGTCTTTCTCTGTCTAAATTATTTTGCGTAGCATAATGCCTTCAAGATCCATCCAGGTTGTTGCAAAGGATAGGGTTTTCTCATTTTTTATGGCTGAAAAACATTACATTATATATGCACGTATATGTGTTTATATGTGTATGTATGTGTGTGTATATATCTTGTGACTTCTTTATCCATTTGACGTAGGACAGGGTGAATTCTTCTCCTCCCCCAGTGGGGATTCAGGTCTTATGTGGGAGGAGAGGCTTAGAGAGAGGGAGAGAAGGAGAAAGGGAGGAAGAGTCGGTAAGAGTCCTGACTGCATGCAAGAAAGAATTCAAGTACACACCAGAGTTAGTGTCAAAAGGAAAGTTTATTAGAGAAGGAATAATGCTACATCGACAAAGCATGGTTCTTCTCAGGGGAAGAGACTAAGAGAGACCCCAAGTGTTCAAGGAATTCAGTTTAAATCTGTTTTTCTTTCCAGGGATGGGTATGAAGTCTTAAGGGCATGGGAAAGTAGTTGTTGGTAATCTCAGCAGGAATCTTCCTGTAGATTCCCTGTCATCTGGCCCTTTACTGAGCAGCCAGGTTCCTGTGTCTAGCAGTATGTAGCAGGCTCTGAATGCAACTTAGTTTATTATTTAGTTCTCATGCCTTTTCCCTATTTCACATTTATCGGTTGATGGACACAGGTTGCTTCTGTGTCTTGGCTATTGTAAATACTACTGCAGTGGACATGAGGGTCAGATATCTTTTTGAGTTAGTTTTTTCATTTTCCTTAGATAAATACCCAGAAGTGGAATTGCTGGATTATACTGTAGTTCTATTTTTAATGTTTTGAAAATCCTCCAGAGTGGCTGTACTAATTTACAGTCCCAGCAACAGTGTACACGGGTTCCTTTTTCTCCACATCCACACCGGTATTTATTATCTCTTGTCTTTTTGCTGATGACCGTTATAATATGTTTGAGGTGATATCTCATGTCGTTTTAATTCACATTTCCCTAATGACTAGTGATGTTGAGCATCTTTGCATATGTCTGTTGGCCATCTGTATGTCTTCTTTAGAAAAATGTCTATTCAGGTTCTTTGTCCATTTTTTTAAATTGGGTTATGTATTTTATTTTGCTGTTGAGTTGTATGAGTTTTTTATATAGTTTGGATATGAATCCCATATCAGATTTATGGTTTGGATATATTTTTCTCATTCATAGGTTGTATTTTCACTTATTTATTTCTTTTGTTGTGCAGAAGCTTTTTAGTTTGATGAAGTTTCGATTGTTTATTTTTTATTTGTTGCTTGTGCTTTAGGTGTCATATCCAAAAAATAATTACCAGGACTCACATCAGGGAGCTTTATTTATGTTTTTTTTTTTTCTGGGAGTTTTATAGTTTCAAGTCTTACATTTAAGACTAATCCGTTTCAAATTATTTTTGTGAACGGTGTAAGATATGGATCCAATGTCATTCTTTTACATGTGAATATTCAGTTGTCACAGCACCATTTATTGAAGACTATCTTTTCTCCATTGAATGTTCCTGGCATCCTTGTCGAATACTGTTGCAGAAATATTGCAATTTCAGACCTGAGAAACTAAGCACCACTCAGAGAGTTGGAGAGCTCAGGTTTATTATGCTGGCAGTCCCAGATGAGCAAGCACTCTGAAGATCTGGGCACTGAGCTCAGAGGTAATTTTGCTTTTATAGGCCTTAGTTGGCATGGGCTGATTGGTTAATTTGTCCTCAGACAGCTACAGACCACAGGAGTTGCTATGGCCTACAGGCAGTTATAGAGCATGAGATTTTCAGACAGAAATTTAGGCAATACATCTGTTATTTAGAAGAACAATCAAATGGGAGGGTGAGTCTTCAGTTGACTTTAAGATCACTCTGCCCTTTGGCCTATGCAATAAGCATGTTTACAGAAGCAGGACAAAGAGCTGATTACAAGGTTAGCCATTTGAGTGGAAAATTCCTCTTCAATAAGAGTAGACCTTTTGTACTTGGGTTTAATTCCAGACTCTTGATTCTGTTCCATTGGTCTATTTGTCTCTTTTTATGCCATATTGATGACTATAGCTTTATAAGATAGCTTGAAATCAGGAAGTATGAGGCCTCCTACTTTGTTCTTGAAAGCCACTTTTAAATACATACTTTACTATTTCTATTTTAGTTTCTACTTTTAAAGGTAAAGAAGACATATTTTAAAGATAAATATATTTATAAATATTTTGAGGTCACTTAATTGGACCAATTTGAGAACTGAGCCTATTGAATTTAATTAGCATATTTGGTTAAAGAAAAAATAGGAGTAAGAAAGGATTGGTTTAGTTGAAAAGTTTAAGTGAATTTAATAGAAGCATCCAAGTTCATGGTTACCCTGCTGTTTTATATTAATATTGACAATTATGAAAATATATATTTTTTTAGTTTTCAAAAAATATTATAGATGGTGAGCAGGTAATTATAGCCTTCTAAAATTCATTATGTTATTTCAGAGTGGCCAGTTCCTGCTTATTCTCTGGAGGGAGGTGGCCTAATTTAGGCACGTTTAGTATTTAGAGCAAAAGGAAGCAATCTATAAAGAGAATGATGGGCACCTTAAACCAGCCCTATCTTTTATTTTTACATTTCTCTTTCATTATCTTTTATATTTCCAGAGTCTTAAATTTAATATTGCCTCTTTTTTTCCCATTTTTGACTTTTATAAATCTAAACATTTCCACCATTAATACTATAGTTTGAGGAAGTGGCAAATGCTTCATTTTAGGGGTAGTATACTTCATATCTGGGGGAAAATAGAGACTTCTGAGAAACAAGTATTTTAGGTGAGAAGTGTGTGAAAGTAATTGACTGTGTGTGATGGAGGTAGTGGGGGGAAACAGTTCTAAGTAAATTACAGGATGATAACAGAAATAACGTAGGGTCTCTATTTTCAGCGAAGTTTCTATACCAGTTTTGAAGCATCACAACAAAAACAAATTCTCGAAAACTGTTGTAGAAATCTTTTTAATGTTCAGGCTGAGAAGACAATGCCTATGTTTCTGAAGTTTCATTTGGCAGGCTTGATGCAATAAACTCAACAGAACACAATTCAAGTCTTTCTTTGATAAAAAGTCCAAGTCTACTTAACTGAGTCCATAGAAGATCAAGTGAAAAAATCATCCTTAAAGACCAGAGGAATAGAACACAAGTTAAGATACAGTTTCAATGTCCAGTGATTAGAATCACCACATCCTTAAATCGCGTGGTTGTGCATTTTTTCCTTTCAAGCTCTGTCAATACTTTTTGTCCAGCCCCATCCTCCCTTTTCTTTGTCATCCTAAGAGTGTGGTAGTTGTTTTCCCTGGAGTTGTTTGCCAACCTCCATTTATTTTTCAAGTTTTCCTTTCTCGAAACAACCTCATGTTGAATTTTGCTGTGCTGTAATGCTGTAAATTTGTAAAATATATCATTGTCTCACAGTTACTACTTTGTGAAGGTTCTAGAAGCAGAATTTTTCTTCAGTTTTGCCAACACTGCTTTCTAGCCGATATAAATATAAAGACATATAACTTAGGACATAAAACTAGGCTTTTGTTTGCCTGAACCATCAAAAGAATAAACATAAATGTTTATATACATATATATATAATCTACATATGTATATGTTAACACCTATATAAAATTGAATTATTCTTTTAAAGAGTTTGTGTTTTGTGACAAACATACTATATGCATATGCATTTGGTTTATATAAGCATTTCTAATTCTATAAACTTTTATAGATCTTTGGTGATATAAAATAGTTATCTCAAATCACTTTTAGAAAAAAGTAAATTATAAATTTTGAAAATAATAAGCAAACTAGGAATGCTTTTCAAAACCAATCCTCATATAACTTTGTAAAAATGTCCTAACTTATTTTTGGAATGAGATCCATAGAGAATTGCAGGTTTCATTTCCTGTACACTTTTATTTACTGCCAGTAACTTGGAGATGCTAGGAATGTAGAAGCAGATAATTCTGAGGACATTTTTTAGGAAAGCAGTGTTGTGCTGGCTTTCATTTATTTTTTTTTTAGATTTATTTATTTGAGTATCTTGTTTTAAATATTTTAGTAATAATCATTTCCCAGTAATTGATTTTTAAATATACAGTACTATTAAGAAAAATAATGTATTCATTACCTTTTCAGAAAATAGTTAGTTTAAAAGAAGATCTATACTAATAAAATGTGACTTTTAAATTTGTAATATTCTGTCAAGCCTAAAAATGTAAAACTAGGTGTGGATAAACTTTTAAAAAAATCACCAGTAGTACAAACAGATTTTCCTGCCCATTATTTGCAGGGCTGGAGGCATTTCCATATTTAATGGTATGACCTGTTTTAAGTATTTGGGTCAAAGAGAAGGGAGCCACCAATGTTTAAAGTGGCACAGACAGAAAAGGGAAAGTGCAGTAAAGTTAAAAAGAAAAAAAAAGTCAGATATATCAACAATGTTCCATTCAAATAGTGGTATTATTTTGCGACAGTTATTTACTCTCTCATCATCAAATCCAAAATCAGTGACTAGTCAGCACAAGTTACTGGCCTAATAATGGAGTTGGAGAAGCATGGGTTTAAATTTGTGCTCATTTCTTGCCAAGTAGCAGCAGTATGACCTAGGGCAGTCACTTAACCTTGCTAAGCTTTGATTTCCCATCTATACAGTGGAGTCAATAGAAATGCCTACCTTTGGGTTGTTACAAGAATTAAGTGTATTAATCTATTTAAAGTATTTATAAGGGGGCACATAGTAAGTATACAAATTATATACACTATTACCATTACCTTGACAAGCTATTCATCTTATCTCTGCATTTCTTCATATGTAATGTGTCTAGAAATGTATAGATATGCAGTATAATTAAACACTCTCTCCTCATTTTTGCTTTCTACAATTGGGCTGAATGCTATATGAGATATAGAAGGATACCTACTATTTACTCAGCCTTCTACTGTGTACTAAAGAAATACATCTTTTTATTCATTCATTATTTTATCGAATCTAAAATTTATTAAACACCAACTAGATGTCAGGAAGTGTATGGGCAAGTAGAGAAAAGAGCATAGAAATTTATAATCAGGAGAAATTTTTTTTAGTCCTCTGTCAACCATTTAATGTTGTCCTGGGCAATAAATTGGTAGGATCCAAGCACTTTAAGCCTTGGTTTTATTATTTTTAAATGTTAATAGTACTAATAGTTGTTATAAGATTCAAAACCCATTCTGAGCTATAGTATCTTGTGCAGACAGTCAAAACCATTAATTATTTTAGGAGGCACATTTGCATTTCTCACAGTAAAACTTTGAGAATTATGCCTTTGTACTAGGTGACATGTCTATAGTGGCTAAAAATTTCACCATCACACAGATTTAAGTGGGCCTAAAATGCTACTTTATTATTTTTTCTATAACTGAATTAAATTTCTACCCTGTACCCTTTTTTATTTTAATTTGGCAGGTTTCTTAATAAAGAAGTCCCCCCACCCTTATCCTCAGTTTTGCTTTCCAACTACCTGAAGTCAACTGCAGTCTGAAAATATTACATTGAAAAATTTCAGAAATTGACTATTCATAAGTTTTAAATTGTATACCTTTCTAAGTAGTGTGTTAAAGTCTCATCTTCCATCTCCCTTCTGCCACGGATGTGACTCATTCCTTTGTCCAACATATCTGCACTGTATATGCTACACCCATTAGTAACATAGTAGCTGTGTTAGCTATCAAATCAGTTATTAGAGAACGAGACCATACGCATATAACTTTTATTACAGTATATTGTTATAATTGTTCTATTTTATTATTAGTTTTTGTTGATCTCTTACTATGCCTAATTCATAAATTAAACTTTATCATATGTATGTGTGTATTGGAAAAACATAGTATTGAGAGGGTTCAGTACTATCTGAGGTTGCAGTCATCCACTGGAGGGTCTTGAAACTTATCCACTATGAATAAGGAGGACAAATATATGCTTTTCTCAGGAAATCTTAATAAAATTTAATGACTTCAGGTTTTCCAGTCACACTCAGGATTTGTTGGGACCCTCCCTCCGCTCCAGGTTGGCAGCACTCCAACGCTATTACTTGGCTTCTAAGGCTGGCTTCTGGTCCTGGGTCAGGGACATGCAGACATGTTACATCTAGTTTGGTCCTTTGAGTGGCTGACATTTTTATGAGGCCATCTGCTGAGTTGGACCAGCAATTGTATTCCTCCCTAGCTGACATGCCCATTCTGCCTTCCTGGCCCTGTGATCCCTCTGTCCTGGTAAGACTACAGTTGCTCCTCTTAATTTCCATGATCTTCCCAAGTCCCAACATATGTTAGCAGTCCATCATACACCTGTTGAGATATTCTGACCTCTGTGAGGCTACCTACATGTCCAGCCTCTTTACTCAGGCACTATTGCAAAACAGCTCAGGTGCCATCTCTACTCTCAGACTTCCACTCTTTAAGAGGACATTATCATCTTCCTTTTCTCTTTAAATAAATTTGAAAGAGTATGTGTGTTGGGGAGTAGAGGAGTTCAAAGCTTTCAGCTCTCACTTTTCTACAGCTCTCTGTTCATCTTGGTAGGCAGTCAGAACTGGTGAAATCTTGCCAGAGTCATGTTTTACTTATACTCAAAAAAAATATTTACCTCTGTTATTGGTATCAATAATTAGTTTTACTCGAAATCTCTGAATTTCTGAACAACTCTAAGGTAGTGAGGACCCAAGACTTACTTGACCTGCCAAGGATGGAATTTAAGACCATGAGTATAGTTTTAGGAAATACCTACCGTGTGTGTGTGTGTGTGTGTGTGTAGTTCTGATGAAGGGACTGTTAGACGTGGATATGTTAATTAACACAATGATTCCTTCACATGTGCATTGTGATTACCGGCAACTAGTAAAACCATTTTGACACTTCAGGTTTCCCATCTGTATAAGGGAAACAGAATATCTAATTTACAGTTTATTTGTGAGGATTAAGTACTGCATATAATACATCCTTAACAAATCTGAGTTCCTTTCCTCACATTCTCTTAAGATCCCCTCTGTTCTTTAGTATATCTCCAATTACTCTCTCATTTGGGACTTAGCTGCCTTTTGTTAACTATCCTTCAGTGTTTCATTTATTATATTCATGCATTGTATACCTTATCAAATATTTTACCGCAAACCCTCTTGAATCTGTTTTATACATACCTAATAAGGCATATATATATATATATATATATATATATATATATACACACACATACACACATATATATACATATAAATATTTATTTATTTATTTTACAAATTAATTTATTTTTTCTTGAGGTAAAATTTAAGTGAAAGAGAAAAATGAGATCCTTCTAGTTTTTAGGCAGAATTTTCCTTATAAGAAGTAGGCCAAGAAGTATTGAACACAGAATAAATTTATCTCTGAAAACAGCTCTTCAGCTCTGGATTGTTTAGGATGGCCTAGAATCCATGCTTAGTATTCTCTTGCATCTCCTGTTTCAGAACTCTTTTGAATTAGCATTTTGGCATAAAATATTTCCTTGGAATTGCTCTTATTTTGATCCTCATCTTCTGCACTCCATTGTCAGATGAGATGACAATATGTAGCAGTCATTTTATAAATCCACATACAAATTATTCCCCAAATGAAGTCAATAGACATCTTACCTATTCAGTTCACAGTTAATTGGAGCTACTGAGACGTGCTTTTGTAAATTGTCTCATTCCCATAAAATCTTTTATTAAAAACAATCATAAATATAGCTAAATGGGATGGTTAGAAGTAGATTGGTGTATAGGAGCTCCTACAAAGTTTTTCCATTCTTGTTGTTCTCTCCCCTCCACCTCTCCAGGGTATGCTAAGAACTTTCCTTTTGTAGATTTAAATTAGCTGAAAGAGAGAAGAGAGAGAAACAGAGACAGAGACAGAGACACCACTGTCCACTGTTACCATTTGTAGGAATTGAGCCTGATATGTATGTTTTGCTCCTCCATCTCACTGAATTACAAGGTTCTGATTCTCCTTAATCTCATCTACACTTTTAAAGAGTTGTTTTGTTTTTTTTTTTTTTGTAGGCTAAAATTAAAGACTTTCTGGTGTTTGTGAAAACTTCTTTGTTTGCTATTTATTTTTCCCATAGCTTTCGTATTTGTTTTCTGTGTGTATGTGAATGAATAGGGAAAAAGGCAGAAAGCAGAATATTCTTTGATAACCCTGAGAAGTGCCTGCATATTTCACCAAGATACAGAGTTCGTTTGCAGCCATTCTAAAAGAGTTGGCAGTAGTTCATTTGATCTGTTTGATTGCAAAAACCTGCAATGATTTAGTGAAATTTTCTTGAAGATTTAAAGAAATAGATCAGACAGTGCTTACAATTGAAGCTTAAAAAAGCTTTTTATTTATCTTATTTTATTGAAATGAGAATATGGGAATTCTAAAATATCCTTACATTTGCTACACTCATTCTTCAGGCAGCCTTTCGTCATGATCACCTTTTTCCTGTTTATCTGTAATCACTACTACATATGCTTTAATGATTCTAATGAGAGCTGTGGGTTATGCAGAATAATAAGTTTCAAATTAAAGAAAAATTTATAAGCATATTTATGATTTATAATTATTAATTTATTGAACAACTTTTGTTGACCACTAGAGTCTGACTTCCCCAGGTCTGGTGCATAGTAAATTCAAAGATGCTCAATAAAACAATGACAGAATCATGCATGAATGTGTGCTGTGTAGTGGTGCTAGGTACTAAGGATGTTTGCCTGAGCCTGAATGAGTCTTGAACTTTATCCAAATTGTGTAGTTCAGAGTTGGGGTATGGCAAAGAATGTGATCATTAATGTAAACTGTACATTATTAGTCATCTCAGTAACACCTGTAGAATGAAGAAAAAACCAAAAACACAAACAATAGTAAAAATAATACAAAAAGAATTCAACTAGTTAGAATAAGTTGAATCTGTTTAGCAAACATTTAACCATCATTTATGTTCAGAAACCCAGGAACATTCTCTTCTGTGTTTTTTAAATCAGTAATGCTTATAGATGCAATCATTAATTTTGTTTACTTCTTTAGCTTTTTACGACTTGCATTTTTTTGTTGAGATTCAGTTTGCCCTTCCTAATTATTTTAACCCATCCACTAATCCAGAAATGATAAAAAAAAAAGAAAGAAAAGAAAAGAACAAGTGGAGCTTTATATATTATAGTGAAATCTATTCACACTACTCTACAAAAGGTTCCAAATTGGAATGTCTGAAATTATCCACCTCTCTTTTGTTGCATTTTAAGAAAGTCAATGAAATTTGAAATGATTTAGTAAAATGGAAAGGAAGTTTGAACAGGTTTTATATATTGAAAGCGTGACAAAAGAAGTAGACCCGATCAGTTTAGGCTGTGGAGAAAGGAATGTGCCTCACAATTTTGCATTTTTTTAAACAAAGCTTTCCAATTTACCTGGAAGCCCACCCCATGTTTCATTTTCTAGTCATATAGCAGAGATTGTTACAGTTGGAATAGGTCTCTTTTTTCTGAGAAAATGAACCATTTGGAGTAGTAAATGAATTTATGTTAGTTTTATATGAGAAGTATAGAGGTATAATGAAAAAAACAAAGACTTTGTAATCAGAGAAACATACACTTACAAGTTGTGTAGCCTTGAAGTGATAATTAGCATTTTTTAGTCTCAATTTTCTATCTGTATGATGGGTTAGAGTGGGATATGGAGACAATACCTTTCATGTAGGCAGCTACAAATATAAAGTACTTATAACATATAGAGTTTGATGTCATGCCTTCCATCAAAGATTGAGTACTTGTATGTAAACATTGATAAAATTTTTTCAAGATTAACATATATAGTAATTTCAGTTCTGAGTCATTTTAAAGTAGTGCTATTAGCTTTGTAACTGAATGTTATTTTAATTTATAGTAGTAATACTTTTTCAATTCCTACATTCTTTTAATTCATTATGACTTACTTCTAGTATTTCTATTTGACTCATTGTTTCCATCACTGTGCTGAAATTTCCCATCTATTTGTGAAAGTTGTATACTTTTTTCCTTAAAGTTTATATGAATCTATCATAAGGGTTTTGTGTGTGTGTGTGTGTGTTTTATGAGTCAGTTCTTTTAATGTCCTCATCTGGTAAGTTCGAATATGCAGGTTACCTCTAAGTCTGGTATATGTTGATGACTTTATCTCTTGAAAGTGAGTATATTTTTCTTGCTTTTTCGCACATCTCTCTTTTTGTGTATGTGGATGTCAGACTTTATATATGACAGAACAATAGAGATGAAGTAAATATATTTAATGCAGGAAATGGACACAGCTGTGTTTGAGTCAGTGGTGTTAATACTAGGCTAGTTTTAGGTTTTATTGTTACTGTAGCAACCTGCAGAGGACCACAGACCAAATTTCTTCAGTGATGGCTGCTGCAACCCAAGGCAGGCTTAGTGTCATTTATGCCATGAGTTCTAAAGGGATTTCTCAGTGTTCCAGTTCCAGCTGTAGCTTTCAGCACACCTTGTATACCTGTCCCTTCCCCACAGTAACTGACCACTGTTTTGCTACAGAGCAGCATCCTGGGCTCAGAGGATATTCTCTCCCTCTCCCAGGGATAGGTATTTTTTGCTTCTATCCTCCTTATCCTCCAAAAGCAGACCTTTGCCTAGACCCAAGGATAGTAGAGTTTCCTACCTTTCTTTCAGTAGCTTAAGTTTTTCACTTCCTAGGATACAAGAACATGGAAAATGGGTTTGATTGCATGCCTGTGCATCACGGCATGGGGGAGGGTTCTTTTTCTCATTTCTTGGCCTACCCCTAATCTTTCTTACAAGTACCCAATAAATGCCCATGGAAAAGAACTCCAGAGTGAAGGTAGACTCCTTCAGCCTGCATTCCCAAGGTTTCTAAAATTTCATGCTAGCCCATACTCAACTTTTAAGAACTCTTCACAATTTTAGCTGTTTTCTGTTACCTGCTCTTATATAGGCTACCATTTCTTCTGGTGCTCTGTTAAAGAAAAAAGAGTTCACATGTCCAATCTCTTTTTGGAGAGGATTGTCCCATTTGGTAGTTCAACTCACCTTGTTACCTTGGGGCTGCAGCTCTGATTGGCTCAAAAAAAATAAGCATGCTTTTGTAGATTATCCAGCTTTTTCTCATTGGATAGATCAACATTTTTATAAAGAATTATACATCTTAAGTAGAGATGGAACTTGATTATAATGTAAAACCCAGAAGTATCTTACTCTTTTAGAAACATACACATTCACTTCTTTTAGATGGCAATTCTGAATTCATTTACTTCTATTTGAGAAAGGCTGGTTTGGAAAAGTGATACTTCAACAACTGAATTTAAACAAACCCACTGGAAAATGTTGCAATAAAACGTTGAGAAAAAAAAAAAAAACACTGTTCGTATCTTTCAAAACTTTTTAACTGAGAGGATATGGGAGCATAGATACTCATGTATGTTTTATCTCTATCCCTATTCCTTTTTTCATCAATGACAAATAAATGTCAATTGATCTAATAAATAATTAGAAACTACTTGTGAACTATTTGATAACTCAGTTCAGGTGACAAAAGATGGTTTCAAAAGCTTTGGGGATAGTCAGAATCCATTTATGAATCCTAATTTGTGATGTCAAAACAAAGATTTGGCATTTTTTCCAAAGTTAAACTCAAAGGTGCAGAAACTGGTCTCCGGGCCTTTTGAATTAGGAATGGGCAGGGCGGGAAGCAATAGGAGGGACAAAAAAATGAGGAAAGAAGTGTGGTATCAATTGATGGTTCTTTCTCAAAAATAGAATCACCAGAGAATTCTAAATAAATTCATTTTTGGAGCTGAAACACAGAGGAAGGGCCCTGAAATTTCATGTCTGCCTGAAATAAGTTAGATTAGTAACACTTTTGTGACTAATGGGGGTCCTTTAAAATTTTTTTAACCAAATACCTCTAACAACACAGAAGAGAGAAAATGGATCCACTGTGTACTGGAGATATAGGTTAAAATAGCTTCAGGAAGGCTGCAATGTTTTCTTAGTTTGGTAATATACCATACAATTAAGGGAAAAATGTTCATTCTTTTTTAAACAATTTTTTTTCTATTCAAGTTTACATATCCAAGTAGCAGAATTCATATTCTATTATATCCCTTCAAGGATGCTCATGCCAAAGTTTGAACACCTCATGGCAGGTGGTTTGAAACATCTGTAACAAATCTGAGGAAGGAGCTGAGGTAGCAAGAATGGCTCATGGGCAGTGAAATAACTACCCATGCCAAGGTCTAGACAAAATGAAGATAAGCACAAAGGACCAAAAATGTTAAATAGAAGAAAAATAAAATAGGCATCTGTTTGTTTTCTTTCTTATAGAGTGTATAATAAGGATAATTAATGCCATTCATATTAGTTGTAGGGAAACTTAACATTTTCTGCACTGAAACGTATTTATTAATCCTTTTTAACTCTTCAAAATGATGCACATGAGGTTGCTGGAGGTTTGCACTAATGCAAAATGTTGAGCTGTAACTTAAAACTAACCAAGAAATTAAAGTTAAAATTTTATGCATACATTTATATTTGCCATCTGGGGAAAACCATTGGACTGCTAAAATATGAAGTTTCAAATACCCTTCTTATTATATTAGAATGCAAAATCAAATAAGAAGTTGTAGAGTTTTTTTTTACAGAAGATATATTAAATAAAATAATATGATATGTTGATATTTTGAAATTTAACTGTCCTTGGCATTTTGCATTTAAAATTTTTTTGTCTAAAAAAATTAAAGGGAGACCTTTAAATACATATATTTTGATAGTGCCATTTCATTAGGCATGTCATTTTGCAAATTTAGTGACATTATTAACATGTTTATTTTATTGATGATACTAAATCAAAATGATTTCTGCAATTAGTGGCTTCCATAAAACAAGCACATTAAGAGGAGATCATACTTCTGATTATGGTACATCAATTTCCTTTTCTATTTTAGAATATCTATACTGTCTCTCATGTTTTATTTTCATCTATACCTTACTTAATTTAGAATTCATTTTATTATTTACCACAGTTCCCATTAAAGAAACAACCAGTATTATTTAAATTTAAGCAAGAAACTCAACAAGACTTACAGGTTTTTTATTGCTAATGATTTTATTTTTCTCATTAAGTCTGAGTCTGATGAAACTAAACAGAATGTTTTGGTTGGATTTCTTGGTCACCCCTATTGGTGTTTATGAATTCTTATAATTGGCATGAATTGAAAGCTCTTATTATCACTGATAGTAACCCAAAGACAATTCCAATTTGGGTTTAAATGGCCCTATGCAGACAAGGATATCTGAACAAACCAAAACAGCCTCATGTATTTATGGCAGATAAACACCAATTAAGTGCTAGAAATCACATCAGTTTGGTTTTGTTTTCCTGTATAGTTTCAGGTTGAGTTTTTTTTTTCTCTTAAGTGTGCAGATAGAGCATCACAACCTTACAAGAGGAAGATCTTCCCATCTGAATGTGAGATGGAAAAATTAAATGAAACAGAACTGATTTCTCTGTTCAGCAGCAAACTTTATTCCTTGAGTGTTATATTAATTAGGACACTTGATTATAAGTAACACATACCAAATTTGAACTGGCTTTATCAAGTGTGGGTATAATTATAAAGGATAAATTTATTCTAAGGATTAAAAGTTTTCTTGTGGAAGGCAAAGAGAGACTACACTTGTGCTTCAAAAAAATGTTGGAAGCAGACAATCGAAAGCTTTCAGGATTTTCTGTCACATTGCCTTCTCTCTGTGCCATCTTTTTTATTGCAGACTGGCTTCCTCTACTCCTCCCATGGCAAAACATGACCGCCAATATCCCCTTATACTTATATTTCAGTCAAAGTATTCAGGGAGAGCCTGACTCAACGCAGATACCAAGTCTCAATTCTTATGATATCTTTCTATGTATAAGTAGATAGAAATATAGACGTATGTCTATGAATTAAATTCATATTTAAAATATTCAATGTAGACTACAATGTAGCATTGTAAACCTTCTCATCCCTCACTGGATGAGTATTTTTGAGAAGTAATTTGAAAATATGTACCAAGAAATATAGAAATCATTATTCACCTAGATCTATTAACCTAATTTTTAATAATGTTTGCTAAGGTAATAACCCAAAATTTGGATAAAGGATTTGTCCATATCGATATTAATTACAGCATTGTTTTAGTAGCAACATTTGAGAAACCATTTTTCAAGGTTTCCAAAAAGGGCAGAATGGTAGTTTTCATGGAGTCATATGATACATTTAGCTATTTAAATGGCATTTTAACAACATTGAAAAACCCTGCTTATAATTTTAAATGATAGTGTTATATTCTCTTTATGACATAGATTGTGGTGATAGTTTCACAGGTTTATACTTACCTCTAAACTCATAAAATTATCTCCAATAAACATGTACAGCTTTTGTGTGTCAATCATACCTCCATTCCTCAATAAAGTGATTTAAAAAAAATAAATGTAATCATAATTGATGAAAAGGAAAGAAAAAGAAATACTGTTCTTATAAGCATTGAAACAGTAGACACTGTCTCAGTTCTATATTTAACCACTTTCCTTCAAATAAGTTAGAACTTGTTTATAAATGCAGTACAATGATAATGAAGGTTGAATATTTAGTTTTAATACCCTATAATCTGGAAATTTCTTAAAATGGCATAATGGCAAGTTTGAATCTAAGGATGCTATCTATGTATGCCTACTGAGAATAACACTAGCTTAAAGAATCAGATGATAGAATTGTAGGTCCAGAGTAAAAGAGATGATCTTTTCCAAAGTCTCATTAAAACAAAACAAAACAAAACAAACAAACAAACAAAAACCTCTTATTTTTTTTTAAGTTGAGAAAATTAGATTTCAGATAATTCAATGATTAACTGATGTCCACAGAGCTGTTTAGTATTAGAGCTAGGGTTCAAGTGGGAACATTAACCCAAGGCTCTCAACAATGCTGCATCAGCAATATTGTTATCATTATTTAAGACACAGAAACTGAGGTACACTTCTACTAAGTAGCAGAGCTACCATTCCACTGAGATAGTCTCGTTCACAGCTAAAATCACTGATTCTAACTCAGAAAAGTCAGACCTTTATAATCTGTTTAGCAAAATCTGGCATAATAAAAGTAATCTTAAAATTGAGAAATTCTAACATCTTTAATTAACAAACTTTGAAAATTTTGGAGGTTCTACTTTATAATAATTTAGTGTTCTATAATCAGAAAGTAATGTTTGCAGTGTGCTACAATTCATACTAATCTAATATGAAAATAGAAAGTCACACATACAGAGATATAAAACTGTTCAAAGTTCATACATAGGTCATAGGGGAAAGCCATTTGTCAATTTCATTTCAGTCTTTCATGATTACTAGAATTTAGTATTTGTAAATATAAGATGAAGAAAACTATAGTTAAGAAGAGCTTTTTTTTGACTCAGTCAATTCCTTTAAAACAAACTCATCTACTGTTTGTTAAATGTTATGTCATTCGTAAAAAATCAACTTTTCACTTCAATTTCTAAATCTTTTATAATTCTATTTTATATTTTCCTCCACAAGTTTAATGCAGTTGTACCAAAGTGCAAAGAAAGATGTTAGTTTGAGAACTTTTTGCAATTACTTAATTTACATGCTAACCTAAATTCACATCAATTTAAGTTATGTCACTCACCATGTAGATGAAATTTAACAATTACCATTGAGCACTGAGGTAAGTGTTCTCAGTGTAGTCCTGTCACAAATCTTAGAAAAGAAGTAAATACATTTTTTTTAATACAAAAGCAAGATAAATTTGAAAAAGGAGCAATCTTTCATTAAGAATCTTGGAAGAAGCTGTCAATAACCACTTCTCATCAGTATTATATATCTCAAGCCGAATAAAAATTGATTGTGGGACTCTGTATTCTCTGCTCTGCCACTTTGATCATCTATTAGCATTGGCATCTGACTCTCAAAACTGTCTCCTCCTTTGATTAGCTCCCAGGACTTCTTTTGTATTATCAGTAATAATTTTTCTAAATCTTTCCTAGAAGACAAATTCTAACATTCTTTCGCTGACTGAAAAATTTCCCCTGTTTATGCTGGAAAATGTTTGGCCTTTTTTCTACCTACACTTTTTGGCTCAATCTTCCACAAACACTGGTTTAAGACTTCCTAATTTGGTGAAGAGAGAATGAATGATTACTCAAGCTTTATTTCTGTTGTGCTTTCTGTATTTGACACAAGGTATAAACGAGTAGTCTCAGAGCTGACTATTGCTGTTACAATAACTCACCAAGTTTCCTTAGAACATAATCTCCCCTGGATGTGTGTAAGAAAAATATACTTGCTTTAATGTTTAAATTGTAAATGGTGTGGTAAGAAAAAATACCAACGTAGAAAAGATAATATGTTCTAGATGGAAGACTTTCAGAGAGTTTTTAATACTTGATTTAAAAACTATACATCAATTTCTATTAAGTTGAAATTTAAACAATGGAATACAAATCCATCTATGTAAAATGAAGATGGTATACACAGTCTACTATTATTTTATTCTATAGGATGCATTTACTGTTTACTTAGTATATTAGTCAGCTTTATTCTAGGATAATGCTCTGTAAAAAATCAAATCTTTGTGACTTACAAGAACAAACAGTGTTTGCTTCAATCTTTCTAGAGGGTTCAAGTCAGTTCCACATATGTATGTCTTCTTTGGGGAGCATAGTCAGCTTGAGGCATGATCTACTGGCAAAGGGAGGAAGAGCCAAGAGGGTGAAAACATCACAATTCTTAAGTCCTTAGCTCAGAATTGATACACTGTCATGTCTTCTCGTGTTTCATTGGGCAAGGAAAGTCACATGATCAAGCCCATATCAGTGAGGTGGGAAGTATAATTCACCTAGAGTGATCCAGGGCAAGCAGGGAGAGAGAAGATCAAATCATGAGCCAATAATGCAATCTACCAACCTGTCCACAAATTATTAATGCAATTAACTATATAGTTAGGAATAATAATTATTTGTATTGGGTCTTATTTTGTACTAAGTCTTTGCTGAAGACTACACTTGATGCTTTATAGGATACCTCATCAAAACAAAACTAGAAATTTGTTACTATCATTATTTCCATTTTACAGACTAGAAAACTGAGGCTGGTGTTACTTAAGAGATGACTAAGGCTAGTTAGTGCAAGATCAAGTCAAGTAACTTAGGTCCAGTACCCATGTGGGTTAGTTTGAATTACTCAAAAAGCTGACTCAAATAAGTACTGGTGGAGGTAGTTCATTTGGGAAGTGATCCTCAGTGGTGTAAGGGAGGGATAAGGAAAATGAGTAGGGAAGGGAGAACAAAAAATAGAGGTGCTACTGTGGGCCATTCTGAGATCAATACCTCGCGTAACCAACCCTTGGGCACCCTTGGAGAACATGCCCAGCAATTGTTCCACTGGGCTTTTTATCCATAGATATCTGTCCCTCATTTATTGAGGAATGCATGTGGGGGAACTAAATCTGTCATTTCTTGGCTGCCCCACAGATAGGCTTACCAAATTCTCCTAGAACTGGAAAAAGCCCTAATACAAAGAAGCAGAAAGATATAGATGTCTTCAGTAGCCACAGAATCTGTTTATAGTTACAGGTATATGCAGGTTGGGCCAAGGAAATAAAGCACGAGGCATTAGCTATATCTACTATACTGTTGTTTTTTTTAAACCTTTACTCCATAGTGCAAGTTTAGCAAATATATCTCATGATTTAAATATCGCTGTAAAATACACTCTAAAAAGAACTCTCTGTGTTTTAGCCATTGTCATTTTATAAAGCATCTCATTGACACAGACATTTGGAAAGGGCTGTTGTGCACTTTATCTGATTGTTTTCCTTTTTTATTTGAAAAGAATTGCCTTACAATCTGTTAAAGTAGGTAAATATATACCACAGAATAATGAATTTTGTAATTTTTAGTAGAGAAAATTAATATTTCAAAAAATAAAATTGTCTAGGTCAAAATATGAAAACAGATATCTAGTTAACAGTTCTGCCACAGTATCCAAGTATTTAATTTCACTTCCAAATTATATCAGGGGCCCTGCTCTTATTTTGATTATTCTGCCATAATTAGTCCATGATTATTATTTTTAACTAAAATAAGTGATCTTTTTCATGGCACACTACTAAAGTATACTTCAAGTCTGCATACTAATTAATAGTAATTTATTTTTACCCATGACAAGTCTACACCCACATATTCATATTTAAACGAGATGAGATATTTTAAATCACTTTGTAAATTACAATGCGCCACAGAAATATTATTTTCATTATTACTAAACATAGTTTCCATTCTTCTTGGCACGAGGATATATAATTTATGCTAATACCATTTCATATTTTCCTTTATCTTTCAAATCAAGATAACTCTAATTGCTGCACATCCATAAATACTAAAATAAATCACTAATTGTTAATATGACTGCCATTTAGAAATCGTGTTTATTTTACAAGATAATTCAAATTATATGGATGTCTCACAGGAAGTAGTGATATATCCAGGAATAAATGCTTATAAGTTTTCTCTATATATTTTTTCTTGATTTTTTTCAGTATTAGTATGTAATAAAAGTCTGTCACATTTAGTCTTCACAATTCTGTACCACCATTTTTAGTTCTATGACACAGATGGATACAATGAGACACAAGTTAAGTAACTGCCTAAGGTCATAGCACTAGTAAGAAATGGAGCTGAGGTTTGAACCCAGGCTATATGATGCTGGAGTGAATGTGTTTAACCACTGACCTATACTGTATCTGATAGATATTCTTGGTGTCTGAATGGAATTTAAAAGGAACAGAATCATTTGCACCATGTACCACATAGCACTCTGTTTTTCAACTCATGCCCCAAGTCTTTTTTCATACATTCTGGACTTCTGATTTCTCCTCCATTTTAATATGATACCTCTACCTCATTATTATTATGGCCTATTTCATGGCAACTTCTATAACTTTTAAAAAATATTTTTACCATTATTACATTGTGTTTTCGATATATATGGTGTTATTGATTATTTTTTATGAATATGCAATTGTGTGATTATGTTGGGTTCTGGCCATAACTCCAGTTTGCTAATATAACATAAAGTTTATGATAAAGTGGCAGGGAATGGGAGAGAACTTTTGTCCAATATAAGCCGACACAGCTGTTCAAATTAGTTTCTGGGTCCATCAGCTCCCTACAATAAAAAGCAATTGACCTACATGAGAAATAAGCGACATTTACAGGGGAAGTAAAAGGTCAGACAGGTCACTGTAGCACTTTACATTGTGTTAGGAGCCACGATAGTCATGGAAGATGAAAAAAAAGGGCAATTTGATAATGTTCCAGAATGTAATTTACCCAAAGGAAAAAAGGCAGATTTTTTTTTTTGCAAGAAATAGTCTCTACCTCTATTTTTCATTCCATATAGTACTGAAAATAAATAGCTTAGACCCAAGGCCAAATTTTGGGAGGAGATATTTAAAAATGATTTAATACCTGGTGAGTGCTCGATGGATTTTTTTAAAAAATAAATTGATAATTAAACAGAAGTTTTATAATTAATAGGGACGTTTAACCAATATGGTGAAGTGGAGGAAAAAATATTGGCCTGGAACTTATTAGATATCAGATTTAATTGTGGTATTGATTAATCATTTGATTTACTCAACCACCTCTTATTAAGTACCTAGTTCTACTTGTATGGAGTTACAAAGACATGATAGTCTTCCCATCTAAGTGTGATCACATATAGCAGGTGATGGGTATTATGTGGGCTGCATTATAGAAGAGAGTAATGTAGCATTTTTCACAGTGTATCATCAGATATATGTATATATAATCAGAAGAATTGATTAATGAATTGTGCCAATGACAGAAGGATGATTGTGGAAATCCAATATTTGAACCTGATCTTAAGAGTGAGAGCCCTCAAGTCACATTCTAGGGACTAAAGAAAGTGTGTAGCTTATTTGTGAAGACATTTGGCTTGTGTGTCTATGGTATACCTGGTAGTCAAATTGTGAAGGCCCTGATATGCCATTCTAAATAATCTGGCTTTAACCTCAGGAAAAGTATTTCTCAAACTTGAATAATGACTCAAGAGTTACTTTTTCGGTTACCAGATGATCCCATTAATTGACATGCGGAGTAGAGTATATAAATTTATTTGAGAAGATGAATGATATAGTTAAGGTACCTGCAGGACATCTAGGTGGAGGTATTAACTAGTCAGCTCTGTCAGTATGAAACTCAGGACATAGGTCAAGATGTAAAATCTAGATTTAGGTATCATCAGTATCCATATATGTGATAGTTAAGGTGGAGGAGGGAGTCACTTTGCTTAGGAAGAATAATAAACAAAGTAGACCAAAAAAAAGAATACATGGAGAATATATAGGACTCTGGGAGAATGCCAATATTTCTAGGGTGAATGGCAAATAAATCATTGAAACAGATTAAGAGTCAGCCTGCCTTTGTGTTGGAAGGAGAACCAGGAGACAGTGATATTTCAGAGGATCAGAAAGCTTGTGTGTACTTTCTAGTAATATCATTCATTATAGGGGCTTCATTTACTACATGCTAGTTGGCTTGTATCTCTTAAATCATTATTTAAGAGATTTATCTCTTGTGCTTTAGTATTCTATATTCAACTGACTATTACACATATTCTTCTTGTTTCAAAACACCTAAAATTCAGTATTTCCCAATTTTTTCATACCTTCATTATATATAGACACAGGAATTCTTCTTTCTGGGATCTCTTAGACTCCAATTTGAGTAATATCATTGGCTATACCTCTTCCCAAATCTCTGACTCCACATCTAATTAATAACTAGTTCTTATCAGTAATACCCATTAAATATATCTTTGCTGCATGTACCTCTCTCTAGTCCCACTGCAGCTCACCAATACATTCATGCCATAATCACTTCTTACATGGATTAGAGTTATAATTAGCTAATTGGTCTTGTTTCTAGTCTTACTCCTCACAATATATTCTCCATACTGTGAAATTCATTTCTAAAATACAAAGCTACATTGCCATTCCCCTACTTAAAATTCTGCTTTGGTTTCTAATTGCCTTCTGACTAAAGTTTAAGGCTCTTCCTAATTTGGCCAATGATTATTTCTTTTTTTTCTAGAGTCATTTCTGCTACTTTTGTCTTTCTCCTCCTTCTCTAGTTCCTTGAAAGGAACACGCTCTTTCTCTCAGATCTTGATAGTTGCACCTTTCACTGCCTGGAGTTCTTTTCTACCTTGTCTGCTTCTATTCTCTTAATTAACTCAAAACTCAGCTGAGATGTCATGTCATCAAGGTAACACTGGATTTTTCAAATTAGTTTCCTTCCTATATGCTGATAACACAACCCTGTATTTTTTTTATCAGTTATCTGTAGATCTATATAGTCTTTCTTTGTGTAAGTTTCTCTTACTATGCTATAAGGGTAGGAACTTTACCTTTTACATAGCTGTATTTTTACCACCTAGTAGGTATCGGTATGTATTTGTCTCTTAATAGTCTTAAAGAAAAAGGGTTATTTATTAGTTTCTTATTCATGCTATAAAAATTACCATAAATTTAGCACCTTAAAATGACACAAATTTATCATCTAATAGTTCTTTGGAACAGTAGTCCCAAATTGGCCTCATTGGGCTAAAATTAAGGGGCCAGAGGAACTGTAGGCTTTAGGGGAGAATCCATTTCTGTGTCTTTTCCATTTTCTAGAGGCTGCCCACATTCTTTGATTCATAGTCCTCTTCCTCTGTCTTTAAAACCAGCAACATTGGGCCAAGTCCTCATGCTGCTGTCTCTCTGGTTCTCCCTCTTCTACTGCCTTCTTCTTCCTTTAAGGACCCTTTTGATTGCACTGGGCCTACTGGAATAGCCCAGGATAATCTCCCTATAAAAAATCAGCTGATTAGCAAATCTAACTCCATCTGCAACCTTCATTCTTTTTGTTATAACAAAGAGTTTTAAAACATTTTAACTTATTTTAAAACAAATAAGTTTTAACAAAACTTATTCACAGATTCTGGGGATTAGGACATGTACATCTTTGGAGGACCATTATTCTGCCTGTCACAGGTTAATAGAATTAATATCTTCATAGGAGAAAAATGAGAAGAAATCTGTCTGAAATATAAATTTGGTCTTCATTAGTTAAAGCACCTTTGTTGAGCACTACTATGTAATACAATCTATGCTAAATGCTAAAAATACAGTTATAATCCAGACAGTCACTCTCTTGGAAATTAGAAAAATACAGGTGATGTTATTAAAAAACTTTGGTAGGATAATGAGCAGTGAAAACTGTGTTACATTGATTGCAGAGTGAGTGGGAAATAAGGAATACTCTTTGATACTAACTGTTTTTCTCTTTTTTGTCCAGTAATTTAATTATTTAGACCTCCACATTATAAAATGACTATGAATGTCATATTTGGCCCCAGCATTCTATAATCTTATGATCAAAAGCTATTACTCAGATTTAATGGAAAGCACTTTTCATACCATTTTTCTTTTTACTTTTCTCCACTTTGCATTGCCATTTTGTAACATTAATAACATAGTATATCCATTTTCTAAATAAGTCCTGAATTTTGGGCCCTTTGTAATGTTCCAGAGTATCACATGACCTCATCTAATGTTTACTATTAATGTTCTGTATTTCTTATTTCCTTTCTTCTTATTTTTGGTGGAAACAGAGAATAAACTGACCCTAATAGCTCTTCATATTACTTAATAGTCCTCTCTTTAAGTAAAATAAACTCATAACCCTTTGTATTTCTTTACTATTATATTTCTGTTAACAACTTTAGTATTTCCTATTACTCCTAAACTTATGTTTTCTGGGTCACTTAAATGATGAGGAGCTTCAATTAAAATATTAACTAGCACCCAAGGAAATATTATTTTTAAAAATGTTTTTTTGGCCTCAATTATGATTAACTGCCCTGTGTCATGAAGATAATTTTTGGTGTTCATATAACTGGATTGTTGTATTTTGTTTTTCAATTTTAAATGCTTTCACTCACATTGCCTTATCTGATAGCATATAAGCAGTCATAACATGCAGACTCTTCGTGATCTCACTCCCAATGCCCTTTATAATTTCATCCCTTGCTACTCCCTTCTTCACATTTTAGAATACAACAAAATTGAATTATACATGATGAGGAGCATGCTCTTTTGGTTTCTTATCTCTCTTCCTTTTTCTTGCTATATCCTCAAAAAGGTTTATCTTTCTCTTCTTACTTTTTTCTTTCCTTATTTTCACTCATTCTTTAGACTCAGCCTAGCCATTACCTTCAAAAATATGTCTTTCCTAACATTCATGTGGCTACATATCTCTTTTTCTGTGTTCCTGTAATACCCTTTGAACATATGTATTCTTGCTTATATTAAACATTTAATATTTATCTGTAATAGATTTATTTTCTACTAAGCTGCAAACTTTGGTAAAGACCGAGTTTTGTTTATCTTTTCAGTAACTAGTGTGGGAACAGCGCACACTAAGCATTAAATAAGTAATTCTTCTATAAATTTTTGCATAAATAAATTATTTATTACATATTAATAGCAGCTCCATTCACAGATAAAGAGACTGAGACCTAATGATTTTAAGGCCACAATTCTAATAAGTTCTGCACTGAAACTGGAACCCAGTTCCCCCAAATTAATGTTCTCTCAGTTTGGCCAATACCATTTTTGTGCAGTAAACTCACTCTGGTGAATCATGAATATCACAGTTATCTGACATTTATAGGAGACTGAAGGTCTCAGGAATATAAAAGTTAATAATAGGGACAAAGTTCATTACATTAGTCTTAGAATATATAAAGAGCCAGATTTGTTGATTAAAAAATGACTATTATAATTGGTTATTTTATATATGAAATACATTTTTTATGTCATGGTAGAAAACTAGTTTTCTATGGGTTTTTCTCGAGAGAATAAAATAAAATGTTGGTCACTTTTTCCTAATTATGAAGTAGTAGTTCTTCACTCCTTGATATCTCCAGGGTACAGTTTTCAAATAAATTTTTCTAAGAGAGACTTTTTCCTTGGCTCTCACATTAATATACCCAGGCATGTTTTTATTAGCAAAAGAAAATCAGTTATAAACCAAACCTAGAGAAAATGAAATAGAACATGTGCTACTTGAAATGACTAACAGGAGTATATAGATAAATATTTTCTAGTAAAACAGACTGAAGTTTATTCTTTTCTCATTCTCTTTGTTGCTGATTTCACATTAATATCTCTTACTATAGACTGTACAATAACATATATAAATTCTATAATTATATATGTTTATGCATATCAACTTTAGATTAACTATGGATATATAATTGATCATGCTTAAAATAATCAACTTTTAAGTAATATGAGAAATAGCAATGGAAATGAATAGATTCCAATATATAAAAATATAAAAATGCTAGCACAATAAAAATGAAATGAAAATTAGAAGGAATATGACCACTTGGGAACATATATTTATTCACTGCCCAAGAGTAAGCTTAATTTATAATAGTGATTCTTAACTTAGATTTTATGCTAATAGGACTCTTCTGAAGGCAGATCAATGAACCCTAGGAAATTGTATGTAAATATGTCTGTATTGGCATTTTAGGCATTTTATTTTCTGTGGAAAAAAGATGATTATTCTATCAAATAATCAAATGGAGTCCACAACTTGAAATATTTAAGAACTACTGATTGATGATCTCATTATAATTAATTTTGAAATGTCAAATACTCAGTAAATACATGAGCAGAAAACATAAACAATTATTTTGACGAAAATAGAAACATGAAGAATAAATGTATGAAATATGTTCTACTTCATTAGTAATCAAATGGATTCAAATTAAAACAAGTGCTAACTATCTCCTTATATTTAATAAAGCATCAATCACTTTAAAAACAAAAACAATAAAAACTTTTATCAACAGCATAATTTCATTCTTGTACTACTAAAAATTGGTATGACCATTGGGAGAGCAATATGATAATATTTAGTAAATGCCATAAAACTTTCCATACATTGACTCAATAATTTATCCCAAGGCAATTATATACCACAAGCTGAAAGGGGATGCATGAAGATGTTCATTATAGTAAAATCCCCAATGACAAACAAAAGGAAAGGGTAGTCCACATGATATTTCTGGTAAAATAAATGAAAAATGGCAGAATATTATCATGGCTATGAAAAATATGTGTTTATGAGGCTTATAATGTACAAACAAAACTTTTGGGTGATTTTTTAATGTTAAAATATTTTTATAATGTTAATATATGGCAAAACTGAAACACTAATTATCAATTAGCAAATATAAGGAGCATTATCATTTAAAATATTAACAAACAAATCATTCAACATTATAAAGAAGGTTCAGTTTTCAATTCTAGATAAATCTGTGCAGATATGCAGGTTATGCCTTATAAGATTCTAGGATGTCACTCCCATAGATTACAACATACATGGAAACTCCTAGGTTGTTCAAAATAGAGTCTCTGGATTCATAGTTATTTTGTATTTCTGTTAATATGTTCAGCTTGTGACTCTGAATCTTATGGCATTCCATATTATCTATGCAAATATAATATACCGTGGTCAATCTGAAAAGCCACGAACCTTGACTCAAATAATCCATATCACCTATGTCACCTACTAGCTTTATTCCTTCTGAGCATGTATTCCTTTAATCTATAAAATGGTAAATTACATATGGATTAAGATAATATATGTAAAACAGCTTCATGAACAATAAGCACTATTAAATTTTATATTTTACAATAATAAAAGTAGTTATATTAATTTTATCATGTTAGAGAAAATAAATGTTACTATACCAAAATAAAACATTAGCAAGTAACCAATTCAAGGTGTATTTTTAAAATAAAAGCAGAAGAGGTTAGAGAAAATATCTAGTGACAATGTTTATATGATGAAGCTCATATTTAGTGCTATTTACACAGTAGATACATAATATTTTGCACATAATGTCAAGGTTTTCCTCCTGCCTTCAAGGCCTATCTAAAAATTGCTCTTTGTACACATAATTGAAAACAATAAAAATATTGCTTTACTACCCACTTTTCACTTAAAAGCATCTGGAACAAATCTTTTCAAATGTCCTCCTACTCAGCTTTTGGTGAAGATGGTAGGGTACATTTTAAAAACCTCTAAATGAATGCTTTCAAATGACTCATTTATTCTCCCACGTCTGACAGATAGGATATGCATGCACATGTAGGAAAAAATAAGTGGAATTGCAAAGAATGTCATTATTATTTATTTATTTTGCAAATAAAACTCAACTCATGATCAATAGCTCAATTCTGGATAATTATATCTATATATCTATATCTATATATAAAGATATAGATATGTACGTATACGTATACACAGATGTACATACCATTAAATAAATGTACAAACCAGTCTTTCTACTGCAAGTCAATGAAAATGGTTCAATTTTGACCATTTAAAATGTTCTGTTTATTTTTATTAGGTTTGAAAATAATTGTTATCTATTTTTATTCATATTTATACTTGTCCACAAAGGAAAGATTTCTATATTGTAGCTATGATTTGTCCTATACTGTATGGATAATGTTGATATTTTACTACATACACGGTAGCTTGTGAGAGTAACACTATTAAATAAAAAGAAAGTATTTTGTGATGCTAAGTAAAATTTTATAATCTGTGAAAACAGTTTTAGGTTTATGATTTATCCACTGTTATCTTATATTGCTTAAGAGTACTTACGGATTAATAATGTGCTTTAAAGATTAACAGATATTCTTAGTGTGTGGATATATTTGTCATGAGAAAGTGGTTCTTTATGTCATTTGTTTTCAGGAGAAGCAATGGAGATTTACTCCTGAGAAAACAACATGATAGCAAATAAGGTTATTTTGTTAGAGCATTTCAATAAGGTTCATTTGACCCTTGTAAATAAAATATGAAAACTCTTCATTCTTTTTCACATGCACTCATTTACTGAACATTGACTAATATGATTACATTTACAGTAATTCAAAGATAGGCTTTGGCTTCAAAAAAGCATTTTGATAAATCAAGATTGGTGATTTTTCTGTCCATCTGTCTCAGTACTAATTTCCAGCTTAGGAAAAAAAAAGAGATAATTTTTAGAAGTATGAATTTTGTGAAGCTGTTTTAATAATTTTCCACCCTAATCTCTTGATATAAGAAGTCCTTGGGGATGTTTCCCTTGAATATTTATATGTAATTCATGAAGAGTAACATTTGCATTTTAATTTGAAATTTCCTGACTTTTTGATGAAAAGAGGTACTAAAAATTTGGAGTATAATGTCCCCTTCTTCTATAGCATTCACAAATTTATTGATCAAATATTTGCTGAGCTGTTCATTTGTCCAGACAAAGCCATGGTGCTGATTATCAGAAAACCTCTCCTATAATGGGAGGGGGCTACACCAGGGCCCCATGTTAGAGTATGCAGGTATTGCAAAAATCATTTCTACATGGATTGGGGGTGGGAGTTAAGAGGAAAGCCTCAGTAATTGTTTTTCAAGAAAAAATGACAACTAATAGGTTCTTTTGATTATACTAGAGTATCTATCCATTATAGGGGAATAAATAATATTTTATTTATTTAGATTATTTTTCTGTAATGCACTTATATAATATTTGAATGACTATGAAATTGACCATATCAATTATTTTTTAGATTTCATTTTAGTTTGGGTATCTAGTAACAACATCACTCATAATTAATTTCATTTATCAATGAGTAATATATATATATATATATATCATAAAATGTATAATAATTAAAAGTTATTTTGATTATGAAATATAATTGATATTCAAAATTGCTTCTTAACTCTTAATCTTTTATTTTCCATTGTAGATGAAAGAGAAGATGTTCAAAAGAAAACATTCACAAAATGGATAAATGCACAATTTTCTAAGGTAAGGACATTTTGTTACTTCTCTTTTTAAGATGTAATATAATTTGCTGAATTTTCAAAATGAACTATGTACCCATGTAATTTAAATGTTTATATTGCTTTCTCATAGTGTCGTTTTATTTTTGTGCAAACCTGGGGTACATATGCTAACTTTTAATTAAGGAAGAAGTAGCAGAATATTTGATAAAGAGAAATTATTAATTTGACCAAATTTATCCTTGATTCTTCTTGAAAATGAGTTTCTTTAATGACATCAATCGCCAGAGGATTATAACAGCAATCTTCCATCAAGTAGCTATTATATGTCACAGATCAAAAGAAGATATGAGAGACTTTTATTTTTATGAAATGACTATATATATATATATATATATATATATATATATACACACACACACACACACACACACACACACACACACACATATACATAGTCTTTCTTGGTCTTTATCAAGTTTAAGAAAAACTGATATAACTGCCTTGGGTCTATTTGACCCCTATCACTTAGATCATGTGTCAAATAATTTAAGATGATAAGTTTGTCTTCTTTGCTGCAGGCATCAATTCATAATCTTAATAATATTTATTTTGCAAATAGAACTCACTCATGGTTAATAGCATGGTTCTATATAATTATATATGAATGCAGAGTAAAATATTCTTACCTTGAAAACTAGCATTAAGAGTGCAATATAAGGATGTTTATATAGATTTTATAGAAAGACTTGGATTTTCATTTAATAGTTCTGGATTTGGGCAAACCAAATGCTTTGTAAGTCAGTTTCCTCATCTTCCCATCGTTCATGTGTGTGTGTGTATGTGTATGTGTTGAGTGCCAACCTAATAAATCAAATCCAGATAATGGGAATATAAAGCTAATAAAATATGCTCCTTATATTCAAGACTTTAAGAGTGGCAAAATGGTGATATTTGTTGTTTTGCATGTTATAGGAAGGATTAAAAGAGTCAATATATGCAAAAATTCCTAGCACAATACCTGACACTCTTAATATATATTAATTACTCATGGGTCTGTCTCATTTTGTAAAAGTGTTGATAACAGATTCAAAATAGTCCACTGGGAAATGTGATATAAAAAGTTGCCTTTTACTGTTATAAAAGGTTTTAGAGTATCATTCATTGTTTGTACTATTTGATAGCAGAATTTTGCCAGGTACTCTTTAGAATATTGTCAATAAGTAAAGTTACTGAATTTAAATTAATCAAACTTTATTTCTATTTACTTACTGAATTAATATTAATAAATTGCTATTAATATTAATAAATTGCTATTACAGAGCTTTATAAATAAACATAAGAAACATGTTTTTAAAATTTCAACTTTTTAAAAACTAAGGGTACAAATAATAAAAAATAATAAATTATAATGACACAAATAAAGAAGAATCAATGAAAAACAAATTCAAATATTCAGGGTAGGAATTCATAATTTACCAGATAAATATATATGGTTTAATTGCTGTACCTCCTAGCTTCATTAAAATTTTCTTATATTTGGAATTTTGAAATAGGCAATAGATATAAGCTTTCAAACAAATACTATAGACAAATCGGAACTCTAAAGAGATTTTTTTGAAATAATAAATGTAACATAGTTCTCTGAATCTTTTAATTAAACCAATAAGTTATTTTTAATAAGATATGTAAACATGACAAAGATAAACACTGTGAATCTCATTTCACAAATCTGAATAGATCATCCCTGTCTATACATTGACATTTTCAAATATCATTTACCACAACTCACATGCTAATATAGAAACCATAGTTTGATATCTCATCTTCTGTGAATATATTGTTGGCTCGTCCTTAGAGCCTTTTTTCCCCTACCCTTATGAGTGCCTATATTTTAAAAATTGTGGAATAATCACACACAAGAATACACTGACTTTTTTTCCCCCAAGTACCCTCTCCCTAATTCAACTCCCACTTATTTCATTTATATTATAAATGTTCTTCCTAAACCTATTAAAATTAGATCAGGAGAGTCACCATTCTTTCAAATGTAAAAGTTTTATGTTTGGGCACATCCTAGGTATAAGAATATAAATAAATATTTATAAAGACTGAGGAAAACCATTTAGAGGTAGAATTTACATATGTGTGTATGTGTTAGCTTTTCATTTAGAGAACCTGAAAAATATATTTTCCATGTTATCTGATTTTTTGTAGTCAAAACTTCAGGTACATGACTAAATTATATTTATATGCTTTTGAAGACAATGAGAATTAAGAGAAAGCTAATTGATTCAGTTTAAGTTACTCAATGATACTGAAAGATAGACATGATTGTGAGATATGTCATTTGACATATATTTATTGCATCACTGTGTGGCATTCTAGGCCTGTAGAAGTCACAAAATTAGTTAAGGTTGAATCTTCTGATCTCTTGGAACCTACACATTTGGGAGATAATAGATAATTGCTAAATGGAGTAATACTGAGTGGGCTGTGTGTGGTCAGTACTCTGTGTGAGAATGAATCAGGGAAACCTTTATAAAGAAAGCTCTACTGACTGAGAGACCCTAAAGGAAGGAGCATCAAAGAGCAAGACATTCTAGACTGAGAAAATGGGAATCCATTGAAAGCAGGAATGTATGTTTTCTTTGTAGCCCTAATGGTCATTACTAGTGTACTACCTAAATATAATAAATGTATTTTGGTCATTAGTACAGATAATTAAACATATGCTAAGTTTTAAAAAGGAAGAAATTTTCTGAATAAAAAAAATGTGTTGAAGAAAACTTTAAAAAAGGAGAAAAACCAATGAAAATTATCTGTCTTGTAAATTAGACAAAGAGAATCACATCTAACAATAAAAAATGAATATAATAAGTTAAAATGTTTATTAGTAAGGCATATACACACATACACACACTTATATAATATTTGTAAGGTATACAGAGACAGCCAAGTAGTTCCTTGTTATTTTGTAAAGCTACACTAGGGATATTTTAAGGGAACATGTGATTAAATATAGCCTTATCATTTTGTGTCATTTGAAACCAAATGTACCTTTGTAGTAAATCCAACTGATTCTTCACTTTCCAAGTACCATTTTAAAATAAACCGTATCACTTTTTCAGAATAACTCTTCTATTAACCTTCGATTCTAAAAATTTCTACTGGAATGCGATTTATCTCACCTACTCTCTAAAGATAAGCAAACATTATTTATCTTTACATAAACACAAAACCATTGCTAGGAAAGATTAATTCAAGGTAAATATTCTATTAATATAATTTCTAGATATTTTATAATCCTCAAAAATGTGTAATTTACTGTGCCACAGATATAATTCACATAATAAAAATCTTGTTCATTCATACAGTTTCAATCACACAAGCTTATCTAAGGTAAATACACTTTTGAAATTGTAATAAAAATAATTTTGTCATAAACTTTGCTTCATGTTTATGTTAGAGAAAAAATAATCTGTGAGGACAAATATTTACTACTTGATCACATGAGAGATTAAAACCATCTCCCAATGAGTTGTATGATAGTTTTGATCTTATACTAGATTTAGTAATTATCTTTATTTCTATTCTCTTTCTATACTTATCTGTCTTATTCTTCCAAAAGCAGTAGACAACTTTATATTTGACTTAAATGAAGTAGAAATGTGTAATTGGTTCTATGAATTTCACAAAAAACCATGATATGCTAATACACTTATGTCTTCACTGCCATGATACATATGCCCATACAAAAAAAGCCAGGACTAACTCTCTCAAGAAAACAATAGCATGAGATAGAATTAGCTGATGTAACATACCTTTCCCAAGAATTCATCATAATTTGCCTTCTAGCTACCATGATAAGCATAATATAATCAAATTAACACTAAAATTGTGAGTCAGTGAATCAGCCTTTTTACATAACTCTGTACAATGAAGCCTTAGGGAAAAATCATTAATTCATTTGGAGAAGAAAGGTAAATATATTAATTTAAATTTGTTGAGTCTTGTTTTCCTTATATAGTATGTCTACTTTGTGGGAAAACCTATATTTAAAAAGTTTTATAAATAGTAAATGACAAACATAAAATATTGCCATTTTTGTTATTGTGTAATATAGTTTCTGAATTGAAGGAATTATATGTTTACGCAATTTTCCTCTGCATACCTGCTCATTTCTTTCTTGAACTTGGTTTTGGCTATCTTCTTTGGTTACAACAGGGGAATAGAACATTTATTTGTACCCTTAGTAGGTACACAAATATCCATGTATACACAATCATTAAACATGTTATGTTTAAAGTTAATTGAATGGTTTTATTATATAAAAGAAAGACGTTGGAATATGGGGCAAAACATTGTTTCAGTGAAAGAGATAACAATATGTATATATCTTTCCTCTGTGTCAGTTCTAAATTTATATGTAGCTAACAAATTTATATATTATGACTATACAAGGGACCTGATTTAACAGAAGTAATTGAGCAGAGTATTGTATCATGGAAGGTTCACCAGAAATATAAACAGACTGCTATGTATCTGGCTTCCTGTTTGTCCATTCTATTTAGTATTAAGAAGAATCAGATCACCAGAGTGCATGAAGGGCAGCAAAGCATGTCCCTGGATCACAATAAGCAGCCCATATAAGGCCTTGGTAACACTTGGATTATTTAGTACAATTGTTTTGGAGAGAGGAATATTGATATGGAAAACTGTAGAATTCCTCATTTCAGAAAAGAAACTGTCAAAAAGGCAAAGAGGCAACCATCCAAATGGGAGAATATATTTGTAAATAATGCATCCAATAAGGGCCTAATATCCAAAATATGCAAAGAACTCATACAACTCAGTAACAAAAAGCAAACTATCCAATTAAAAAATGGGCAGAGGACCTGAATAGACATTTCTCCCAAGAAGACCTACAAATGGCCAACAGATATATGAAATGATGCTTAACTTCACTAACTATTAGGGAAATGCAAATCAGAACTATAATGAGACACCATCTCACACCTGTTAGAATAGCTGTTATCAACAGGACAAGTAATAACAAGTGCTGGAAAGGATGTGGAAAAAAAGGAACCCTCATACACTGCTGGTGGGACTGCAAATTCGTACAAACACTATGGAAAACATTATGGAAGTTTCTCAGAAAATTAAGAATTGAAATATCATATGACCCAGTAGTTCCTTTACTGGGGATTTACCCAAAAAAACTTGACAACGTCTATTCAAAAAGATAAGTGCACACCGGTGTTCATAGCAGCATTATTCATGGTGGTCAGGACATGGAAGCAACCAAAGTGTCTTTTGATAGATGACTGGATAAAGCAACAAATATATATATGACATAACTATATGACATAATGTTGAATTGTATACTTGAAACGTATTGGATTTTATTGATAATGTCACCCCAATAATTTTTAATAAAAAAAGAAATAGTGAAAATTGGGATTTTTTTTCTTGTATATTCTTGTGTTAATGAGTTATAATCTTGAGAGTTATAATTTTATGGTTAGTTGTTCCAATGACTATATGAGATAAGTATTTCAGATGAGCTAAAAGAGAGCTTAAGTGGCTTATTCAAGGTAAATGGACGAGATGAAGCTGGCACCCAGGAAACTAGACTCTAAAATTCATAGCATTTTCATACCTCTTACTGTTGTGACTATTAAACCTACCAAATGCTGCATTCATCTTGAGATACTTGTTGAAAAATTGACAAGTTTTATGAGAAATAGAGAAGGGGTTTGAGGACATTAAAAACTTGAGAATGAGGGTGGGGGAATGGTGTAGATGATAGAGGCTCTGTTCATCCCTCTGGCAACCAAATCAAAGTTGTGACAGAAACAAGGAACAAATAGCAAGGAAAATCACCTGGGATCTAGATGAACAAGACATACAATTAGAGAGAAATCTAAGAAATCACCCTGCAATGGCAGAAAGTAGGTCAGGGCGAGGATGCAAGGCTGCCCCATCCTTGAGCAGCTGAGTTAGAATGAGGCCATGGCAGCAGCAGCAGCAGTGGCAGATGCCTCTTAAAGGAGCCATGCCAGTGAGCGTATTTTTGTGGTGATGGACCTGCTCTCTGAGCACCAGTGCTGGGTTGGCTGTGCGGGGGCATCAGAGACTTACAGGGAGACACTGAGTTGTTGGAGTGAGGGCCGAGACAAGACTCTATAAAGAAGTGCTGGCAGTATCCATTATTTCACTGTTGAGCCCTCCGCTCTCCCAGTGCATGGACGCTTGGCCACCATAGCTGAGATGTCATCAAACTGGATAACAGAGGTTGCTCTGCCCAGAGGATTTTCTGAAACTCTGCCTCTTCCAACTCACAGCCCCACCCAAGCCACATCCAGGTGTGTTCTCAGCAAGTCAGGTGCTCCTTGCTGAGCAGCGCCTAGACTCCCACTGGAGATATCTGGCCCCAGTTTCTGCTGTGGCCTTTTGAGGCAACTCTAAGCACAGCATCTGTGGATTGTTTGCTGAAGCTTAACAGGTGGCCCTGGAGGGGCACAGGCTTGGGCTCAATTTGGCCTGCAGCTGAACTGTTCTCAGGACTGTGCCACTGGACACCTACTTCACAAATCCACACTAAAAAGACCGAGAGACTTAGGAGCTTTGCTCATTATGTAGAAACAGGCACGGAAAGGTGGCCAAAATGGGAAGACAAAGAAGCAGAAAACATATAAGAGAACAGAACAGAGATCCAGGGATTATGGAGTTGAGAAATATAACTGATGCAGATTTCAAAACATTGGTTATAAAGATGCTCAATGAACTTGTGGGAAGTGCAGAAAAATTCAGTGAGAACTTCAACAAAGAGATAAAGAAAAAACATAAAAATGGAAATGAAAATTATAGAAGGAAACCAGTCTGAAATGAACACATTATCTGAGATGAGAAGTATATTAAATAGAATAAATGAAGTGAATAAAAGAGATGACCAAATGACTTATCCAGAGGACAGGAAAGCCAAGGACACTCAATCAGAAATACAAGAAAAAAGAAGCCAAGACTATAATAATAATTTAAGGAGCCTATGAGACACTTTTAAGGTAAAAATATCTGTCTCATTGGCATACTGAGAGGAAAACAAGATATTGAAGAGCTATTTGAAGAAATAATGATAGAAAACTTCCCTAACCTGGTGAAGGAAATAGACATACAACCTCAGGAAGCTCAGAGAATCCCCTCAACCAAGAATCAAAAGAGGTCCACACCAAGACACATCATAATTAAAATACCAAAGGTTAAATACAAAAAGAGAATCTTAGAAGAAGCAAGAGAAAAGCAGTTAGTTACCTATGAGGGAGCACCCATAAGACTGGCAGCTGATTTCTCCAAAGAAACTATGCAGGACAGAGGGCTTGGCACAAAATATTTGACATGATGAAGACACAAGATCTACAACCAAAAATACTTTATCCAGTACAGCTATCATTTTGAGTTGAAGGACAGAGAAAGAGCTTCCCAGACAAAAATATGCTAAAGTAATTTATCACCACCAAGCCAGTATTACAGGTTTGTAATACTCTAGGAGAGACTTCTTTAAGAAGAAAAAAACGTATCAAAAACATGAGTAAAGAATGGTAACGACTACATTACTATCAATAAGTACCTCAAGTAGAAAAGAATTAAGTGCTCCAACTAAAAGATAGAGTGGCTGAATGGATACGAAAACAAGACCCCTACATGTTGCCTATAAAAGACTCATTCCAGATTAAAAGACACACACAAACTAAAAGGAAGGGGATGGAAAAAGATATTGCCTTGATGGACCTAGAAGGTATTTAAGTCAGTCAGAGAAAGATAAATACCATGATTTCACTTATATGCGGAATCTAAGGAACCAAAAGAACAAACTTATCAAAAACAGACTCACAAATATAGTGGAGAATTTGGTGATGGATAGAAGGGAGGGGGGATTAAGGGGCTGGGGGAAAGGAGTGAAAGGTTAAAGAATTAAAAATTAATAGTTCATAGTTGGTCATGGGGATGGAGAGCACAGCATAGAGAAGGCAGTTAGCATTAATATGTTGCCTAGGTGAAGGCCAGGAGACAGAGAGAGCAATTGGGGGGGTCATTTTATAAACTATATAGATGTCTAACCAATGTACTGTATACTTGAAACCAATTAAAATAAATTAATTTTTTAAAAAATGTGAGAATAGAAGGTATTTAATGCCTACAATACAAATAGACACTTTGACCTACATTTCAATGTTTAGTAGCTCCATTGTTGAGAAAAATTTTTAATAGATTTTTTCTGGATGATTTTCAATATATTGAATGTTAATACTTTTACATGCTAGGTTTTGATGAGTAATGTAATCTAGTTTTCAATATAATCATGTGAATTGTGAAAATTTTTATTTATTAGTATTTTTATTTTCACTAATAAGTTATTGCATATGAGAGTTTTAAAATATTTATTTAAAATAATATAATGAAAAATGCAAAATATTGCTTTATTGGCATGCCAACTATGTACAGGTATAGCATTGTATACTGATAAAGGCACAATACAACATGGTTTTTCCTCTCTAGGAGATTATCATCTGAAGAAGGAAACAATTATGTAACAAATGATTAAAATAAAATATGACCTTTAATGTAATAGAAGTGCTATGGGAACATAAAAAAAAAAGAATAACTAATTGCTTGGAGAAGGTGACAGCTTTTGAAAAGAGGGGCCATTTAATCTGAAATTGTCCATGCAAAGAATTTCAGGAGAGATAAAGATGTCAGAAATTGCATGTAGAAATGTGGTTGATTGAGGAAGCTTGGCTGATCGGGTAGAGAGTGGCCAAGGAGAGCCATGTGAGTGGAAAATGGAGGTTATGAGAGGGAGCACAAAGCTATTCTTGGATAATTATATTATTGCAGGGGCTAGTTGAACCAACAGTAAGATATTGGTTTAATCATGTTAATATTCAACTTCTACCTGGAAAATGTGAAGTTCTAAAATAATAGGCAATGTTAGAGTAACTAAACAGCCCTATAACCACCAGTTCTTCATGCAAAATTGAATTTGAAGCCTACACTTTATGCTTAAGGAATAGATACATGGATCTCAAATGAAAATGAAAATAGATTACATTTTTTGCAGAGTTGTTTGATAACACACTTAGTCATCAGCACACTGCAACAGACTCACCTAAAGAGCTCGTTAAAACATTGCTGAGACCCATAGCCAGAGTTTCTGATTCAACAGGTCTAGGGAGAGCCCAAGAACTTGGATTTCTAACAAGTTCCCAGTTGGAATATGTTCCTATTATTAAAATCACCTACAACTATTATGTCAGGCAGTGAATTAATATTATAAATATTCTGTCTTTGCCTTAAGTCCTTATCTTTCATAAACAATCATTTATATTTAAGGAAACAAGCTTCGACAGAAATACACATAGTCTGCATTCACTGACATTATTTATTGACCATCTAATACATGTCAGTTGTTCTAGGTTTTTGACTATGATGGTAAAGGTACATGATGATGATGCTGGTCTAGGGACAACACTTTGGGAGCTACTGACATAGAATGTCAGTAATTTAATCAGGCCTGTAGAAGGGATCTAGGAATTTAATGAACCTTCAATGGGGAATGTTCTTTCCTTTTCTTTGACTGAGTATCACTATACTTAATTGAAGTTGGGTTCTAGAAAGGTCTATACTCAAAAATAGAATTGGGCTGGTGTTAAAAGACTCAAAACCTATCTATCAGATCTATCTATCTATCTATCTATCTATACCTTATGATGATCTCATGTTACAGGTCTTAAAATATATATATCTGGCACAGATATATACCTGATTGGCACAAATATTACACACACACACACACACACACACACACACACACACACACTTATATATATAATATATATATATATATTGCCCCGACCCGCAGGGCAAAACAATGCAGGGCTGCAGGGCGAGGAGGAACCTGTGGAGGATGAAGGTAGGACAGGAGACACAAAGAAATGGAGGCAAGACAAAGTTCTGATCAAGCCTCGTTTATTGTAGGTAGGGGTAGAGTATATAAAGGGGAGGATTTGCATAATCACGGTTGCCTTGGATATCGAACCGCAGAACATTCCATTTCCTTATATGACCCAAAAATGCAGAAGGGTCC